>CM052548.1:5714303-5746085 GCA_028533065.1 Trachops cirrhosus | reverse complement strand
GGGAAGGGAGAGACAGGATGGAAGGAAGAAAAAAAACTATATGCTCTTTTAGGATTAAAACAATGGATTTTTAAATTTTGTATCTAACTAAGCCTTTTGAATATTAAAATTCCTAACTGGCCATACAATAGAATGTTATTCAAACTTAAATAGGAAGAAAATTCTGACACATGCTACAACATGGGTGACATTGAGGACATTATGCTATGAGGAATAAGCCAGTCACAGTATAAATACGGGCTGAGCCCACTTACATGGGTATCTAGAGCAGTCAAAGCTGTGGAAAAATTAGACTGGTCGTTGCCAGGGGCTGGGGAGAGGGGGAGATGGGCAATTGTTCAATGGACATAGGGTTTCCGTTTTGCAGGATGAAAAAATCTGGCGATTAGTGCACGAAAATACAAATATATTCAGCATTACTGAACTCTACACTTAGACGTGGCTAAGATGGTAAATTTTGTGTTATTTCAGCGCAATTTTAAAGATTTCTGAAGGCATTAAAGGGTTTATGAAAGATTGCATCTTCCTTCAGGGACTCTTAGCAATGCAACAAACACTGAAACCACAACTGATATTCTCACGGCCTAGGGATTGTAATCGGTCCTATTCAGTGGGAAAAAATCTCAGCAAGAACTGACTTGACCTGAGAAGTTCCCATTACTAATTCCAAGGGTTCTGAGTCAGGCAAAGAACTGCTGACAAAGGAAATGTTAGAAAGATGCCGGCTAGCGTTCTCCAAAGCAATTTTTTTTACTGGAAATTTCCCTGATTTCTTTTTCAACAAGCTCACCTGCCACACCAAGTGTCTTTCTACCAGATCATCATGAGAAACCAAAGATTTCCTTCTCTTATCTCTTCACCAAATGCTCTCCTGATGGGCTGATAGTATCCATATTTGCAACACATAATAATAATAATACATGTTTCCTTGGCTAAAAAGGATTAGTACCAGACATCATAAACAAAAAAAGGCCACATTAGGAATTCATCTGGAATTGGTTAATCACTACATGAAAAAAATGACATTAATTTCAGGGTTTATTGCAGGCTTAATGTCCCAAAACTGCTAAACTATTAATTAAAGGGGTATGGGACCCTTTTACACATAATACATAGTGAGTCTTATAAGTATTATGGTTATGGTGTGGATGTTGGTCCCTCACCAGCTCTGGGGGCTCCCACCTCGGAAACTACCTTGATCGACAGTCGGCCATGGCCAAAACTGCAAAGAAGATGGGGGAGTAAGAGGGAGAAAAGAATAAAAATGGTATCAAATATGTTTTTAAAGTCTACAAAAGTTTGAGAAAGTAGCAAGTTCTTTTTCTTTCATTTATTTCACTGACTTCTTTATGTATAAAAGCAATACATTTCTATGAGAAATCAAGAACAATGGAGCTATATAAAAGTTAATCTTCTCCATGCCTCTAACCCCAGCTTCCGGAGATAACCAATATTAACAGTTTTATAAGTATCCTCTTACAATTTTCTTTATGTTTATGTAAGTAAATATGTTAGAGGTATGTATGATTGCTGTATACAGGTTAGAGGATTTTGCTTTAACAAGACTACTGCAATCATTAATCAGAATGTTACATTATTTCATTTAATAAGATTATGGATTTCCCTATAGACGTAATGCAATCCTTTTAAACAGCTGCATAATCGCTGACAGTATGAAGGAGCCATAATTCATTCACCCATTTAGATATTTTCCAGATAATTATTTTTCCATTACAAACCATACTGGAATAACATGCCTATACATATCTTTACTTACTGGTGATTTGAGTTCTGTAGACTAGATTCCCCAAAAATGGAATTTCTGATCCAAGGGTCTGTGCCTATTAAATTTTAATAGATACTACTAGAATACTTTCCAGGAAGATTATAACAATTTAAAGCTCCATCAGCAATGAGGAGCATGCCATTTCCCACTGCCCTGGCCAACACTAGATGCTATAAATCTTCTTAATGTTTGCCAATCTGATAGGCAGAAATTGAAATCTCTATCATTTGATTTCGATTTATCTGACTACTTGGGAGTTTGAGCATCTTTTCATATTTTATTGACTGTTTATATTTCCTTTTCTGTGAATCGCCTGTTCATAACTTTATCTAATCTATCAGGTTGTTTGTTTTTTCATATCAGAGTGTAGGCACTCCATTTATTAGGGGAATAACTCTCTGTCTTTCTTATGGATGGCAAATAATTTCCCTAAAAGATTGTCTTTTTTTTTCCGCTCTGCAAATAGTCTTTTGGGTAATCCAGGAATGTTTATTCTTGTGTAGTCGAACCTGCAAATCTTTTTTTTGTGGCTTCTGGATTTTTCTTTCAAACGAACTTTATAACCAGTTTAACAACTTCCCTTTAAATAAATCCTTTTGACCTGCTGATTGGGATTACATTGAAATTGTGGATTAATTAAGGAGAAATGACCTTTTCACACTCATGACTGTGCTCACCCCCAGGAGACGAACAATTATACCTATGTTTACATTTTATTTTATAGCCTTCAATCGTGTTTAGTAGTGTCCTTCATTCAGGTCTCAGGTGTATCTTGTTTGGTGTATTCCTGGGCATTTATGATTTGTCTAAAATCATGAATAACACTTTTCCACTCCAGCTTCTCCTGTAGGAGACTGTGCTGGGAGGCAGCAGAGCCCAGTGGTAAAAGCCAAGGGCTAAGGACCCAGTTTCTGGGATTCAAAGCCTGGATCTTCCACTCACTGGCTCTGCGCGCACAGGGAAGTTAACTTCTCCTGAGCACATGTCTTCACCCGTGAAACGGGCGCGGCAAGTGTGTTGTGAATATTAAATCAGATAATAACATCACATCTTGAGCACCGACTCTAGAACAGCATTGTTGCTAAATGATAACAAAGATGGGGTAAACCTTTTTTCCCTACACCTTAACTCTCATTGGTTTTACTCCCTTGGCTTTTCTAGGTAGAAAATTATATACTCTTCTAATAGTGATGACCTATCTTTATTTTCCCAATGTTTACCCATTTATTTCTTTTACTGCCTAATTCCACTGGCTGGCACTTTCCTCCATACAATGGTGAATTAGAGTGGTGGGGGCTAGTGTCCCTGTCTTGGTACTTGTACCAAGGTACTTGGTACTCGGTACTTACTGTCATTGTAAATGCGCCTTCTCTGTATGATGGTTAGTGTGTATTTCTGATAAATGGTCATCATACCTTAGAAGCATAAAGTTATTGATAATATACTCTTACTATTTTATTTCTGTTCTACCTATAGCTATGTTGTCTTTTTCATTTATAATATTAGTTGTAAATTCTATCATTATTGACAAACCTTTTTGTATTCTAATAATCTCTTTGAGAAGCCGCTTTCACTTTAAATGGCCACACTGCTGTATTTGGTTTTCTGTTCTTACTTTTTTATTTCCTTCTTTCTACTTTCTTTGGGTTTGTTCTTTTCTCACTTTTAAGGTAGAACCTTAGCTCACTAATTTAAGTATAGGGAGATGCAAGAGGCAACCACACATTGATGTTTCACCCCCTCTCATTCTCCTTCCCTTCCCCCTCCCTAACAATAAAGAAAGAAAGAAAATATAGGTTAAACATACATAATTCAGAGTGCTTTTCATCTAAATTCCTTGGGAGTCTAAGTCTGCAATGTTTTCCTTGTATTACTCACTTTTTTCCCTCCTATGTTTTGTAATATTAGGTTGAGAACTATCAAATAACCATAGCCAAAAAGTCAACATTAAAAAATGGTAATATTTGGGTAATATCTCTGGGGTCCCTGGCGAAATAAATACCAGGAAAGACACTCTACACTTGGGGTGAAAAGAATTGCCACAGATGAAGCATCTCATCCTGGATTTTGTTCTTTTTCTCATCTCTTAATCCTTACCAACACCTGAGGGACCACTGCGGCCACCTCCTTAACTTGTCTCCCTGCCTCTACTCCGATCCTTCTCGAAACCATTCATGCTGACAAGCAGAGTATTTTAAAAGTGTGAATCACAACATGTACCTCCGTAGGTGTAAAATCTTTAGTGATCTTCCACTATTCTTAATACAAAATTCAAACTTTTTTGCTGGGTGCACTGCCTCCTGCCCATCTTCCACCGGCTTCTTCTCCCTCAGGTCTCCCCGTTTATCACAAAGCTATAGCCACACTGTCCCCTTCGTCTTCCTTGAAACCAGCAAACATGAGGGGGATCCTCTTAGGATGAAGCAACAGGGAGGAAGGGAGAATGGAGAGATATCTCACTGACATCATCAAGGCACTGGATCCGATCTTGCCTGCAGTCCATTTATCTCTGGACTTTGGAATAATGTTTCATTCCGTTTCCCCTTTCACTCCTTCCTTTCCACCAATGACCCTCACACCAGCCACTTTTCTGGTAAGTCAGGGTCATGGTCAGTAGGAACTGCCATGTCACTTCGTTTGCCATCTCCCAGAGACTTTCAGAGAAATGCTATAGCCAAAAGCTTACGCTACATTTAAGCTGGCTTTACAGAGACCTTGATCCGATTCCAGGGTACTGAAAAAGTTGGAGAGGAAGAGCTACTCTTAATCTATCCTTAGAGAATTCATATTTCCCGATGTCCAAGAAACAATCAAATTGATGTCTCTGGAATTGAAGGGGGCAATAGGTCTCTCACTCTGCTAGGCTACACACGGTTTTCTACTTCACCATACTTGGATATTCACTTTTAATTAATTCAGTGAAATTTAACAAACACGGAGCACTCACCCTTCAGACTTCCATTTAACATTAACCCATATAACTACTCCACTGGCCAAAACAATTGATAAGACCATTCTTTCCCTATGACCTACCTAACATTCTGGCAAATTCTAAATACTTAACACATTCTCTTAATTCAAAACATAGCAAAACATATCAGAAAGAAAGGATGAAGTTTGTCACAGTTAAGAATGAAGATCTTCTGGTTTAAAAGCTTGCTTGAACACATTACTGCATTAAACTCTAATAATAGTGCTGCATCCTTGAAATGCATGTATTATGAAGGTTATCATGGTTTTACAGCTGATGCGATGGGAACGAGAGAAAGGAAACAAACATCCAGTGAGCAAATGCATGTCATATATGGAGCTTGAATAAGTCATCTGCTCTGATCATCTCCGAAAGTTGTCTTCATCAAATCACAGAGCCGGTGCCAGAAGCAGGATGGAAACCTTATCTACAGAGCTCTCTGCTGCGACTTGCTTCGACTCAACACCCATGGAAGCCTCTTCCTTACACAAGGCTCTGGGCTGAAAGTGATTTATTCCCAGGAGCTCATTACTGCCTTTCTTTTTTTATAGCTGACCACTGACTTCTCTGACTTGGGTCTTTGACTTAATATGATCGGTACTGAATGTGACACTTCATTATTTTCAAATGACGGAACAATCGGCTCTTCAGAGGGTATAGTTTGGACAAAGTAAGCGGTACTTAAAATTAAATTACTTATTAATAACAGATCTTCCCATTGGAACACTCTGATAGTGTAGTCATGGGCAGAGATCTGATTTTAGTTACATCTTCCATAAGATAGAAGTATTTTTCTTGTGACGCTAATACTGTACGTTGTGTCAAACCAAAACATCTCTTTAGGGACAGAGAAGCTTATTTAATGTGAGAATCATCTAAGAGTCTTAGAATGGAGTTTGAGATCCAAAGTGCGTTTTATTTAAAGAGGCAAAACCCTCATAGAGTACTTATTTGAAGGTACAATATGCTTTACAAATATTAAGTGATTTATTTTTAAATTTTTAAATTTTTAATGACAGTTGATATACGTTATTATATCAGTGTTAGGTGTACACCCTTGTGATTAGACATTACATAACTTAATAAGTGATCGTCCCAATAAATCTCACACCCATCTGACACCATACATAGGTATGTTAGACTATTAATGACTATATTTCCTATGCTGTACTTTACATCCCCATGGCTATTCTGCAACAACCAATTTTTACTTCCTAACCCCTTCACCTTTTTCACTCATTCTCCCAAACCCTTCCCATCTGGCAACCATCAAAACATTCCCTGTATCTGTGATTCTGTTTCTGTTCTGCTTGTTTGTTTATTTTGTTTGTTTTTTAGATTCAGTTATTGATAGGTATGTATTTATTGCCATTTTATTGTTCATATTTTTGGTCTTCTTCTTAAAGAATACCCTTTAACATTTCATATAATACTGGTTTGGTGGTGATGAAATCCTTTAGCTTGTTCTTGTCTAGGAAGCTGTCCTTCCATTCTAAATGATAGCTTTGCTGGGTAGTTGTAGGTCCTTCCTTTTCATTACTTTGAGTATTGCTTGCCAGTCCCTTCTGGCCTGCTGAGTTTCTTTTGAGAAATCAGCTGACAGTCTCACGGGAGATCCCTTGTAGGTAACTAACTGCTTTTCTCTTGCTGCTTTTAAGATTATCTCTTTATCTTTAACCTTTGGCATTTTAATTACAATGTGTCTTGGTGTGGGCTTCTTTGGGTTCATCTTGTTTAGGATTCTCTGTGCTTCCTGGACTTGTGTATTTATTTCCTTCAACAAGTTAGGGAAGTTTTCTGTCATTATATTTTCAAATCAATGGGAGGGATTTACCCAGACTGATCGGCGGCAAGGACTGGCTGTGAGCACTGAACACCAACCTCTGATGACTATGGAGGATCAGCTGTGCAGGGGCCCACCCCCGAGAGTAGGACTTGCTTCAGCAGGGTTCTGGTGCCCTTGAGTCTGTCTCCTGTGGAGGTGGTTGGGTGGTGGTACTTCAATGTGGTCTGAAGCTATCTGCTGGGTGTGCTGGTCTGGGGCCTCCTGGGAAGTGCAGGTCAAGGACGGCCACTGCCTACATTCTGTCCATGGCCACCCAGCAATATTTTCAATAGCATAAGCTACAAAGCAATCTGCAGGTGGCTGCTACTTGTGCTGGGCTTGTAGGTACCCAGGCAATGCCAACCTGTGAACCAAGGCCAACTGTAATTAGCACCTAGCCTGGGACCACTTAATGAGAGGTACAGGGTTCACTAAGGCCAGATGCTGCTTGTCTGAGAGAATTTAGGAAAATCTGAAGTATGAGCCAACATAAGCTATTTGTATGAAAAAGCCACTGGAAACGTCTTGGGTATGCCCAAAATTTGGGTGGCCAGGGCCTCATGGTATCACCAGAGTGGGGCTACAGTGTTAGCCAGGTTGATGGAGTCTCAGACATGGCACCCGCCCACTGGCTCTGTGTGGGAAGGGCTCCTCAAAAGACCAATGGCCTCTGCCAGCATGTCTGTCTGGGAGAAAGCTGCCCTCCTGCTCTGGCCCTGATGCCAAATAGTTCAGTTCCTCCCTGTGTGTCTCTGATGTCTTTCAAGCTGCTGCCCCATGCTGGAGCTCAGAAGGTGTGAGTCAGAGTAAGTCCATGCCCAGGCTTTTTAAGAGGAATTGTCTGGGACTCCAGAAGCTCCAGTCTTTCTTAGCCTCAACCCCCACTAGTTTTTACAGCCAGAAGTTATGGGGACCTCTCTTCCTGGCACTGGAATCCTGGGCTGGGGTCCTGGTGTAGGATTGAGACCCTTCGTTCCTCAGGGGCTACCTCCGCAGGTAAAACATCCCTTCCAATTTTTATCTGCCGCACGTGGGTGTGGGACCAGCCTGTTGCACGTCCCTGCCCTCCTGCCAGTCTCAGTGTGGTTTCTTCTCTAATTCTGTAGTTGTAGGACTTCCATTCAGCTCAATATCAGGAGGTTCTGAATGATACTTGTTGTTCTGTAGTTTAGTTGTAATTCAGTTGTAGTTGTGGGAAGAGGTGAGTACGGTGTTTACCTACACCACCATCTTGACAAGAAGTTGTAGGTGATTTATATCATTAAAATTCCTATTTAGAAACATTGTCTCAGTTGGTATTCTTAGTTGCAAGCAACAGAGGTAATGCTGTAATGAAAGACCTTATTAAAGAAATATTGAGTGTTCACAGCTGTGTTGGGAGGGCTGGTGAGCTAGACTGAAGGTTGAGCATGCCGGAAAGTGCCCAAAGACACACCAAAAACTGGCCTGATGAGAGACCACCACCACTGATGCTTCCCCTTTCATCTCCTCGGGCCTGCACCCTGGCCTAGCAGGGCGTCACCCACACCAGGACCTCAGTCCTGCAGCCACTAGAAAATCACCACAGCCACACTGCTGCCACCTCCTGGGAGAGGCTGAGGTGTGGGGCACAGAAGCCTCTCCGCAGACTGGCCAGGGGGCTCAGTTGGTTGGAGCATCGTCTCCTACACCAAAAGGTTGTGAGTTTGATTCCCAGTCAGGGCACGTACCTCTGTCTCCAACCCCCTTCCTCTCTCTCTCTCTAAAACCAATAAACATATCCTCAGGTGAGGAGTTTTAAAAAAATAAATAAAATAAAAATAAATCTAAAAATAAAAAATAAATACCTCTCTGCAGAGCCTATTCCCTGACATGGCTCACTGCCCAAAGTATCAAGCAGGCACGAATGAGTGGCAGCTCCTGGTCGTAGGCTGTGTCCCCGCAGCCACGCAAGCTAAGAACTGAAGTCCCGTTTTCTAAGCTTGGGAGTGCCCCGCTGCCACCCCCGCCTCCGCACGAAGAAGCAGGGCTCCTCCGATGCTGAAGGACATCGTGAAGGTGGCAGATGCCTCTGCACGTGTCCGATGACTGAGTGAAAGCTGCACCTCTCCTAACTCCCAGGAGGTAGTCCGTTTCAGAGCAGTGCACCACGGCGCCATGCCTTAATTTGTAACGTCAATTAATTCAACGGTATTTAATTCTACCCTATTTGGATCTTTTTTGGGAGTACCTCTAAACTCTGAAGGGCCCCGGATTTCTCCTTTTTATCCATACTCAATTCCCAGGAGATCACAAGCAGTCTCCTGGGTTTAAATACCATCTTTATACAAATGACTCATAATTCATAACTCCAGCCCTCTCCTCTCCCTGCCAGCCTCATATTTGCAACTGTCCACTCCGATGTCTAAAAGGATATCACACTCAGAAAGTCCAAAACCAAACTAATCATCTCTCTCCTCAAAGTCAGTGTGCCTCAGTCTTCCCCTCTCTGAAAATGGCACCTTCTCCCTTCCCGATGTCCAAGCCCAAAGCCTGGGAGGCAGACTCAACTTGACTCTCTGTCTCATTCCCCACATCCATCCATCAGGAAAGTCTATCCCAGACTCTCTCCCTCTCCCCGCATCCCCTGCTATCACCCTGGTCCAAGTCACCACCTTCTCCCGCCAGCTTCCTGCAACTGCCTCCTGCCTGCTATTCCTACCAGGGCTGCCTTTGCCGGCCTGGGACCAGCACAGGTGCATGCAGGGCGGGAGGGGGACTCCATGCATGGACTTTACTGCTCTGTGGGGCTGGCCTTGAAATTCTCAACATGTTTATCTTGAATGTGTGTTCCCTAAGTGAAGCAATGGGGCAAGGAAACGTGCACTTAGGGTTTGGAGCTTCATGGGTGGTCCCAGATGTTGCTGTCTCATGGCACAGGTTGTTGGCTACCCCCTCTATTGACCAATGCTCCCCAGCAACTACAGCCACCCCGCACCCCCAGTGGGGCCCCAGAGCACTGGGAGTGTCTGCACCCTCCCCGGAACACCCCCAGGCTTAACTGAACACAACACGGCAAACAGAGGGACAAGCCAAGAGAAAGACGCCAGAAGAAAGGAGAAGCTCTCTGCTGCTTTTTGAATCAGTACTCTGCATTTTCATCTCACGGGGGCCCCACAGATTATATAGCTGCTCCTGCTTCCTGCTTCTTTCTTTGCCCCATACTTTAGGTATTCTCAGCCAGAGTGGTTTTTTTTTAGTCCTCACCCAAATATGTGTTTATTGATTATTTTTTGGAAAGAGAGGAAGGGAGAGAGAGACAAACATCGATGTAAGAGAGAAACATCAATCAGTTGCCTTTCGTATGTGCCCTGACCAGGGATCGAACCTGCAACCTAGGAAAGTGCCCTGACTGGATGTCGAACCTGCAGCCTTTCAGTGTACAGGATGGTGCTCCAACCAACTCAGCACCTGGCCAGGAACAGTGATTCTTTTTAAATGTAAGTCTCTTCCCATCATTTATCTACTCAAAACCCTTTAATAGCTTCACAGCATATTCAGAATAACATTCAGTCTCCTTTCGTGGCTCGAGAGGCCCCGCTCCATCGCTACCCCATCCGCTCTCCAATCTCACCACTTCCTACCTTGTTCACTCGCCCTCCCCACTGCCCCCACCTCAGGGACTTTGCCCTTCCTTTCCCCGCAACATTCTCTTGGCGTGCTCCTTTACTTCCTTTGTGTCTCTGCCCAAACATCATCTTCTCTGAGTCCTTCCTTCCTTCCCAAAATAGTAACTCCAGTCTGTCGACCATATTCCCGACGCCCTTACTTGGCTTTATTTTTCTCCAAAGCCCTCATCACCGTCCGCCATGCTGTCTGTTTTATTGTCTATCTCCTTCACAGGAACATAAGCTCTCTGAGGCCAGGGACCTTGTCTCTGTGCGCATTGCTCCATCCGCAGCCCTAACAATGAGGTCCAGCACCTGGTGGATACGGGCACTCATCCAGGTTTTGTGGAACCTAAGGCTTATCATACTTCGGAGAAGGAGAGCTCTTCAGAAAAATGACACAAAACTGTGAATATAAAAATTAATATGGATTGTATCAATATCAACATTCTGATTTTGTTAGAGTACTGTAGTTCTGCAGGATGTTAACAAGGGGGAAACAGGGTAAAGGAAATACAGAATCTCTGCTGTGTTTCTTACAACTGCATGTGTGACTCTACAATGATCTCAAAATAAAAAGTTTAATTAAAATTAGAGTCCCAGCTGGTGTGGCTCAGTGGATTGAGTGCTGGCCTGTGAACCTAAGGGTCACTGGTTCAAATTCCAGTTATGACACCTGCCTGGGTTGCAGGCCAGGTTCCCAGTGGGGGGCATGCAAAAGGCAGCCCCACGTCAGCGTCCAGAAAAAAATAAAAATAAAAATAAGATATGTAAGTAACTATTTAGAATGAGAAAAGATATCAAAACACAGAAAAGAATAAAAGCTTGATAAGTGCCACATGCATTACCACGTCCACAAAAACATTTCTCCTAATTGACTCCTGGCACGCCTCCCTCATACTTTCCCATGCATTTTTGTCTGCATATACTTTGATCACCTCCTCATGTAATAACACTTTGTAATATCCCTTTCTATGGAGAGAATAGGAAAATACCGATTTTCCCTCTAACATTGTTGATGGAATTTAGTTTAGAAAAAGTTCTTTCAACTTTGAAACTCCTTTTTGGTCATGTCATGTAAATGTTTAGGATTGTTGTCAAATTTGTGAAAATATCAAGTTCTGATACAGTGACTAACTTTGTATACTCTTTAAACTAAAGACTGTCCTTAATCAATTTGTCATTCATGTCCTCATCAGAACAAGTAGCATGGATTTTATGTTGTCCCCGTCCTGGTCAATATTTCATGTCAAATGAGTAAGAACCGGTGTGGAGCCCTGTTCACATGGAGGGTGGTGTGTAAGAAGGACAATGGGGTGGGGTGATAGGTCAAGGAAGATGTTTTTGTGATAGAAAGGAAGGTAGGATTGTCATCACATGCCAGGAAGAGTGTCGGGGAGAGAGCACCTAAGTTAAAGAACCCAAGTCCAGTTGACTGGCCACCAAGAAAATGAAAAGTCCTAGGGTATTGTGTTATTATTAGCAATAGAGTTGAACCTCAGGGTTGGCCACCTGACCCGTTGTGAAACCCATCACGATGACAATAACTTAGCTGCACAGAGACACATATCCCACTACACTGAAACTAAGTGTGTCCCCAGCTCAACTTCCTCTTGGGAGGCCTCAGAATTCTCCCAGGCTCAGCCAACACAAGAGGAAGTGGTGTGCCAAAGGGGAACGTCAGAGCAGAAAGGAGTAGGCCACTTCATAGTGGTTAACCACCAATAGCGGTTCAAGTATGCTACTTCTACAGATTTACAAGATGACGCGAGTGTGTGAAGGTATTGCTAGGATCTCTCCCAGGGACTTGGAAGGAGGAAGGCAATGAGGGACCCTGCCACTTAAGCACCTTTAGCTTCCTGGCAAATAGAACTTTGTACAGGAGCCTTAATAAACACTAGTTAAATGAATGAGTGAGTGCATATTTGAGTCTGAGTATTAAACAATGAATGCATCCTGAGAGTACTTCTGAATTACACAGATAATCTTTAATACAAGCCAAGGAAGGACAGCAGAAGAGCTTAACATCAGAACACTGATAAAAAGTGTGAAAAATCGAGGTAAAAATAACACCTTCCAGTGTGAGATATTAAAGAATGAGTTTAACCCATGTGACTGGATGCTGGGCAGCTACCTCCTCGGAGCTCTGCGAGGGACCTTCAGTTTCTCCAGAATCAAAAAGGTGTGCTCACACATGTCTTTGAAAACAAAAAAAGCTAATTAATTAAAACCTTTTATTCAGCACACAATACAAACATGTTGCATGACTAAGTTAAAAGAAGAATGAAGAAACAAATGTTTCCAATTGAGACAACCCTACCTGCCCTTCCCTTAGCCTATTAGATTAAAACGAGCCCGACACACCAGCCACATCCGAAGGGCCCTCCTTAAAGGATCCCGCAGATCTGGCTGGAAACGATGGTCTTCCAGACTTGGTAGGGAGCGGGAAAGAATGGTCTAAAAACTATTCCATGCCTGAAGCAGGTCATTTCCACAGTAGGGCTTGTGTATTATCTGCCTTCTCTCTGTTCCACTCCATTTGAGGATTGGAGTAGGATTGGCAGAAGAAAACTCCAGAAAACTTGCAGGCACACCCAGTGAATGGACAACCCTCCCAATAACTGAGACATGTAGATACGTGTGGACATAAACAAAGACCAACGAAATGAGAACGGGCAGAGGCTGCTTATTCAGAGCCTGCTGCGGCAGGGAGGCGGCCGCCATCCCTTGCACTGGGCGGAGACTCAGGGCAGACAGAGGAGAGGGGGAGGGTCCTAGCGGGAAAGGGAAGGCTCCCAGTGAGCCCTGATTGGAGGCTGCCTGCCTGGGGAAGAGGAGGTGGCTAACTAGCAGTCGGGTGTCCTATGCCATTGGCTAGTGGCGCATATTTGGCCTTCTCTGATTGGTCCTAAGTTGGGAGCTGTCAGTTTTTTATGGAGTCCTGGCCACTGTGGCCTGGTGTTGTAGGGGTTACTGTTCGGCTTCCTGGGCTGTTGCTAGACATAGCAGTCTGACTTCCTACAAGTCAGCCGCGCTAGGTTCCAGGGCTGTTTATTAAAGACAGGGGCTTAGTCCTGGCTGGTGTGGCTCCGTGGATTGAGCACCGTCCTGCAAACTGAAAGGTTACTGGTTTGATTCCCTATCAGGGCACATGCCTGTGATGCGGTCTAGGTGCCCAGTTGGGGGCGTGTGAGAGCCCACCCGCTGATGTTTCTCTGCCTCTTTTTCTCCCTCCCTCCCCCTCTCTCTAAAAAGAAATAAATAAAATCTGTACAAAACATAAAATAAAAATAAAGGCAAGGGCTTGGTTTCCTAGGCAGGCTGCTGCATGACACTTGTCAGAGTCCTATTTGTGTATCTGCTCTGGTCATGTCCACTCATATGTCGAGTCTCTCACATCGCATTTGGCATCAGAAGCAGCTCCCTGGAGGGGGAGGTCATCTCGAGTGCAGAAAAAGTGCAAGAGGGCGTGTGCATACTATTGGCAGTTTTTCTTAGGAAACAACTGTGAACAGCTTCATGGGAGGGAACTGATTAAGTAAAGAGTAAATAGATGTACAGGGGCCAAGCTGCGTGAATCTAATCAGCGGTGATGGGAGGCCTGGGGTTAAGTGCCCACACAGCGTGCTGGAAATTGCCCCTTAAATATTTTGAAAATTGAAAAGCATGAAGAGAACTTAGTTCACACTGAGCCTCCTCAGCCTGCCCCCATCTCATCCCCTCAGGTAAGAAAAAAAAGAAAAAAAAAACGAGTCTGTTGCTGCAATAAGGCCTGAGGGGTCATTATTCTGAGCTTGACTTCCTAACGATAACCAGGTAACAACCCAGAAGTGGCTCTGGATTATTGCTTGCCGAGGAGTGCTCTCGTTTTTTTTTTCATTGGAGCCAATTACTTAAGGCGAAACTATCTTCCACATTAAAAACCCATGGGCAGCTTGTAAGCATTGAATAACTTGCACTCGGTCCATTTTCAGCCTCTGTTATAGAAAACTGCCAACATTACTTGCTCGCTAGTTACGGAGGAAAAACTGTTGGCCTGATTCTACATTTCACACGCAAACAACCGATGCTAAAAAGTATTCTTAAACTGCAGTCTCGCCTTTCCCATCACTGCAGCCTCCACGGGCTCTGTGAAATGGATGGGGGTGTGTGGCACTAAGTTAGCCCCAGACGCTAGCAGAATGAGTGTCTCCCTGAACTGGGCAAGGCAAGCGAGGAGGGAAGACCATTTCAGCGGCAGCGATGGTCCATTTTCTCTCCTTGCAGAGGCAGCCGATTGATCCAGCTCAATCCTTGGTTCCCCAGGGAAGAGCAGCGATTACGAGTGAAGATTTGACTTGGAGACTGGACCCCTAGGCTGCTGCCCAGACCCACAGACCTGACGCAAAGGGAACTGCTCCCCTCGGCTTCACTGCTTCCGTCTCCAAACCTCACGCGCACGGCCCGTTCTGGCAGTGACTCAGGTGCAAATACTGTCACAAGGCGGTGGGTAGGTCCCTGATTTCTTAATTTGTTTTTAAATATCCGAACTTCTGCTTCACACAGCAACTGCTGGGCACGTTCCTTCCAGAGAGGAAAAAAGAACAACACACGAACCACAGCCAGGGGTACCACTTCCCAGCTTCCACCACCTGCCCATACTGTGCGTGTGGGCGTGTTTTACTGGGAGGCAGGAGTGTCCTGTGGGGTCTACTTGTCTTTCATCCGGGAGGCGGTCAGAGCTCCGAACCGGCTGCCCCTGCTGCGGGCAGGGAAACCCGACCAGGGACCGTGCGCACCTAGTCCTGGATGTTGTGCTTGTTGATTCTGGAAAATACGCCCCCGCCCCCCCAAAAAAAATACATAGACGCTGCTTACCAAAACCCAAGAATTCACATGTAACTAAGGATTTTTTAAAAGTCTCTATGAAATATAGTAATTTATTCAGTTTTCTCAATGGTTATTGAATACCCATTATGTACCAGGCACTGAGGTTTCAGAGATGCAAAAGTCATTGTCCCCGCCCTCAAGTAGGAATAGAAACTCAGTATCCAATCCATATTTAGTCCATCCCCAAATCTTTTCAATCTTACCTTATAATTTATCTCTCAAAATCACCCACTAAGATACCAACAACTCACTCTTGCTAGGAAGGCAGAGTGCAAAAGCCAGTGTTGATTCTCACTTCAAGGATCTTCACTTAACCAACACTCTCTGAGTTAAACAGACTGGCTGATGCTCAACACCTTAAATGTTCCTCTGCTGTGCCAACGAACAAACCTTCCTGCTCTCACCAGCTAGTTACGTGTTTATCAAGACTGGGTTATTCTCATTTCCCGGCCTCTTTATGGGGCTGCAATTACATAAGGTAATTAAATATTACAAAAGACAATGAAAGATATATGAAAAGTGAATTGCTATTTCTATGAATTCTAAGTTGAATGCTGTAGAACAGATATGAGTTGAAAAGAAGATGACTATTGAATTTGGTGTGAGTGAAACAAGGGTAGTGGACTAAGAATAATCTCTGACTCTAGGAGATTAATATACACAGACTGATTTCTAAGTAGCTTTCATTTCTCACTTCTCTTTCAAAGAAACCGAACTGGAAAATATAGGCGATGCAAGATGAATCTAATTTACAAGAAACTCCAATATACAGAATCAAACTGAAAGAAAGATTCATAGTCCTACATCAAAAGATTAGGGAAAGAACCCACATTTTTACGTTCCAAGTTAAAACAAATTAATGAACACTACTTTTGGCTAAGATGGATGAACAGGAACTTAGGACACTTTCTATCTAAAAACTCAACAAAATATATTGAACAAAGTCTTGCAAGACATCGGGAAATGAAAGGAAATCATTTCTAAGGCACAGAAGCAAACGAGGAAATGTTCCGACCTTGTATCGCCCCAGCCAACTGCCTGGAAGAGATCGAGACTGCAGCGTAAGGAGGGGAATTCGGGCAGAACCCGGTAGGCTCCCTGGGTGAAGGGGGTGGGACGACAAATTCAGGGAGAGCCAAGTAACTACAGTTTGCAGGTCTGAATTTGGAGAGGAGAATGCTATACAGAGAAAACTCTGAGTAGCTGCAGAGGATCCCCACCAGAATTCAGCTCAGCACAGGTAAGTACACATAAGAAAAAAAACCAACCTGAGGCTGAGAAACAGGCCACTGGGAAGAACACGGTGTCTATTTCACCAGTCCGCCTGGAAAATGCCGTAACTGGGAAGGTTTTATCTCAGTAGTAGGTAATGATTAGCTTTAAACTCTAGTCAAGCCTAAAACATATTAAAAAGCAAACCCCCAAAAAACCAAACTGGTCTCCAAATTATTTAACTACTTCCAAGAATAGAAGCTCCAAAACATTTGTAATACAAAAATATCCAGAACCCAGTGCAGTGATCTGCGGAGAGCAGGGATTTTCACTAGCTCATGATCCAGGTGTGGCCTGGTTAGAACGCTCTCGATGGCTCCTTTATCCCTCCCAGCCTCCGACAGCGTTGCCTTTCCAGAACCCCTATAATACCACTGCCATAGGCAACACTGAATCCATTGCCGGTCGCCTTCATTGTGAGTGAATCTTAGACTGCTCTTCCATCTTTGTATTACTAATTCCAAGGCCAAAGTCCCAGAGAAGAGCAAGGGATTGGCCAAGACTGGGTCACATTATGATACCGCAGGGGAGAGGAAGAGGAAATATCTGATTGCCTTCAGCTTTCATAGTGGGAGGCGGGGTCAACTATCACTCTCAAAAGGGGCCTCTCCCCAAATAGTACTGAGCTTTGTATGCTGGGCAGCTAAGCAATGACCAGTGCTCGCTATAGTGACTGATTATGTTTATTTTTTAATCTTCAAATCTAATCTTAATCTGTTGCCTCTTTTTACGATCCATTGTAACTCTCTGATAAGGATTCAAACTCTTCTTTCTTGACCATCTACTTATTTCATTTATTCTTCTTAGGTGCATTTATTTTACATTTTAACAGCTCTGAAACTGCTATGTCTCACAGTCCATAAAAAGTATAAATCAATTCATTAAAATTGATGTCTTATAATCCATTAAAATTAAAGTTGCCAAAAATTTTTTCTTAGAGATGCATGAAAAGGATAACTCTTACAAATTATGGCATCTTAGATTCAATAAAATGTGGTAACAGCTTTTCTTCCCTGTCAAGAAACTTGTCACACTGAACTGTCTTTATCCCTCATTAGACTGTGAGCTCCATAAATAGTCTATTTATGGTGGTTGCCTATTGCCTAACTCAGTGCTTAGCTTAGGGAGGTCTGTCCAGAAAGCATTCAGCCATGTACTATGAAAGTAGAGACATTTATTGAAGAAGATACCAGATACAAGAAATGTACATAGGAAAATGGTGTCTCAGTCCCCTTCAAAGTAGGCACCTTGGGACCTCATATAGTTCTTCCAATTGCCATCAGCTGCCCTGTCATATTTTCTTGAATATCATCGATGGTCTGAAATCTCTTCCCTTTCAAAGGTGATTTTAGTATTAGGAAAAGCCAGCCGTTGCAGGGCACCAAATCTGGGCTGTAGTGGGGCTGAGTCACCTGGGTGATTTGATGTTTTGACAAAAAACTGCACCAGACGTGATGCATGAGTGGGTGTTGTGGTGATGAAGCTGCCAGTCCCCAGTTGCCCATTGCTGCAGGCTTCTGAATCATCTGAATAGTTTCTGTGGAGAAAGTTCAAGCTTAACATAAAATTCGATGCAGATTCATTGCTCTACTTGCTCAGTGATTTTGAATGCAATGGCCACACAGTGCACGTGCTCACTCAATGGCATCTACCGCCCCCACTGACTAGTACAGTGAAGTCGTCATTGTTCACTCATGTGCATCCAGTCCACTTTCATTAGCTGTCAGGTTACATTGATATTGCTAAAGCCATTCTCATTATATTAACAATGGTTGGACTTTTTCTGGACAGACCTCGTATAATAGATCTAGAACACATATGTTTAATGAATAAAGGAGTAATTTGGTAAATTAGAATGAACCTGCTAGCTAAATTTCTGGGTTCTATTTCTCATGTTCTGTGAATGTCTGAGATTTAACTACCTCTAGAAAAGTACATTCTGTCAATGCTTTTGATCCCAGATGTCTGACTTATTCGTTCAACAATTGTTGAACTCTAGTGAGATCCCAAGCATTATACCAAGTGCCTTACACGAATTATCTCAATTGATAAGTACAACTATCATCACGTCCTGCAGAGACTCAAAGAAGTTTAATAAATTGCCAAAGGTCACACCCAGGGTGTGTTCAGTACAGCTACCAGTGGGGGAGCCATAATTTGAACACAGTTTATTTTCAGAATCTATGCCCTTAACTGAACACAGACTGTACTTTATAGATACTCTACTATTTATAGACACTCTTCAGAGTAAAATTTTGTGGGAGTCCCAACTCGAGTCTAAGCTATGTCTACTGTGGATTCTGGCATCTTTGGAAGGCTGTTTGGATGGGTCCATCAAGAGTCTATCCAGAGGGTATCTTAGTGGAAATCTCATCCTCAAGGAAGAAGAGCCGTAGCACACAAGTTCAGGCTGGTGAAAAGGATTCTGGGTAGAAGAGAAGTGCAGTTTTGGATATAGCATGGTCTACGTCACTCAACTTTTCCTCCAGCCTCACTGGAAATTCAGGCGAGGATCCTAGTATCGGAAGGGGATGTGTGACAGCACCAGTTACCAAGCTGACATCAGGCAGTACCATCACCCTCGGCCCAGAGAGAAGCAACCTCAGCTCCAGGGTTGGCACCTTCGGCAGCAGCTGTAACGTCTTGCACAGGTACCAACGAAAACACAGAGAGGAGAAAATGGCAGGAGTCACAGTGTAGGGAAGGGTCCCAGCTGAGAGGCCCACCTGAGTCATTTCCCGAGTGTGCAATGCACGTGGGGTCCACTGGCACACGCCTGTGGGTTCAGGCAGGGTGAATAGGTTCCGTTTCTGAAAGTTAATGAGTGCCCCTGGCTGAGCATGTCTGGTCAAGCTAATTGCACATGTGGGAAAATTATCAGAGAGTGTGCATTTCTTAGCTCATATTCCCGCAGAGTGTTCACAGATGGAATTAGTAGCCACAGATAAAATGACACTGCATTTAAAAAGGGTTCCCACTGAGAGCACAGTTTTCACAACTTAGTGCCTGGTTAACATCTGGCTAAATTTCCTCTGTCTCTAACTTTTCTGACATGAATCTTCATTGCATTTTTACTTCACAAAGTTCGGTGGGAAGTTGGTTTCCATTAGGAGCATGTCACAGGACTTTCTGGCCTCTGAAGCTGTCACAGGCTTCTCTCTCTGTGCATTCACTTTACCCGTGACAGCTAAGGTGGCTTCCAGACCTCTGTCCACATCTCCCTGCTGGTATCCATCACTCACCAGCAAATTAGACCATTCCTCGTAATGAACACACCCTGGGTTTTCCTGTCTCCTGCCCTTCCTTCTGCTCTCTCTCCCTACCTAGCATTACTCCCTGCCTATCGAGTCTTACTCATCTTTTAGTACTATAAAGCTTCGAGTGCTCCCAAAAGTCACCTACATAACTAGGGCAGTTCTGATCCAAATCTTGACACTGTTCTTTATGGATCTTGATTCCAAAACTTAGATGAAGAGTACAAATAGCTGAGACACTTACGAGGAAGAAGGAGACGACAGAACTACCACTCCAGATTTAAAGACACCATCTAAAACAGGCATAAGACAGTGAGTGATGAGTTCAGGGATAGGGCCAACAAGCCAATCAAAGAGGAAAAAAAGCCTAAAATAGACTCACACTTGTATGGAAGCCTGACACATCATGGAGCTGGCACTGCAGACCGAAGCGCTTTTTGTTCTAAGAAATGATGCAGAGACTACAGGGCGCCCACGTGGAAAACACGAAATTAGGTGTCTGCCTCATCTGGTACACGAAACTCTAGATTACGGCATAAATCTGAAAGAAAATAGTAGCTACTTCAATAAGAACTTCCATGTTCTTTTTCTAATTTTCATAGCAATCCTAGAAATGGATATTATTAGCCCACTGTTCGTGGAGAAGGAACTAATTTACTCAAAGTCAGACAGCCGACAAGTGACTGGGTGGCAATTCTTAAAGTTTTAAGTAGGCCACCATGCAATATTGCTTCTCCTTTAAACAGTCTTTCAATTGTTTGATTTTATTTTATTTTTTTTACTTATTTATTTTTAGAGGCAAAGGGGAGGAGAGAGGGAGAGAAATATCAGTGTATGGTTGCTTCTCATGCGTCCCCTGCTGGGAAATGGCCTGCAACCCAGGCATGTGCCCTGACTGGGAATCGAACCTCAATCCTTTGGTTCACAGGCCCGTGCTCAGTCCACTGAGCTACACCGCCAGGGTCAATTGTTTGATTTTAAAAAGTGAATTTTAGTAAGCAGTACTCTATCGTTTAGCTAGATAGCTAGCTAGCTACCTACCTGCATTCCCACTTCTGTCTTCTGTTTGTTTGTCTTGCTCATTTATTTTGTCAAAGCCAAAGGCTGTGTCTTGCCTTGCGGCATTTCTTCCAGGGGCCTGACATGTGGTCTTAGTACTAAACCTTCCTCGCATCTTAATGCTCACCTTGATCATCCAAAAGCCAGATCTCAGGAGTTGGCAGAGAAAAGAGAACAAAATGGCTTTGGAGTCTTTACCCTCTTCTCACTCCCTTTTCCTATTCTGGCACGCGATTGGTACCTTAGAGAAAGATCTGAAGAGATTCTATTGGGAAATGCCGATCCAGAGAAGCGTCCGTGACAAAGCGTGGCCCCATTCTGCCGACAGAGCCGGCGGGCTCTTTCCGTGTTTCCTCAGTTCTCTCACCGCCAGCCCTCGGCCAAACTCTGATCTAAGTCAGAACATCGAAGGGCTGTTTCGCCTCTCGCATCTTTTCTTTCTTACAGTCACGATGTTACAGGTTTGTCTGTGGCAATAAAATTAAAATTAATAATGATTTAAAGAAGATAAGAGTTTGTTTATCTCTTGTAGCACGTTGGGTTTATTGGAATGACTTACTGGCTACAGGTATTGAGGATCCCTGCTCCTTCTGTCTTGTTAACCTGCCATCCTGAAATCAGCTCCTACCTCCAAGTCGAAGGCAGCTGCCCCAGCTCCTGCCATCGGGTTCACAGTCCGACCAGCAGGAAGAGCCAAAAAACAGGTAGACAGTATGCAGCCATGTGCCCGTTCATCTGAGGGGTAAAGAATGTTTAGGGAACAACTAACATCTGACCTCCGATGTTTATGGAATTCATTCAGATTTGAGTCGCTGCAATTTATGCAGGTGTGCTGATTGTCACTCTTTCCTTCTCCATCTTTCCTAGAAAAGGCTTCTCTTTGTCCAGCCTTTGAACCATTCGTCATTTAAAGGAAAAGACAGATATGTAAGTAAAAATGCCACTACAGCATGACAAATGCCAACGCACAGAGGGAGAAACAGCTAAGTCAGCATGCGTGACTGGGAATGGAGCGGTCAGTAGAGCATCGCAGAGGGGTGACATCTGCACTGGGAGCAGAGGACAGTCCTGGTAAAGGTGGCGGCTTATTCCAAACCCACAGAGGAATGAAAACATGTCGCACAATTCCTGAACCACCACAGGCGTCCCTACTGCTGGAGGAAGAGTGTCAGAGGGGGAACAGCAGGAGGCGAAGTTAGAGATGGAAGCTTGGAGTCAGACCCCGAAGGGCCACAGGCAGCACTAAAAAGCCTGGACTTCATCTTCTGTGGGGACCAAGAATGGACTTTCAAGGGTGAGCCTGGTAGAATGTGAGCTTCACTTTGAGGCAGAATGCACACGGTATTGCAATTCAAGAGACTGGATACAGACAGTGTACAAACATACTTGTTGTTTACTTTTATCACCCAGCTCTCGAATCTTCTTTCTACCTTTGAGGACTCCTACACTTTATGGATCCAAGGCCAACTTCCGCAAGGAAAGCAAAAAAAACAAAAAAAAAAACAGGTCCCTTCTCAGCCTCCCTTGCTCATGTACGCAGGCATGTAATCTGTGCTCGGTCAGTCAGACACACGCCTCACACTTCGGGCCCATGGTAACAGAGAGGGTGACCGACAGTCCCAGTGTGCCTGGGACAGTCCTATTTTTAAACTGCAAGGCCTACATCTCAGCAGACCTCTCAGTCCCCGTCAGCCTGGGACAGTTGAGTCACTCTAGCAGGGGCCATGCAGAAAGGAAAGTAAGAACTTCTACCGATACACAAACTATGACGCCGTCGCTACGAAGACCGTAAGTGAGAACACACAGGGCCCTGGCCAACGGCGACAGCGGCAGAAGAGGGGAGGAGATACTTTCTCCTGGTATGTAGGTGGAAGACTCAGCAGAACTTCCTGAGGCATGATTTCTGGGGAGAGGGGAATGGCAGAGAGGCAAGAGCTAGGCATGGGTGGGAAAAGGTGCCATTTAGCACACAGAGAGATGGCAAGTTCAAAGCCTTAGCCATGCTAAATTCAGAGTCCGGGAACAGCATCTAAGGGAAGATTTCACAGGCATCCGCCACTGTTGCCGGGGAGCTCAGGAGGTAGAGGGAGAAACAGCGCGGCACCTGCTGTAGAGTCTATGAGCATTTTGTTGGCTGTTGTTAACTGAGCCCTTCTCATCAGCGCAGACAGAACACGCAGCTGTTTGCACACGGTGCGCTCTAGAAGGATAGGGTAAGTGATTGAGAGATTTATTCCTGAGCTCAGCTCACCAGCGATCTCCACCTTCCGGCTACCTTTTTCACTCATGAGTTCATTTATTAGTTGTTAAGTACAGAAACCTTTTCAGAAGAGAAAGTGTTCTTCTGTTAGCTGGGTCCCACTTAAATGTCTGCCTGTTAGGACATTGTGTCCATGTCTTGAACCTGGTAAATGTGGGTAGCGTCTAGAGCTTGCATAGATTCTAATTCAAACCACAGTCCCTGTATTTGTACATCTTTAAACACATTATTTCCTCTAAGCACAGAAGAATTATATGTCAAAAAACTAGGTTGAAATGACATTATTATTTTTAAAACTGGGCCAAGAAGAGATCAAAGTAAAGAAAGCGGAAGTATTACTATTATTATTATTTTAATCACAGGTAGTTTGGGAAAAATTGTTTAAAGGAGAACAAAGAAAAGAGTAGAATTAGGAATGGGAAGCATTTTCCCTTCTTTTACTCCATTTTCATAAGTAAAGACCAATGGGGAAAAGCTAGTCAATTACTGATATGGAAAAAGAGTTAATAAAACAAATGGAGATTTTCTTTGAAAGCAATACATTTAATAACTGCTAGCTATTGTGCACCTAGGGCTCATTAAACACAAACACTCAAGCTTATTATAAATTTTAAATTTTATTATTTGGTTTATTTACTTATTCTTATCAAGTTTAAGTGAATGGGTACATGCAGCAATTCACAAATACAGTAAAGATTAACATAAAAAGCTCTTCCCGAAAGCGACCAGATGTGACCTCTGAAGATGGTTTGCTATTCACTTGACCCGGAGAACCCCACAAAATCATGCAAATCAAGAGATTCAAATCTTCGTGTTCATTTTAAGAACACTCGTGAAACTGCCCAGGCCATCAAGGGTATGCATATTTGAAAAGCCACCAAGTATCTGAAAGATGTCACTTCAAAGAAGCAGTGTGTCCCATTCCGCCGATACAATGGTGGAGTTGGCAGGTGTGCCCAGACCAAACAGTGGGGCTGGACACAGGGTCAGTGGCCCAAAAAGAGTGCTGAGTTTTCGCTTCACGTGCTTAAAAACGCAGAGAGCAACGCTGAACTTAAGGGCTTAGATGTGGATTCTCTGGTCACCGAGCACATCCAGGTGAACAAAGCTCCCAAGATGCAGCGCACAAGAACTGAGCTCAGGGGAGGATCAACCCCTACAGGGGCTCTCCCTGCTACATCGAGGTGATCCCCACTGAGAAAGAGCAGGTTGTTCCCAAACCAGAGGAGGAAGTTGCACCGAAGAAACTGAAGAAACAAAAGCTCATGGCCCAGGAGTAAATTCAGCATAAAATAAATCACTAATAAAAGTAAAAAAAAAAAAGATTAACATAAAAAATACAGAAAGAGCAGATGAAAATTTTTAGTGTCACCCTCCATACCTTGACTGAGTATCACACTTTCCCCTGACTCTATATAAAAATAATAATTTTAGAAATGAACCTAGAAGAGAAGTATAAGGGGTAGAACATATGCACTGGTCCTATGTCCCTAGCAACCTGTGCCTCTCTCCTTTTTAAAGCAACTCAAGTAATTGGTATTTCAATAATGAGTGCCCCTCACCCACAACAAGGACCCCCAGAGTTTGGGAGAGAAGGGAGATGTCTTCGTCTCTCCTGAGGCTTTCCTCAAAAAGCAGGCACAGAAACGTCCAAACTCAGAGTGCCAAGAAGTTTTCCACTTTCCTCTGGGATAAACAAAATAACTGGGAGCAAAAGACAATGGAGAGGAACATGCTCAGTCAAAGGTTTTCTCCCCCCTGTTTTCTGAGAGCAGCAGCACTTTCCCCAGGCAGATGTGAATGCAGAGGTAGGCTTGGGAGAGTGTGCAGGCTGGGGAGGAGTTGCTGATGGCTGTGCCAAGAGAGGAGGCTCAGACAGGGAGGCAGAGGCGTACATGCCTGGTGAAGAGGCCCTCTGTGGTCCTGTGGATCCCCCAGGTGGGCCAATATCATCAGCACACCCTGGCCCCACCCCGCCCCCACACTGAACACCGCCCCTTGTGGAGCCCCGAGGAACTGCAACCTCTGCATCTGGGACTTGATGGCTGTGTGCATTTGCACACAGGAGGGACACCCGAGGATGCACAGTGGAACTTTAGTTTGAGGAAAAAGAATCCTGACGGGTCAGCAGCAGCAAGAGAGAAGAGAAGAGGGTAAGAGGGAGAAGTGGGAGAAAAAGAAAATCGGATGTAAGTCAGGGAGAAGAAGCACAAGGGCAGGACTGTACATGGGGAGCAAATTCAAAAGAGGAGAAAGAGAGAGACTAAGTCTGGGGTTTAGAGGAGAGGGGGAAAGTGGGAAGAATGCAGGAAAATGAGGTGTGTCTTTCCTTTGCCCTGTGCCATGCACCCCCCTCAAATCTCTTATTCTGCATCTTTATTCATGAAGGCAAGTGTAGACCATTGAAACGTGGCAGAATAATAGCTCCAGCAATTTCTTTTTTTAACAGTTGCTTATTTTTTCTCCATAGATGATCAACATCCTATAAACAAAGGTAAATAAAAATCAAGGGGATATCACAAACCCCCAAATGCCCCGAGAGTCTTCCCGGAGATTCAACACTAGGGAGAGCTGACGGCTGCCCCCAGTGTCCAGTGGGCATGCAGGTTGAGCAGCCTATTCCGGTCATGAGGAGACCACCGCATCCACCAGCAGAAGCCCACGAGCTCTCTGCCCCTGTGGACCACATGACTGCATGACTGTCCTATGGTCCTACTAAACCAGGCCACAGACATATCCGTGGGTTCCCGATCCGCTGATTCCATCGCAACCGCAGTAATGCAAATGCCATCGCTATTTTCAGCAGTGTGCTAATGAATTATATTTAACTACATTAAAAGATGATGATTTGGAAAGGCTACAATTATGATATTTAAAATATAAATTGTACCCAGCAGATATTAAATGCAGGCTTTGCATTTTTCCCTTGCATATGCAGCCTCACAAATATTCTTTTCTTTTATCCTCTGAAAGAAAATGGGCAAACAGACTGATCAAATAACTCACTCAAAGCAATGAAAACTTTCCATTACTCTATGCAAGGAGGTATGAAGTGTTCCAAAACACTTGTCTTTAATAAGGACGTAGTAACATCTGCCAACCGAGGTTCAGGAGTTAAATGAGACAGCAGCGGAGCGATTAAGAAGTAATGAAAACAATGTTTTTCCAATAAGACAGAAAAAGCCTCATTTATCCTGGAAAAGAAGTCATGAATGTCAGCCTCGAAAAGCTGCATAAGCCAATTCCTTAATCTCTCTCTCTGTCTCTCTGTCTCCCTCTCCCTTTCTCCTTCTCTCTCCATATATGTTCCCCATTGGTTCCATTTCTCTGGATGGACCTGACCAATACAGTTACCTGTTCAGCCAGCACAAGGGTGCTCTGACATCTGAGCAGAGGAAAGGAGCATTGCAGGGGGGTGGAGGGAACAATTATTGAGGTACCGTCACCTTCTGTGTGGCAGGAATACGTGAAGTGAGTTTTCCTCTGGTCAATCGGGTATTCTAGAAAACACCTGGGCTCCCCACATCTTGCCCAGCCCCACCCTGGAAGAGTGCGCACGGATGCCTGCCAGACAGAGGACCGGGCGCTGTGAGCTGAGGAAGTAGCAGCAACTGACTAGGAAGCGGACCAGCAGCACCTGCGGATGAATGAGGACCACTGGCCCTTCCCCCTCCTTCTTCTGGCTACACACCCGGCAGGAGCCGGAGGGAAGTGGTGTGGACCAGCTCTAGGCACCTACCCGCCCCACCCAAGCTGCTGTCCCGCAGAGGTTCTCAGCCTGGGCTGCCCCTTAGAATCAGCTGAAGGTTAGGGAAAAAAGTATTGCCGTTCGGTGCCCAGCCTGGAATCACTCGGGGTCGGGGAGAGCCAACAGCTCCCAGCTGTAGCCAGGGCTGAGAGCCCTCTCTCTTATTAGTGCCATGGACAGGTAACCCCTCCGAGATGAAGGAAGAAAAGCAACTTTGGGGCTGGCCTAGAGTGAACAAAACTGTCTTGGATCCCAGAATTAGACTGTTCCTACTCGAGGACAGAGAGTTATGAAATCTGGCTAATGTGTTATCACAGGACTCATTACCCCATGAGTCCTAGAGGGATGGAAAGTTATGAAATCAAGCTAAAATGGCACAGGGTTCATTACCCACTGGAAGAGCATCCTGGGGCTGAAATTATTGGCAAAAATTAACCTGAGAAAGGAGGTTTCACATGCACACCCTAATGAGTCGAAACATCTCAACAAACTGATTCCAAAGGTCTCGTTTCAGATGCTGTCCCAGGCTTCAAACTGTGCCATTCATTCTACAAACATTCTTCTGAAAACCCTGTGGCTGATGGCTTGGTTCCCTGAGGGGAGCAGGGTTACAGCCAATAAATGCAAAGTGGCATTCGTGTTATGCAAGCCGGAGAGTTACCCCAGGGCCAGTGGCTCCAGCTGTCCCTGCACTTCCCTAGACCTCCAACAGCTGGCGGCCCGGGAAGCCAAGCCAATGAACGTCTGGCTTGTGCCTCGCTCCTTCCCTGTCTGTCTCTGGGTGTCTGTCTTCTGCCCCAGCTCCTCCCCCCTCCACCCCGGCAGTGAGAAGATGCTTACTGCACCTATTTTTTTCCTTTCGTGGCTCACTTGGAAATATGAAGCATCAGGTGAAAGTCTTTGGTATTTTACTATTTTTTTTTTGCTGTTGAGCACCCCACCTTCAGGTGTAGACACAGGAAGATTACCAACGATAGAGAAGGGGTGTCATATGGCTCTGCATTGCCTTTTCTCCTTTGACCCTGACTTGCTAATGACTGTTGGAGCAGTGTTCCCTTAGCCCAATGCCTTTGCGATGTTTTCCTGGCTTTGCTATAGTGGCAGTGAGTATAGTGATGGCTGCGGAAGAAGTCAGTAAGCCCATCCTTAATTACCAAACTAATTAGGATGCTAAGTGCCTGCTACCAAAAGGTCTTCACACCTAAGTGTGATAAGAATATGCCATGTGTTTGCATGTACGTAGGCATGTGCTACACTTTTACAGAAAAAAAGAACCCTTCAAGGCAGAAGTTGTGTCTTGAGTCTATGTTTTAAATGAAATAATGCTTAATATTGCATAAATGATAGTGTAATCACTTAAATGTAAATGGAACATTGTTATTTTTCAAATAACATGTTTTAATTATTACTAGGCAAAGCCAGCAGTAATATCTGGCAACATTTGTTATTTATTACAATGTGCTAGGAACTACAAAGTGCTTCACACGCACTGTTAGATTTTGTTTTCACACAAAAACCATTGAAGTATCTTTTCATTTCACAGATAAGAAAGTGAGACCCAGATGAGATAAGTAACCTGCTGTAAAGAGAAGGCAGGGTGGCAAGAGAGGACACAGATGAAACCCTGTCTGGTTCCTGAACCAGGGCTTTAACCGATCCCTTCACACAAAATCAACCCTAAGCAAACGCTGGAAGTACATCTTCAGCGGGGTTTTGGACAAGGCGGCTGCAGGAGCATCAACGACAAGCCCAGTTAACATCTTCTCGTGCCAATGTCAGGTCCACAGCTGCCCGGAGCAAACTGTAATCTCGAGGAAATATTCCCAGCAAGATTCATAGACTGTGTCTCTGCCCAGAAATTTAGGAAATCATTTTAGTAGCCCCTGAGCTTCCGGCGCAACCAGACACACAGGCTTTGTAGATGCACGACCCGCTTGTCTGAAGACCATGGAAAGACATTCCCTGACTTCTCTCAGTGACCAAGCCCGGTATCGAAGAGCACTCACAGCTGGGCAGTTTTTGTGTCTACACCTCCTTCTCCCACGTCCCACGTACACTAAGAAGTTGGTCGGCATCATTTTTTAATAATTACTTTTCATAGACTTGAAGGCAGCCACACAGTTTTCTCTTTATTCTTGAACGACCTTAGTTCTTTTAGCTTTGCTGTTAAGCGCTAACACCTACAAGCTTTGACTAAGGTTTGTGGTTCTGTTCCCCGAGTCTCCCCGCACCTGTTCATTCGCACCAGTGCGAAAGCCACGAAGCCGGAGCCAGACAGAAGGTCCGGGCTGCGCATGTGCACGAGGGCCTAGCGCTCAGGTGGGGAGTGTCAGGTCTCCGCGTTGACTCAGAGCTCTGCATCGCCGAGTCTGGGTGCTTTCGGGCACTCTGGCATTGTCACCTAGAGTCGGGGCAAGGTCCTTTCTTGTCGAAGTCCCCATCAAATGACAGTCTCAAAGGCCCTGACGTCACACGCTGGAAGGGATACTGACGATTAAGACTATCATTAAAACCCTACGGTTTTAGTGCACGTAAGCACAGCATTTACAACTCCAACTCAGGGGGCCGTATGGCGTATGTTCCAAATAGGTTTGATAAATGAGTAAAATAAACAAGCTCCTTTAACTTTATGAGAATAACTTAATCATGCCCCGTTTTTGTGCCAACAGCGCCATGTAATTCTTTCTGGCAGGAATGGGGAGGAACCTGGAAAAATTTCATAGGAAAGATAGCGCTGTGTGTGGCCATTGTGCAATTTGAGGTTTTTATGTTAAATATATTTCGATTAGGAAAAGCCTTTCTCCAGAGGAGCCTTAGAACCAAAACTCTTTTTTGGCATTCCTGAAATAATTAAACAATATACATTAGAGTTGGAGAATAAACAAGATTTCCTTAAGAAATAGCGTAAGCGTGACACCTTCCCCCCCTAACCACTGGAATAAACCATCATCGTCTCCCTCAAATCAATGGGTGATCTTACCCACGAAGTGCTTAAGGGTAGGAGTCTGGAGTCAAATTCTCTGGGTTTAAATTCCAGCTCCATCACTTTCTGGCTGTGGGGCTTGGGTGGAGTGCTTTTATCTCTCTGGTCTCAGTGGAGAGAATGGCATCACCTTCCTCACAGGGTCATTGTGAGGATGAAATAAGCACTGTATGTAAAGCACTTAGAGTAGTGGCTGGCACATACTGTTAACTAGTATCATCATCCTCATCGTCACTCCCATCCAATATCTTAGTAAATGGCAATCGAAGGTAAGGAGACAAAAAAGTTCTCAAGAATGAGAAAGCCAAAGAGAGGATGAGGGGCGCTTCGATTAGCAGGACGTCATCACTACCTCACCTTTGGAAGATGCACTGGGGCCTTCCTCAGCTAAAATATGCTGCGGAGGGGAAAATGTTTAAACTTGGAAATGAACCAGAAAGATTGCTGGACGTCTTCCATGGAAAACTAGGCATTGTCTACACACACCCTCTGGGTTATCTGATGCTAGGGGATCTCTGTGCCTTTTATTGTCTCTATAACTTTAAGGGTGTAAAATGTTTCACAAATATTTCTTGTCCAGAGACACATGCAAATAAATGTTGTTGCCTATGGACGTGCCATTGATTTCCTCTCCCCCGTCCTCCCTAGCAAGCCAGTTTTGCCTCTGTTTGTAAATCGTTTGCAGCATTATTTTCTGACTATACATAGTATAGAATTCTCCTTTGAACCAGTTGTAACATCTAACTGGTTTCCTAATTAATTATTAATTAATTAAAATCTTTGCCATGTGTCCATTTTATATTTGTAGGGGAGTCATGATTACACCTTAATTAAAAATTTTAACAATGATTCTTAAGTATGCATTCATCCGTTCATTTATCCATCCAAACACCTACTGAGCCCCCCAGATAAGGAGCTGTGTTAAAATGGGTGCAAGATGAAGAAGCATGATCTTGCCCTCCATAGGCTCACAAAGAATTATGAAATAATTATAACTGAAGATCACTGACAAATGTCATGCAAAACAGGATTTGGGCAAGGGAGGTGTTATGTTTGCTCAGAAAATGGGAGGAAAAAATGGAAGGATCCACAAAGGAACTTTTTAATGATTTGTGCTTTGGAGAAATCCAGCTTTCAAAGATGCAAGGAAAATACTGTGGGTCAGCGTCTGGTTCCATCTGGCTGACCCTAAATTTATGAAGCAGAGGGGTAGGAGACAGTGCCGGACAGGAAAGTCAGATCTGAGCATGAAGAACCTTCAATGCCGTGCTGAACCACTGAAGCTTCCTCAGCTGGGAAGAGTCCTGGTCAAGCCATAGAATGATTACCTCTTTTCTGGAGGGGCTATATTTGACTCCGGAGAAAAGAGTTCAAAATCAACTGCACTAGTGCAGGAAAAAGTGGTCACAAGGGCCTGGACCGGGTGACCCCCCAGGGAATGGGAGGGAGGAGACGCAGATGAGCACTGTCGGATCACCACCCTCACCGCCCTGGCATTCCACACCACAACGACAAACAGTGACATTTCTGCAAGTCATTTTCTCTCCGCACTGGTGGCATTCACACACCAGCGACGCTGTGCTCTTTATGATTCACTGTATTTCCACGCCAACCCTTCAGCTACTGCTGTCTGCCCTCCCTCCACCCCCCATCCTAAGGGCTTCATCTCCACGCTTTCTGTGTTCCCACAGGGCTCTGACACCCACTGCTTCTCAGTAGATGTTTTTAAATGACATTGAACTATCTGCTCTGGTGCATCAGTAAAGTGTTCCCACTTGACCTCTGGAGACATCACATTCCAGGTCAGCAAGAATGCTCTCCTGTGCTGTTAATGCATGAATAACCACCATAATCATGAAAATAAACTCCCTGTCAGTGGTATTTTGCAGGTACAGGTGCAGAGATTTCAGCAACGGCAGAGGACACTGGGGCACCATGGCAACCAGTGTGTCGGCCTGGGTACCCTCCACAATGTGGGAACAGTCAGCTCTCCATTCATTTTCACTGGCAACAAAAACGCAGAGTGTTTTGTCCTACCTTGTCCTCTCAGAAAATATTTGGCAGGTCCCAGAGTAGAAAGGATGCTTGTCTTTATGCCTGGGAAAGTTAGGATGGAGGTTGCAGCCCCA
>CM052548.1:5665966-5713803 GCA_028533065.1 Trachops cirrhosus | reverse complement strand
ATGTCTGACCGTTATGCCGTACACCTGAAATAATGTGATACAGAATGCCAACTGTAATTGCAAAATATTTTTTTCATGATCTTGAAATTTTCAAGCTACAGTTTGTAACTGATTTCCTTCTCTATTTATTGATCATGAAAAGTCCCCAGGTTGCCCCCGCATTTATCTCCTGTGTTGGAAAGGACAGTGATATCGAAGGGATAACCTCTCCTACCTGGACAGTATTCTAAAATGCATGGCCTTCCAGGTTCCAAAATGTTGCCTTGGAGGCGTAACTTCAAATCCCAGCCAAGTCTGCAAAGGCCTCAACCACAACCCAGATTGCTGAGAACCAATCAGGTGCCTGGAGGGGCGGGCCACAAGAAAGGGAAGTGCGGTCTCTCTCTACCCCTCACTGGGGACAGCCACTCCTCAGCCACTCCCCCGACCCCCAGCAGGACCACAGGGGCTCAGTAAATGATGCTGGAGTCTTAACATTTATTGTGAATACTTTAGGTTGAATTAAATGAAATTGCGGTTTTTGTGGGTCAAAAACAGTCAGAGATGAGGAAGTTCAGGAGGCTCAACCCACTTACCAAATTGACCAAAAGATGGTAAATGGTTATTCGTAGGAAAGGTTACGGTAGGATATGATTGCTCATACTCTCTTGGGGGTAATATAAAAAAATTTTTAAGTAATATATATTGATATAATGGTCCTAGAGATAAATTCGGTAATATGTATAAAAAGTCTTAAATATTTTCATGTTCTCTAACACAAAAATTCAACAGTTATGATAATACAAAGATGTACTTTGCAACATTGTTTAAAATAATTACTTATATACAGAGAGAGACGAGAGTAAAAACACTATGTCACATTTATAAAACAGAACGTTACACACCCATTAAGACTGTACTTTTAAGGAACATTTAATGACCTAAGAAAATGTTCCAATATATATGTGGAGGATACAAAAGTGGACAAAGATATCCAAAATATAAACTCTGGAATATACAATTCTGCTTGAATTTGATTGTTTTCATTTCTTTAAAATGTCTGTTCGGAATTACACTTTTATAGTTGGAGAAAGGGAATATAATATGACCTCGTGCATTTTCAAAACAGAGCCCCAGTTGTCCCTCCCAGCAGAGCACAGGGTCTGAAGCCTGAACTACCTCCCCGTACACACACAACTTATATACATTAACTTGATATTGCTATCCTAGAACACTCCTGCCCAGGCAAATGCCTTCATTATTCACGATAGGAATTTTTCTTAAGCCCCATCAACCCTTGCATAAAAAGGCATTGATGATTTGCACCCTCAGCTCATGTGAATCCCTTCCCTCAAAAATCCTCACCTCCCTGTTCCCAATAGTCCAGAACTATCGTATCATGATCCTTGTCCAATTATAATCAACCACACCCCTCCACAGACGGACATGTGGAGAGAACTGCCTTAAAGCCAATGTCCAATTTTCGGTACATTCTGACCTTGTCCTCCCCTTCTGAGATACTGTTGTTCCTCCCCAGAGCAGCGAGCAATGGACTCCGCTTTGTCTTATCAGCAGGTTGTGTTGGTGGTATTTGGGGATCCCGTATGTGACAGAGTGATATTTATGAAATCCTATTAGGTATTTTCTATGAACCAAGCACTGCACAATCGAAGGAGAGTCACTAGCATAAAAAAAAAAAGATGACCAATAGTAAAAAGAATGCTAAAGGGTGCATGGGGGAAAGTAGGTTAGGGAGCTGTACTCTCCTGTGTTCACTAACGTGCAGGCAGTGAGATGACAAGGCAGGTGATGGATTTGCTAATGGCGGTAGCTGGGATCCCAGGATAACCCCCAGTGACTGTCCCCTTCTTACAATCCCTTCCCCTCTGAGAGTGGGTATGACCTGTGATAGGACGAGAGAGCTCCCCTATGATTATGTGATCAAGGTTATACTTAAAGGAATTTTCTCTGTTGACTTTGAGTTCATCAGAAGAGAGATGAGTCAGGTGGACCTGATCTAATTACTGGAGCCTCTAAAGACAGAGACTTTTCTCAGGCTGACAGCAGAGGGGACATCAGGAAGAGTCCAAGCACTGAAGATAATGGGGTCCCTTTGAAGATGAAGAGGCTCACGTGGCAGGGCATGCAGGTGGCCTCTGAGAGCTAGGTGTGATCCCCAGCCGACAGCCAGCAAGGGAATGGAAACCTCCATCTGTAATCACAAGGACCTGGAATCTGCCGTCTGTCCAAATGAGCATGGAAGCAGATTCTCCCCAGAGTCTCCAGGTAAGAATCCAGCCCGACCAGCGAGTCGATTTCGGTCTTGTGAGACCCAAAGCAAGGATGCTAAGCCCATCCAGACTTCTAACCTGCAGAACTGTGTTCTCTAAGTCTATGGTAATTCCTTCTGCAACAATAGAAAACTAGTAACACCAAGTAATGCAAATGCAAGATGGTTGTTTCATCACCACAAAACTCTCGAGGCTCAGATCGGACCCCAGCATGCAGTGATGCCCAAAGAGACCTACCCAACAGCCTCTTACAAGGGAGGCTTGGATGAACCAGAAATGCAATCACTGAGGCTGAGCAGAGCTTCCAGGAGAAGTGATGGGTGACTGAAGGTGGGGGATGGATTGAAAACTAGGAGATAAAAAGATAATAATGGAACTTTTAGGAGGTGCCTAAATTTCACCTATGCAACCCCATCTAGGTGGGATTAAGTTGGGGGTAAAGAAAACTGCCCAAGAGATGAGATGCGGAATTAGCATTTGCAAACCCAGGACTCCAACCTGGCACTGGGTTTGACATTGGAGGTTCAAGTAGGCTGCTGCGGTCAAGGGCACAAGAGGAAGGTGAAACCAGACAAAGAAGGGGTTGATGGAGGAGCAGTCTAGCCAAACAGTTCTCCTCACTCTCCCTTGGGCACAATACACATCGCACAGACCTGGTTTTGTTATCGTGAAGTCTCCTTCCTCTAAGGTCCATCCCTGCTCTGCTCCGTCACCTTCTTGCTCTTCCTTCAAGGCCCAGAATAAATCCTATTTTTTCCAAAAGTCTTCCTTTGTAACACTATCTGAAGTCACCTTCCTATAAGAAACCAAACTTCTGGTGTCTCCGGGCCACACCGGAAGAAGAAGAGTTGTCCTGGGCCATACATTAAATACAAAAACTCTAACAAAAACTGATGAATAAAAAAAAAGATTTCAAGTAAATTTACGATTTTGTGTTGGGCCGTATTCAAAGCCCTCCTGGGCCACATGTGGGCTGTGGGCTGTGGGTTGGACACCCCTGTAGTCTCAGCTTCCAGTGAAAGACCCCCTGACCAATACGAGGCATTCCCTACTTGATTAATTCCAAGCGCAATGACCTCATTTTTTCAAGCAATCACCAACTCCATTTTGAGGCAGTTTTAATAGTTAAAGATGTCCTCTTCACGCTGAGCCAGAATCCATCATTTAATAACTGGGTGATGCCAGGCAAGTGACTGACTACCTTTCTGAGACCCACTTTCCTCATTGCAAATGGGAATCAAATTCATACCTTCCTCAAAAGATAATTGGAAGTATTAACTAAAATGGTTCACGTAAAAGGCTTTGTACCCTGTCTGACACAAAGTCAGGGCTTGAGAAATGGCGGTGGCTGTCACATCGCTGAAAGAAATGTTGTAATGCGTTTATTACAATGTCTTGTGCCCTGTAGACACTCAGAGCATGGCAACTCTTATCAGCTCCAGCAGCTGTCTGAAGCCCCACGGTCCCTACTCCTGCCTTTGCCAATGGAACCTGCCGCACGGAAACAGGGGTGTGAGCTGCCTGAAATAGACGATATCATCAATAAATATTGTTTCCTTAATCCCCCTACTGTTCTCTTGCCCAAGTAAAAGTCGCCTTCTTCCAGATGCTTTCTACCAGGATTCTAAGTGCCTCCCTCCAAATGAGCCCCTCTTCCAGATGCGACTGAACTCACAGTGAGTACAGAAGAGCCGTCACCTCCCTTCACTTGGTAACAGCAGTTTTCCAAACTTGATGCAAATTTTTTTCAACTAGGAAATCAGAGCGTCAGATTGATTGCTTAGATTTCCACTCACGGCTCTCTAACTTAATTTAATCCTCCAAGACTATATGAAAATGTTATCCTCTTATCCATCACGTCTGCTGTTCTTTCTGGTTTTGTCATTTGCAAATTTGAGAGCAAGCTTCCCAAGTCTCCATCATCATCTGGCAGTAATTTTGTTGATGCATCTCATCTCTTAATGGATTTTAAGATGTTTATGGGTAAAAAATTTTTCTATGCTTTATAATATCCTCTATAGTAGTAGCTTTTAAATTTTTGTATGTGAAACCCATCATGAGAAACACATGTAACACTGCAATCCAACTGCACCCACACACGCCGTGTGCACACACAATTTACACAAACATTTAGTAAAATAATTCTTATGGTTATGATGCACTCTGATATTGTCCATTCTGTTGTACTTACAATTATTATTATTAATTGCGGCCCACCTGATTGATTTAACAACCCACTAATAGGTTGCGACCCATAGTTTGCCAACTGCTGTTCTACAAAGGGGCTTTAAATTTTTTTCCATGAAAGCAGCAAAAAAAAAAAGTTCATCGGAACTCTGGGACAGGGGTAGGGTAGCAGCGCTACCCAAAGAAAGCTTTTCTTTGTCTTTGAACCCTTGAGAATGTGGCGCTCCACTGCCTAATATACCTACCTATGTGTCAACAGAAAGCTAATAGGACTTTTCCGACTTATTTTCTAGTAAAAATTATGATCCCCAAAACTGTTCCTTTTTTATCCCACGGCTGGCCCTCTGGTGGTCCCGCAGAAACCCACTGACAGACGGTACCCCAGTTAGGGAAGAAAAGCACCACAGCTGTAGAAACCGGGCTGGTCACACGGCCACTCCTCGGCAAAGATGGGTTGATCTATTGAAAGGCTATTTCCCTAAAGAAAGGGGGATACACGAGACAGGGTGTACATTAAACAAATGTTACTTGAGGGTTTTTTTTCAGATGGGAAGGAGAAATGGGATAATGGGATGACTCGTGGAAGATAGACCTCTGTTAGGAGACAGTTCCCCATGGGTCCCCCACATTTCTACACTCTTGTGCGCAGAGGCACTGCTATTACCACCAAGCATCCCTGGAAGAACATGCTTCCTTATAGAGAGAGCATCTCCCTGCAGAATGAAGGACAGGTGTGTTTACCGACCAGTATCACAGAGATAATTCCTTCCTCCCGTCCATGGTCAGGGGTGCTTCCAGTCCGTCATTAAGGACTTGGGTTCCCTGAGCTCAGGGCTCCTCTCCCCCCATGCACCCCACTGCGTGTGCACACGCTTCCTGGCGCTCTCCGCGTTCCCCCGTGGAAACAGAGACTTGGGAAGCTGCAGCAAATGCTGGTGCTCTGGCTACTGCTGTTGCTGTGAATAACAAGCTGTCCTGTCCCTCAGACTCGGGAGCCTCGTGTCTTCTGCCAGTGCGCATGAATTATAGTGGGCTGACGGGGGACGTGTGTAAGGAGGGTAAAACCTCTGACCCTTCCCTGCTCTTGACAGCCTCATGTCACTGTTTCCGATCGGCAAGTCCATGTCTTAAAGTGATTAAGTTCATATTTTTTTCACTTATTCATTTAATACATAAACACATATTGAGTGACTAATCAATGCTGGGAAATGTCCAAGAGGCTGGGTGGAAGGGGACCCAGTGCTAAGCAAAACAAGGTCTCATAATAAAAAACAAAAGCCTTGGAATAGAACGACGCTTAGTGAGGGAAGGCAGAGAACAAGTGATGAAATGAGCACACGAGTTCACTTCTGAGAGTGAACACGCCAGAGAGAAAATAACCCAGGATAACACAACAGAGAGTAATCAGGGTCGATGTGGAAGGAGGGACGGTGTGAGGCGGGGTGGCAAAGCCAGGCCCTTTAGAGGCAGTGAAACTGGAGCTGGGGTATTCCTGACAAGGTAAACCAGCCATGAGAAGGTCTTCAGGAAGAATCTTCCAGAAATAGCTCCTCTGGATGCCCTAAGGCACACAGGAGAATGATGTGTTCAGGAAGAGAAAGACCGAAAGGCCAGGAGAAGAATAATGTTGACAGAGGTTGGAGATGTCGGCAGGGCCAGGTCCCTGGAGACTTGGGGACCAAGGAAGGGCTTCGGTGATCATTATCTCCCCTCCGGGCTCCTTCCAGCTGTCCTCTCCGAAAGTGACTGACTGCCTGGGAACGCTCTTGATGGAGCCCCTAGACACTTTCTCAATTGGCACCTGAGCGAGAACTGCCCACAGGCTTTAAGGTGTGGAGCACAAAAACACCTGCATGTTGTGAATGAGACTGTAAGGACTGGGATCATCTCCAGAGGCTGCGGTTCAGATGCCTGGCATCAAGGAGGAGGCCCTTCCGGGCAGATCCTTCCTATCACATCAGCCAATGGGACAGACTTCTTCCAGTTCAAGTTTAATTCCAGGATGGAGGCACTCATCTCTGACAGCAAAGAAATGAAGAGTGGCTTCCAGGGGCTTATTTTAAAGAGCTTCTAAAAATAAATAAATAAATAATAATAATAAAGAGCTTCTGGTGCTTCCTCAAGAGTCTTATTTGGCACTCACCAATTAGTGGTTTCCTAAAAGGGAAAAGCAGGAAATTGATCCAACTTCTTGTGATGAAGAAAGTCATTAGATAATTATATCAATTCCTTACTTCTATATAAAACTCAAACAACGGGTAAAACTCATTTAGTCAAATGAACCAAATTAGGTAGAACTCCAAATAGAGTAAAACTGATTTAATCTACTAACTTAAAAATTGGAATCTTGCAAGTTAAAAGTCTATAATGCGGCATAAGTGTCAAAAGACAGGCTTATTCTCTGTAGTAAGAACTGCTTGAGATAAGACTAACTCAGAATTTCCAAAGCAGTTGTGCAGAACCTGACTCAAAGGATAGAATGTTCTGTGCTACCACTCAATCAAGACAAGGGTACAATACATGCGGTCTATGATTGTAGTACGAGTCTTGGTTTCCTTTCATTCAATAGGATTCTCATCATTTCATTGTTAGGGTGGTTTTCTTAGCCAACATATTTTTCATAGATAATTCACAGGTAAACTTGTAGGCCATTGTTATCACAAATACCATATTATTGGTGTCTCCACTGATGAGGTTGTGTCAAAGCCCTAGGACCATTTAATCACAACTGATGACATCTCTGGGAGACGGAGAACCACTGCAGCAGGACATAGCTATTTGAATTATGTGGCATGAGCAAGTGGTAGGAAAAGGCCGCCATGCAGGTGAGAACCAGAGCCCGTTCGAGGGAGCTGGCTCAGGTGGGGCAGACACCTGGTCAGCACAGCGTCCACAGACTCGGTAGGTTGACTACACAACACAACAGCTGGCGTCCCAGTAAGATTCAATCAGGACAAACCAGGAATTTGTTCAAATGACCCGGTCACACCCTTGATGTTTTCAGGCTTGGAGAATGCATTGCTTTCAGGTCCAGAAAGATCTGAAAAGACTGGTGTTGCGCACCGGATCTCTGAATCGCACCGGATCCCAGGCACGCAGTGAGTGCAAAGCCAGACTGCCACCTACTGACACGCGGAAGGGCTGGCCTGGCACAGCTCTGTCTCCGGTATAATGAAGGCGCTGTTGGGTGCAAGTGGCCCACCAAACCCTGCCTGCGGTTTTTTAAGAACCCAGTAGAAACGAAGGAGTCATTGATTTGAAAACTGGATTTTATTTATATATTTTTTAATGGTTGGGGAATAAAACACTCTGCCAAAATATATACAACATCTGCTGATGGGTCAAAAGCCGAAGAGGAAGTTCGGCTTGTTGAGATTGAACAGGGCAAAGATGATGCGATTTCAGGCAACTTCTGTTTCTTCAGGGGATGGAAGGAGAGAGCGCAGGCTTGCACCATTTGACAGAAAACGTCTTGAAGGCAGGAGTTGTATCATATTATATTCATATTTCTTTTTTCCTAGGACTGACATCTTTCCTAGTACATATGAAAGGTGAGCCGTGGTTTGCTAAAAGAGTGTGAAATTGTTAAATGACCATTTCAAAAATCATAATAAAATGAAAAACCAAATCAGTTGCTCACAAAAATCAACCAAGTTTACCCTGGGTTTGAATCCTGTCTCTAAGAGCTGTAGACTTTGGGCTGTTTATTTAACCTCTCTGCATTTCAGTTTATAATGTTTAAAATGAAGTTGATGTGACCTCCCTCACTGGGTTAATATGGGGATCAAATGGCATCATGCATATGACATGCTTATCACGGTGCTGGGCACACAGTACGTCTTCCGCAATCAGAAGTTTTTGAAAACGTGAAACAGGTGGAGGGTTCTGTGTGATGGGTCTTCTGACCCCAGGCCTGATCACCGGCCCCGGATGCTGCAGCCTCACCTTCGCTGGCCGTTAAACGTGAGCACACACCAGAGAGCCATTGCAGAGCAGGCTGGGAAGGCGGGAGATTAATTGAAGACTTTTATTATTGTTATTTTCAGTTATGAAACTGCAGGAAAACAGTTCCTGTCGGATAGCGCGTCTCTCGCTGGAAGGCAGAAACGCAGGTGGGAGGAAGGTTGCCCATTAATCACGAGGAAGCGGGGAAGGAAATTGAGACAGGAAATGTGAACACAAAAATGTCCTTAGTCTGGGTCAGTCTGAAAGCACAGGCGCAGAGCCGGCTGCTGAACACCACGCCGCCCGCCCCCCTCCCCGCCGAACAAAGCCCGAGGAGGAAACGCCAAGCTGCAGAATGTCAAACCCAAAATAAACCGGGCACGTTTCCCTTCTAAGCGGAGGGCCTGGTTCCTCTGATACTTGGCTCTCAGACTCTTGCTGATATTCTGGGAATCTGTCTGGAGAGAAAATGCTTTCATACAGATAAGAAGTAAAGTAGATGCCAAAAATAGCAGAGGACCGGAGCACGGCTTCATGTCCCTTTCCCGAGCCTCCGTTTTCCCATCTGTGAAATGGGGATAAAGTCCCTCCTGTCCCTCCTTACGGAATTGCCAAGGAGACCAAGAGTATATCGATGATGACAGTGAGCCAGTCGTGACTCTTTAGTTCTTTTGACTTTCATCCCGATAATGATGAAAATCAAAACCTCGACGGCCCCTTCTGGCCCAGGGAAAGGAGGCGGGTCAAACGCAGCGGGCACAGGGGACTCTCACGCTCTCCAGAACCGGGAGTGGCTCTCTGTCTGATGCCAGCAGTGACCAGCTCTCTTCCTCCTTCTGATCAGGGACAACCAACCTCGTTAACAGCGCCTCTCCTGCTAACATCTTCAGTGAGAGTTCTGGCACGTCCACAGTGCCATCGCAAATGGGCGGCAAATACGTGTCCCGTCACCTGGCTCTTCAACAAAGAGCAATGTGTGTGTGTGTGTGTGTGTATGCTTCTCAAATTTTAATCATGTGTGTGTACAATACAGTTTACAAATAATAATGCTCTTAATTGTACATTTCTAGCCAATTTATTGTCATGGAACACGCTTATTGATTTCTGCCATACTTTTATACCCACGGCCAAACCATAGGTACAGTTCAGCCATGACTGAATAAGCACGTTGCTTCCCAATTCACTAACTCTTTTCCCAATAAATGTATCATCATTAAATCTGATAGGTGACTTCCTGTGAAGCTATTTTTGCACCCTCGTATTCATCATACTCATTAAGCTGAAAGTTTTCCGGATTCGCAGTGAATCAAGCCTTAACTCGCAGGGTCCACTGGTTTCCATGGTGCAAAGGCCACCCGTTGGCCCAGTTCAAGCTACCAGTGTGTCATCGCCGAGGGCAGAGTTGGGAGGGACACACAGTGTCCCATCATTATGGACAATTTCCACCTGGCGGAGGCACCAGATGTAAATGACCTGAACACCACAGGTGAAAGTGAAATGCACTAAAAATTTAGAAATGATGAATTTTAGGTATTATCGTCTTTGTTTTTGATATCACTTATTTAACTATAAGTTTGCACCATTTAATTTTTTTTATAATGGCTGTGTTTAACAATCAGCTGTCAAAATTCCTGAAAATGTACCATTTGGCTCTCGAGGGCTGATGCAGGCTGCCTCCAGCATACCGCCGCCTGTGGCCTTTGCTAACGTTCAGATTTTCCCACTATGTGAATATGAGCAATTTCCAAGCTACAGCCTGAAGGGGAAGGAGTTGCACCTAATGCCATATCCCTATCTCTTTTTTGTACACCCACAAGTCCATGGGATTCAGCATCACCCATCAGCCAGGGATATTTATTACATTCCTGTGGGATGCTCTGAACTATGAGCCCCTGCAGATCAGGAACAAGGTTGAAGACATGTTGTAGTTGCTCAATCAATGTTCACAGAAGGCATGACCTAAAATTGTTCCAGTGTTCCAGGTGATCTCAAGTCTTCTTAGAGTACATGACAATTTTTGTTTCCTTCGTTGTCCCTTTTCTGCTCCATTTATGGACAAAAGGGCATAAAACTAAACAGATGAAATTAATGGGACCACAGTCATTCCTGTGTTCTTGTCCTACTTAGAGCTGTTAAAGCAAAGATGCTTTTTCATGGCGGGGCGAAGAGCAGAATTGTCTGAACGTAACCCTGGGAGCTCTCACTTGGCTAGAACCAAAAGAAGGGGCTGCACCCACGCTCAGCTTCCCATGAAACAGTCATTTCCTCCCTCTAGATGGAGAGTTTGAAGCATCCTACAGGCCCAATGTCTCCAGATGCTGCTCCACTAATGTTCCCAGACAGCTCCTACTAGAGCTGGCAGCCCACATGCAGACTGCCTGCTGCCACGTGACTTGTGTGTCCCAGTGGCATGGGTGCTGTCTCTTAACTGCCTTGTGACAAAGGAGCCCCATGGCATGCTGGGGTCCAAGTGCGGGAGTGGACTCCCGGACCGAGGGTGCCCTAGTGCCCTGGCCCAGCACACTCGTCTGGGATAGTGAGAGAACCAGGAGGTGCCTGGTGACACTTCTCTCCTCTCGATGATCCTTGGCCTAGGATTCTACTTCCCCAGGAAAGCCTCCGGTGTGGCTTTCCCAGCTGGACAATAACGCAAACTGTGTGGCATTGCAGAATCTACACTGTAGAATCCGCAGAACAAGGAGAGTGGCAGTGGGAGCGTGCCTTCGGAACAGACACCCGCCATGTTCCACGTGAACTGGGATTCCACGCGTAAGGCTCTAGGACGAGGCCTGAGACAAAGAATCAGGCAGCCTGGAACCCAGCAGTCCCCAACATAGATGTGCAATCTGGTGACAAGTTTTCTAGATCCCTATTCCACAAATGGTTTTTCTCTGCATTTTCCATAACGCACAAGCTGAAAAACAAAAGACAGCCAAACAAAACAAAGCCCCCAGTTCCCCTTGACGCCATGAATCCTGCGGAGCTAACACATTTGATGTCATATGATCTTTACTGGTAGTTTCTTACTGATGCTCAGGAGAGAACTGAAGACACAACGCCTGTTGTTCACATACTTAGAATCCTTTTGATGACAACGAGAGGCATAACAGACCCAGTCATGGCAAATGAGTGTTTCACAAGTAATCAAAGGTGAGTCTTAGTTCATCTTGGTGTCTCTGCAGATGATCTGATGGAGAGAAAGGAGGCTCCCACAAGATGCCAAATCATACACCAGTGCATTTTGCTCTTGTGAGTATTTTCCAATCGTCACTGTGCAGTGCGCACCCAGCATCTTTAGCAAGGTGCCGTTGATGTCCGCCTTAACAAATACAAGACACACGAGGACTCTGGGCCGGACCCCTCTGCCTGAAATATATTTGGAGGAGACTTTCTGGGGCACCTGGTTAGACCACACTAAGAGAGCAGCAATTTCTTCACGCTTCTGTTTCAATTATTCAAGGACTATATGGAAACAAATTGAGCCAAGTCCAAAGAAAATCAGAGTCCATTTTATATTATTCTCTGGATGCATAATGCATGTGGATAGAATAATTCTTTGCAGAGGGACTGGGAAAGGAAACCAAGCTTTGCTTCTTGTGCGGTACAACTCAGCAGTGGCGAGCACAGAGGGACCATTGTCTTCACATCAGCCCAGCCCAGCCACCCTACCCCTAGTCCCGCAAGGCCAGGCTGCTAACGGCTGAGTGGATTATGACAGTGTCTTCAGGGTGCATCATCAGAGAGCAGTAGCCACAGCTTAGCTGAACTTGGCCGACCATGCCCATTGAAAACGCCCAAGTCAAAGCTCTTCACTTCTTGGTCACAAGGATGCCACTAAGCAAAGAGAAATCCTTGCATGCTGAGATCCAGGTCTCATGGTCAAGAGACCTCAGGTTGTGCAAGCTCCTTCCCATCCTCAAACAAACAAAAAACAAACGAATAAATCAGCGAAATCCCAAGTCGCTCAGTGTCACTTGGAAAGCACCCGATTACCTTAGGCAGCAAACCCGCTGCCTGAAGCTCTCACCAGGGTCACCGCACGTAGATGCGGCAGGAGCTCTGGAGTCACACGTGGGAGAATTGTAACCCATGCTCAGCACCGTCAGTTTTATAACCAGCAAAGTGATCTCTTTGGAAATGGCTCAGCGGTCACTAGTGTTGAAGGTAGGAATCTGAGACCTCAGTATCACGATTACTTCCTTCTACAAGTGAAACATACATATATATATGTATATATATGCGTATGTATATATATGGAAACATATATATATATTTCACGTTGGGACTCACATTGCTGGTCGAGATGATCACAGCACAAAAGAAGCCAGCACAAACGCAAGGGCGTGCGGCCCAGGCTGCTGATACATCCTCTGCCACTAACTCCACCCTGTTGTGAAGGGGAAAGGGCAGGGAGGAGAGCAGCCGTAGATACAGGGGCCGGCGACAATGAATGCAGCCGTAAAGTGTACGCGAAATTGACACGAATTGTGGTGGCGGGGCTGTACCTACGGTTTCTGGCTGCAGCCTCGCCGATGTTTTCTGCGTGCTTTCTGAGCCCCAAAGCCCCATGTGGAAGACGGAAGGCCACTGCAAAGCCTAAACAGCAACAGCTTGGTTTTGATGGAAATAGCTGACTTCAATATACGCGTATTTCCCTTAACCAACGGATTCATTGCACAGCTACCCTGTGCCAGGCGCTGTTGCTTCCATGTCCAGCACTGTGGCCTGAAGGCCTTCCTACGGTCCAACATCGAGTGAACCAAGAAGGCCACCAACACACACAATCCACCTCTGTGGAGCCCACACCCCATTCAACCAGCCAAGAGCACTGGAGTTCAACAATCCCAAACTTTATATGGAGCTCTAGAACTGAGTCATTTTCCCCCTTTAAAAAAAAAAAAAAAAAGCATGTTTTCTCAAGGCTGGCATAATTGTTTTGGGGTCTTTCATGCAGCACATAGTAACTGTGAAAGCTATGCTTAGGTTAGAGAGAGAAGACAATTTGGAGAAGGCTCTGAAACCCACCACACACGCAGCATCTGAGATTTTTAAAGGTATTCACGTTGTGGGTTCTTAGTACCGAAGCCTAAAGCATGAGTGAATGGTTTTGAGATGGACAATGTAACGCTGATTACCAAACTCAAAATTAACATTCCCGTTTCTCTTCTAAGACGACGCACCTGCTTTGGCTTACCAGTGACTTTAATTACTTGAGTAGGTACAAATTGGCAGGCTGTGCCTTGCATAGTTATTGAATCTCGGTGTTTTGAAGCCAGACTCCCCGTGTTTTCACAATTTTGACGGTGTTCCCGGATCTAATAATCAAACCATAGTGGCAAATGCAAAAAAGTACAAAGCACATGATTTGGGAGTTTATAATCTAAGTGGTGCACTAAAACAGATGTGTTGTATGTAAAAAGTTAAATTACAAGAAATTATTTCTAATTTTACCTAACGTTTTAAGGCAATACTATAAGAAAGATCAGTAAAAAATGGCTGGTAATAAGGATTCAAACTCAGATGTGACTTACTCTAAACCCAGACATTTCCAGAAAAGTCTGTCAAACTTGCTCCATCCACTAACCTCAGAACTGGTCTTTCAGTAAAATGTCTCAAAAAGGCCTAGCCATCTTTCACACAGAGAAGACATAAGGCAGTTGTGAGGCAGGAAGACCTTGATACAAGTCATGGGGGCTGGTCTGCCGGAGCGACTATGGAATGTTCTTTCTCAGCAGGGACATCTCCTGTCATCTGTTGTTCTGGAACATTAAGAGCACTCACCAGATTAACTGAATATGAAAATGACAGCAGCGATCAGAGTTCCTACATGCTTGTGTTTTCAGGTTTGGAGGACTTCTATGTGAGAAAATGACCCCGAATATACCACTTGTCCTGGTTCTGATCTCGTACTATAGTTATGTAAGGTGGTGCCAACTGAGGGAAGGGTACACGGCACCTCTGTCCTGTTTACATCTTCCCGTAAATGTATAATTATTACAAAATTTTAAATTAAAAAAAATCCAAAAGATAACCTGTGTAGTTCAGCAGGAGGGACACACATGTTTCAAGGTTGGGAGCCCACCTCACCCCCAGTTCCTACACAGACTGCCTCCTTCCGTTCCTGCTTCCCAGTCTGGGAGCCAGGGTCTCTGAAAGGCGCTGGAGGTGGACCGCTGTGGAATTTGGAATTCGGAGTTCGGAGGCTGGGTGTGGCCCTGGCTCTTCCTCTGACTGACTGATCTCGGTCACATTCCTCGGCCTCAGAAGCTGTCTCTTTATCAGCAAAACAGGTCTGTCTTTCTCAGAAAAAACTCACCTGCCGATGCCACGAGATCGCAGCAGCTCGCTGACATGGTAGGTGTGCAGACCCCGGGAGCTGGGAAGAGACACACAAAGACTGTTTTTTCTGACCATCTCTCTGCAGGATGCAGCCCCAGAGGCCTCTGGGAGGCCAGCAGCCCCTCCCCTGGGCCGCTCCAGGCCCTCTGCCGGCCAGGGCAGCTGCTCCCGAGGTGGCCTGAGACTCTGCCTCTTCACCTCACTACCAGCCCAGAGCTTTTACCCAGAAGAAGAAACTTTGCTTTTCTTCATTGTGCGCAGCTGCTTGCCACTACCTGCTCACTCCAGCTGCTGTCACACATGGCCCCACCATCACTGTGCTGCGTGTCAGCTGTGACTCAAGGCTGCCCTCCAGGGCTGGCAGCTGGAGGTTCTGTCCTACTCTGGCATATCCTGCAGACATGGGTGGTGACACTGAGCAAAGGCTCAAAAATGCCCAAGTGCAAGAGGTCCAGGGGTTTCTTCCTATTGAAAGCTGAAGATCAGCATGGCTGCACAGGACTTGCCTTTGACCTTGAAGCCCTGAGGGCCCTGGAAGCAGCTGCTGGCCTGCTTGATTTCCTGCTCTAAACCACAGCAGTGTGGGTAGTTCTCCCTTCAGCTCATGCCCAGAGCATCAGACGAGTTTATACAGCAAAACCTTCCACGCTGTGTTTTCCACACAGAATGAGTCTTCTTTCCGGAAACCGGAAGCTGTGGTTCTCTGAAGTGTGGTGTGAGGGCCAGAGCATCCACATCACCTGAGAAATGATTCGAAATGCATACTACTGAATCACTTAGCCTGGGGGTGGGCCCAGCAATATGCGCTCTAACAAGCCTTGGAGCTCTTCCAATGCAGCCAGTCTGACGACTCTCCAGCTTGCTGAAAGTTGCTATGAATCTTACCACTGCCTACACCCACCTCCCATGACTCACGTGGTGGCCTTGCTTGGGCAAACTCTTCCCCAGGACCACTCAGGGGAAGGAGATTCTGAGAGTTATGTTTCCCAGCTTCTCCTCCGCAGAGATCTGAGTCAGGAGTAACAGTGGTGCACAAGGGAGAGGCCGGCACACCCAGTAAGCACAAACTCGTGACAGATACATCCCAGGCAGTTCTGGCCATATGTGCAAGTAGTCACGCCCCTAGTTGTGTACCAGATTCTGTCCATAAGGATCTCTCCCATGGTATTCTTACCATGACCCATCCTCAAAGTCCACGTCAGAGCTCTCTTCCTGGCTGTGTTGGGTTTTCTTGGCTTGCTTTGGATGCGGGGGCCGGAATATGTACCCGAGAAACTTCTCTCTGCCCGCAGATGGCCACAGCCCTTCCCCCTCCACGAGTTTCACATGAAGGAGTCCCAGAGATACAAGTGGGAAGGGCCCAAGTAACACCACATGTGACTAGACCTTGAGCCTGAGAAGTTAACAGGGGCCAAAGGAAGGTCACGGGGTTCGTAAGCAATGGACTGTTAACACTGCAGCTCACCTTTCTTCTTTACATACTTTTTAAAGTTTTTTGCAAATACCCCAGAATTTAAGAATCACTGACGACTTGTGTATGCATTAGCATATTAGGTCGGTTTCCTTATAGACACAAAGGTATTTTGACAGCACTGGGCAACTGCAGGGAAGGCGGAGAGGGAGAGGGCAGATGAGGGAGAGGCAGGTGAGAGCGTGAGGGGGTCGAGAGTACGCACCCTTCACTGTGGATCATCAAGAGACTGCTAGTGGATAGAGTTTATTACAAATTTCAAACGTTTGGCAGCACGCACCAGGAGCCTGGCATTATGTTAGACCCCAAAGGCAGAGGGAGAACTGTAAGACACAATCCTTTTCAAGGAGGTTACTTGCCAGTAGACAGACAGGCATATAAACAAAAATTTTAAAAACCGTAAGTTAGGGATGCGGCTATTGGAGAGAGGGAGTGTTGCCACTAGGGGAATGTGCTGGGTATCGTCCGTATCCTCTCTATCTGCTTTCAACCCTTCCGCACCCTCGGGGAAGGCTGGCTGTGGTAGCTGCCTCCCAAGATGCCCCCAGTGATCAGCATCTCCTGGTTTTTATGTTCCTGCGTAACCTTCTCCCACGCTGTATTAGGGTTGGTCTATGTCAGACATGATGGTGTGTGACTTTCAAGGCTAGGTGGTAAGAGGCATTGCAGCTTCTCCACTGCTCTCTCCCTCTCTTGGGTCACCTACACTAGGGGAAGCAAGTGACCATGGCATGAGGACACTAGGTAACCTTATGGAGAGGTCCACATGATGAGGAACTGAGGTCTCCAACCAACAGCCATATGAGTGAAAGACCTTGAAGGCAAATTCTCCAGCCTTCAGATGATTATAGCCTCAGCTGACTTCTTAAATGCCACCTCATGAGCCAGAATCAGCTAAGCGTGCCCAGAATTCCTGCCCCACAGAGACTGTGAGGTAACGTTTGCTAGCTGAAGCTGCTACGTTTGGGAATCATTTGTTACGCAGCCGTAGATAACCGATACGCTGGCCTGTATGAACTACGTTAGCAGGCTCTCTTACCCAATGACTCCCAGCTGGGTTCAGCTAATGAGGGTTATGTAGGGAGAGTGAAGGTAAAAAGCAGAGTGAGGTTGGCAATTTGCTTCCCAGATTTGTTCCTTTTTGGAGTCACTGTGTATGGGCTACAAAGCTCAGCCGCCCCTCATATATACAGCTACTGTCACTGGGTCCTTGTGACCACACTGTTCCCTTGCCCCCTCAGGCCCTGATATTACAAGCTTTAGTGCCCGGCATTCTTTCCCTTGCATCTCCTATATACCCAACCCATACCTTTGTAAATAGCCCTTCATGAGCTCCCCTAAAATTACCCAATTTGAACGGGTACCTGCTTCCTGCTGAAACTATGACTAATACCAACAGTGAGAATTAGGAAGTCTCCAAAGATGTAATATTTCATCAGGGTCCTGAAGGATTGAGCGTCATCTTGTCAAATGAAAAAGGAAGAGCAACGCATGTTCTCACGTGAACAGTCACAGGCAAGTAAAGGTTTCATTCTATAACTTCATAGCTATTGCTGCTTAATTCCACAGGCACCATCTACACTGCGTTCCGTGTGGATGGCATCTAGAATTATGGTATAAGTCATAATTGTAGGACTGGATTCAGTCCACATTCAAATGTGGCTGCGTATGAAATGCTATTTTCCACACTCTCTACAATTTGATTTCTATTTCTATTTCAATTTCAAATGACCCATTTCATAGGTGGCAGAAACTGCCTAATCAATTTGAGATTTCTCCTCTTCTGCTGTCCCCTAGGCTAAAATGTAGCAATCAGGAGATTTAAAAAAATCTTAGTTAATGTTTCAAAAACATCCAGTTACATTCAATAACATTTTTGGGGGGCAGTATACAGATTCAGCCTTTGTTGTATTTCTGTGTAGGTTAGACTGGGGTTCGGAGCGGCCAATGAAAAGAGGTTCTGGCAAGCAGCTGATTAGGCTGAATGCGGTTACAGGAGCACCTTTAATCTCTGTAAGAGAGCAACTAATTTTGAAAGACTTTAGCCCAAGAACTGTTTGTATGCAAATAGTGATGCTAATTATAAGTGAGTTTTATCTACTCAGTACAGCAACTCAGCAGGATTCCCCCTTGGAAGTCTTCTGTCAAAACTTTGTGAGAATTGTTTGAGTTGCTATTTGCATTTAAAATACATTTTTTAAAAAAGCAGCCTCAGATTCAGTCTGGTAACTAATTTACATTGACCTCACACCCAATTAGTGCCCATCAGTGAAGCTTAACCCCATTTACACCAGGGTCGATGGCAAAAACCTGCCAAAAGCATTAGAATATCAACTCTAGGATGAGGGAGACACAGTGATACCTTTTCAAATCCAGATTATGAAAAGCCCTGGAAATAATTAATTAAAATAAGAAACGAGCACTCATTCAACCAGCTGAGCTGAAGAGTTTACCTAATAATGTTATTGGCTAGCACAGTGCAGACAAGGCTGCAGAATGGAAAAGACCTCCAGGTCACAAAGGCCCAACTGAGGCCAAAGTTAAATATGCTGACCCTGGCTTCTGACCTGAGATCAAATGTAGAGGTGCTTCACCATTGCTTAAGCATCTGCTCGGAATTTCCTCATTTCTTATTCTGCTTTCACAGAACACCTGCCAGGGAAGCGGCACCAAACTGCGAGATCCTTGGAAACGAGGACACGGGCTAGTCTTTGCACCCGGGTAGAGTAACCCCAGTGTCTCTCCTAAGTGCTGAACTGAACGTTGAGCCACAGGAAACTAGGCTATGACTTTTTTTTTTCCTAGCCAGCTATACTAAGAAAAGCATCTGTGGAATTTTGCACGCAGACAAGGACAGTGCTGGCTTGAAATATTCATGTCTGCTGTCCTGTCATTGTAGGGATGGGAACTCTCTGCTTCTCCATTGACCTGATGGGGCAGGAAGAGGCCATCCTCCAACTTCCTTCTTGATCATCCCCGCCCCCACACCCAGTCTCTCGGGAAATGATAAAGATAACAAGTTCCACTCAGACACACTCGCACATGATCCACAAACCACATGTCCTACTCTTCTGTTTTGAGAATAGTCTTTATGCTATAAACAGTTGCATACAATAAAACAGTTGCATTATTTGTAGCAGTCATGTTAGGCTAGGCTGTGCTGTAGTAACATCCTGCAAAGCTCAGGGGCTTCAAACAACAAAGGTTTTAGTACATGTTCTTCATTATGTCAGAGGGCTCTATTCTAAGTCACCCTCCCACTGGGACCCACGCAGATGGATCAGCCACCCATTTAAATGTTGCCTGCTCAATGCCAGATAATGCACTAATTCTTCAAACCTCTACTCACATTTCACTGGACAATGCATGTCACTGGAAAGTGACTGAGTTCGATCCCACCATGTGCATGAAGACATAACATCAGAATACGTGTTTGTGAACGTTCCTGAGACCCTTCAAAAAGTTCTGTCTATGCTAGCTGGGGGGAGGTAGTCAGAAAGGTAGAAAAGTGAAAAGAAACAGGAGTAAAGAAAAGCAAAGGGCAGATTAGAGATGCAGATATGAGAAAAATGTGCTGGGAAATGCTGAAATCTGTGGAGATAGTTTTTAGTTGCTCATGTGACCTATATTTAGATTTTGGGCAGTTGCATATGTACCAGTAATCTCTCTTCACACCTTCTCCCTACTTTGGCTCTTCAGCCAATAAAGAGTGACAGGCAGAGGAGGTGATAATCTGACAAGATAGCACCATGCTTGTGCGTGAGTGTGTATGCTGCTATGGAAGGGCTGCCCTGGAAAGCAGACTGTGTCACTAAGTCTACAAGAAAATGACCAGGGTTGAAGTGTCTGAGAATCAGTGGCTGCAGCCAATAGCTCCACCATGGCACCCTGTCCCCACCAAAAGACCGTGAACAACCACAGCAACCTTGAGGAAAAGGAAGGAAATGGGAGGAATCACACTGCCTGATATCAGACTATATTACAAGGCTATAGTAATTAAAACAGCATGGCACTGGCATAAAAACAGACATATGGATCAATGGAACAGAATAGAGAGTCTGGAGATAGACCCACAACTATATACTTAATTAACATTTGACAAGGAGGCAAGAACATACAAGGAGGTAAAGACAGTCTATTCAAAAAATGCTGATTGGTAAAATTGGACAGATATGTGCAAAAAAATTAAACTAGACCTCCTTCTTATACCACACACATGAATAAACTCAAAATGAATTAAAGACTTAAATGTAAGACTTAATACCACTTAAAAATTCTAGAAGAAAAGATAAGCAGTAAAATCTAGGACATCTCTCATAGCAATATTTTTTTTCTGATGTATCTCCTCAGGCAAGAGAGACAAATGGGACCACATCAAACTAAAAAGTCTTTGCACAGCAAAGGAAACCATTGACAAAATAAAGACAACCCACTGAATGGGAGAACATATTTGTCAAATGATACATCTGATAAGGGGTTAATATCCAAAATTTATAAAGACCTTACACCAAAACAACAAACAATCCAATTAAAAAATGGGCAAAGGACCTGAATACACACTTTGCCAAGGAGGACATACACATGGCCAATAGACACAGGAAAAGATTCTCAAAGTCACTAATCATCAAAGAAATGCAAACTAAAACCACAATGAGACATCACCTCATACCTATCAGAATGGCTATAATCAATAAATTAACAAACAACAAGTGCTGGCGAGATTATAGACTAGTGACCCCTCAGACACCATTGGTGGGACTGCAGATTGGTGCAGCCACTGAAAGCAGTATGGTGTGTCCTCAAAAAATTAAAAATAGAACTGCCTTATGACCCAGTGACTCCTCTTCTGGGAATATATCTGAAGAACCCTGAAACACCAATTTGAAAGAATATATGCACCCTATGTTCACTGCAGCATTATTTCCAATCGCTAAGATTTGAAAACAGCCCGAGTGCTCATCAGTAGATGAGTAGCTTAAAAAGTTGTTGTACATTTTCAAAATGGAACACTACTTGGTCTTTAAAAAGAAGGAAATCTTATCCTTTGCAACGGCATAGGTGGACCCTGAGAACATTATGCTAAGTGAAATAAGCCAGTCAGGAAAAGATAAATACCATATGGTTTTACTTATATGTGGAATATAATGAAGCAAATAAACTGATGAACAAAATAGAAATAGACTCATAGATAGAGAGAACAGGCTGACAGCTGTCAGAGGGGAGAGAGCTTTGAAGACATTCAGCAAAATAGAAAAACCTCATACACACAGACAACAGTATGGTGATTATCAGAGGGAAAGGGGTTGGGGGAAGCTACGGAGGGTACAGGGGGATAAGTGGTGATGGACAAGACTTGACTTGGGGTGGTGAACACACAGTACAGTGTACACATGATGTATTATAGCATTATACGCCTGAAACCTACATAATTTTATTAGCCAATATCACCCCAATAAACTCAAAAAATTTTTAAATGGTGAAAAAAAGGGGATAAGAAAGTGATTAAAATAAACTGAAACTTCAAAATGCAAAAAAAAATCAGTAATAATGCAAGCAAAAAACACAGTGGAGCAACATCTATGATGTACTCCACACACCCTCCCACCTCCAAATCCCATCAACCCAGAATTCTACACTCACTGAAAATACCTTGGAACATTCTGGTTAATCAGAGACTCTTACACATGCAAAGTCTGAATGACCTTCTTGCCAGCAGACCCATACAATGAGAATAAGGGGGGTCCTCCAGGCAGAAGGGGGAGGGCCCCAGACGGCAATACGGAACTCCACAGAGGGACGAAGTGCACTGGAAATAGTCACTGCACGCTGCTCCGTACCTTACCTCCCGTGTCTAAGATCTCCAAGAGGTTCTTCATGCACGGCGAAGTCTACAGCAGATCATGGACTACAAGTCCCAGAGAAACCCACGTCCAGTGCAGTTCAAAGTCAGCTGGATTCCTGTTCCTTCTGACACATCAGAGGGAAGGAAACCTATGTGCAACCGGATGGTGTGATCCTGGCAACTACTGAAGAGCACAGTTTTTTCCACGGCAGATGAGTGGTAGGCTTCATGCAATGTTTCATCCTTGCCTTTGCTCAAGAGATTTTTTTAAAGTAAAAATCAGAATAAAGGTTGTTTCTTAAAAAAAATCTTGAGACAAAGTCAAATACTTCGTGATGTGTTCATGGCTAGCCAATCAAAATACTTACCTAGGCTGGATAAACTGAAGAGCCACCCTGGAATTTGATTCATCGTGCATCGATTCGTTCAGCACGTAGTTCATTCGTTTGACCAACGTTTACTGAGCACTTGCTGTATACAGACCTCGTGCCAGTGCCGTGGACACAGCAGTGAATGAGAAAGGCACAGCCCCCGACCTTCAGTGTTTATTTATTTATTTAAGATCCTACTGATGCCTGACCTTCGCAGGTTTATTCCATCTCCAAGAAGCAGGCCAGATGGGCAAAGTGGGTAACATCTTTTAAATGGCTCCAGTAAATTCCCCCTCTCCCCAGAACTCCTCGCTATCTCCAACTACTCGTACCTGAATTATCTGCCACTCCTTCACCCACAGGCCTTGTTCCCTCTGTGAGCGTCCACACACCAGGGCAGAGAGCAGCCTGGGGACGCAGTGTGGGGAAGGACGAGCCACATGTCGCAACCAGTCCTTTTCTGCTGAGAACCGGCTCTGCTTGGGCTGAGAGATCCCAAGAGCGCTGGGATGCAGGGGCTGGGGACACTGAGCGGAGAGGCTACAGGGTGGGGGTTGGGACTAAGAAGAGCCTCACTTCTGTCCAATGGCTGCATATGTGCCACGGGCCGACTAGCGACGGAGGCGTAAGTGCACCCCCATCAGACCCACCAGATGTGCACGGGGCAGCAGCTGGTCCCTCCCACTCAGCCCCTCTACCCGCTGCACTTCCACAGCAATTGCTGAGCCCACCATTCTCCCTGAAATGCACCGCAAATGTTCAATGCATGGCTTACATTGTTTATCAGACACTTGTCTCATGTCACTTCCTTTTGTTTAGTGTCTGGCTATCGCAATAAATAGCAAGTCTCTTGAGGGTGGGAGCCCTATTTTCCCACATCTTTCTGGGAGGCGAGTCAGTGAAGTAAGAACAGTGTAAATTGATTCAAAAGTGGCCCCCCTGACAATAGGGTATAACCTTAGACAGGCCTCCATTCCCACCTGTGAAGTGGAAATGACAGCACCTTCTTTGCCGGGGTATTGTGGAAATCCTGTGACTTGATAAGTGAGAAGTGTCTTGTAAGTTCCCACAGAGTTTGCCACTACTTTTTGCACATAATAAAAACAACAGTTAACATTTTCTCCATGGTGGCAGGTACTCTGCAAAGTGCTGTTACAAAACAGCCCTGGGTCAGGTTGGCAGTATCGGTGTTTTCAATACTCGTTTTCAGACAAGAAAGCTGAGGCTTAGTGAGGTGGAATAACTTGGCCAAGGCTTGTTTGTGGCCAAGGCTGGTGAGATTCCAGCCAACTTTTGTAATCCCAAAGATCTTTTTGTTTTTAAAGATTTTATTTTATTTTTAGAGAGAGGGGGAGGGAGAGAAAAAAAGAGGGAGAGAAACATCGATGTGCGAGAGATACATTGATCGGTTGCTTCTCACACACCCGCTACTGGGGACCTGGCCCGCAACCCAGGCATGTGCCCTGACGGGAAATCGCATCAGTGACCTTTCGGTTCGCAGGCTGGTTGGTGCTCAGTCCACTGAGCCACACCAGCCAGGGCGACCCCAACTCAGTAACAAAGATCCCTGTGCATCGGGAGGACCTAGGTCTCTAGGGGTCAATCCTAATGCTGGTGGAATGGAGCATTTCATTCCATTTACTCCCCACCCTCCCCCTCCTCACCAAGGGTTGCAGGTGACCCCAGGGGGAAAAAGGGAGGGGCCTTCTCAAAATTCAAGTTTCTGTTCTCCTGACTTTTTCGATCATGTCTGTGAGTGAAAATTGGCAAATTACACAGAGCTCAAGAGCTTAAAATTTCTTTACCAGTAAGCATACCATTCAGAGCAATGAGAATATCAGAAAAACAAGGCACAGTGTTACTCTATTTATGCCAAGCTGGTGATGTTTTCTCACTCATCGTTGGCCAGGCAGGTCTGGTCCCCTCTTGCCCTTCTGGTTCTCACGTTGAAAACGTCATACGAAATTAAATTAAAGTTGTCACTAGCCTTGTGCTTTACACATTAGTGAAAGCTGTCTGGAAGGACCCCAGGGCATCACACTGGGTAGCTGAGCCACGAGCTGGGCCTGGTATGATCATGGACCATCCACTCCGGATGCCTGAGAGAAACCACTTGTTTGCATCAAGTCTTACTGCCCCGGAGTGCCGGCGAGGGCGGCCACACGGACCCGGGCCTATCACACCAGTCCTCGGACTCGCACAGTCTGTCTCACCAGTTCTCAGACCCGTGCCAAGGAGTCCTCAGTGCTGCCTGAAATTCTCGAGGAGCTTCCTCCGTGTTCTTGGAGCATCTGAAGAGGGGGGAGCAAATGGCAAATGAAAAGCACTGGCAGTCCCTGAGCCAAGCGAAGAGCATGCGGTTGAGGATGCTGATGCATCCCCCTCTCCCTGACACTCCCCACTATCACCCTCACCTACTCCTGAAGGTGCTGTGTCCTGCTGGGGCATTTGATTGAATCGGTGGAGCCGACAGACTGCCCCACCTCTGCTGTAAAGGGAGTATCATCAGGAGAGGTGGCATGCTTTACAGGGGGAGAGATGATGAATTTCGACCAGCGAAGCCCCTGCAATTATTAAATCAAGTGCTAAGAAACCTGGGCCTGGGCCTGGGCCGGGGGTGGGGGCAAGCTGGAGGAGCTGAGCCATCAAGAGAAGGAGGAGAGGGCCCTTATCTGCTCTCCCAGCCCTTTACCTCCTGGCTTCATATCCATGCCCTCTGCTCTGCTCCCCGGGTTCCTGTTTTAAATTAGTACTACATAAAATGGAATTAAAACACGATCAAACAGCCTTTGGGGGACTCTGTTTTGCCTTTAAATCCTTGAAAAACATTGCATCTCCACATTCTGAACACGTTCCTGGTCACGATATAATTTGAGTTTGAGGATAAGAGTGATTTTTATGGCTTCTTATCAGGAAACAAGAAAGGACTGCCAAATTTAACAAGCAAGAATGTGAGGGTTTGAAGAAGAAGCCTCCTGCAGCTAAGAGAATAACCCTGGCCCCAGGTCTGGCTCCACATATGAAAGGGGAGGAGCCTGGGGCATACGTCAGACCTTTCCGAGGGGTTGGAGAAGTTTAGCGATGTAACTGCAGCCTTTAGACTGAGGCCCTAAACTCTAGACTGTAGACCAATTTGAAGTAGATGTGGCGCCAGACCAGTCCTTGGGGATTAAGGAACTGCCATGCCCAGTTCCTTATCCACCCCTCCGACCATCTGTTGAAGCTCAGAAAGGTTAGGTGACTTGTCCCAGAGTGTCCTACTGGGTAGCAGCAGATGGACTATTACCACCAGCCATTCCCTGGTGGTCTCTCCACTCCAAGTTGAGAACACCAAAGCCACTCAGACAGAACCATGGGACCCCAAGGGTTGGAGACTCCATGATCCAACTGAGAAGACGAAGTCTCTTGACTCAACCCGAGACAGACTTTTCTGATAGATCTGTCATAAGGTCTCAGATGTAGAAACAGTCCCTGTGCTCAGTCTTTTTGAGGGTGCAGACTTCTTCGTGTGGGCTGACAGAGAAGAAACGTCTTCCATGCATGTAAACACAATATTGGTTACAAATCACAGGAAACCTTTACTCCTTCTGGAGGGTTCTGAAACTGTATTCTAGGAGAATGATTACGTGCAAAGACTCTTCAAATATTAACAGCACTTTGAAGAGAAACATAAAGACCACTGCTGTAAATCCTTGATAATAACAGTTACTGAGGAATTAAATCCTGTGCCCATTGGCAGAGTCTCTCGGGCTGGGCTCTCAGGGAATAGGGGGAGGAAGGGAGTCCCTTCGGCATTGCCTGCATCAGAAAACGGGGTCTCTGGGGAAGTGCCACAAAGTGGGAGTGTTCCGTGTCACTAGGACAGGGAAGAGCCCAGTGGCTTTCTGCAAACGGAACATCAGGTCTCAAGTTTAGCTGACCATCCACATGACGAAGAGCATGTGAAAAACAAAACTCACACTCAAAAGAATAATTGATAAGGGACATAACAGATGATGAATTATTGTACAGCCCTTGCCATTGTGGCTCGGTTCGAGTGTCATCCTACACATCAAAAGGCTGCAGGTTCAATCCCTGGTCGGGGTGCATGTGGGAGGCAACCAACAGATGTTTCTCTCTCACATTGATGTTTCTCTCTTTCTGCACCTCTCTCTAAAGTCAATAAATGTACTTTTAAAAAGAATAAACATAAATGGTAAAAAATGCTCAGGCTCACATAATATAGTAAAAGGTATATTTTTTATATGTCAAGGAGAAAAAAATCACTTTTAAATTATAATTCTGTCTTTCCAAACTGCTTGTTTAGTTCTGGTAGAAGTTTACATTTTTTGGATGGTAATTTGAAATATTATAGGACTTAAAAATGCTCACACTCTTTAATTCAATGTTTTAGCTATCTATAGAAATTTCACATAATACAACAATGAGAGTGCACAAAAATTAACATATAAGAATGTCAAGCATCATATAAACATAACATATAAGATGGATTTATAAGAGTCCAAGAGGAGGCAACTTTTCAATAAAAGACAATTGGCTCAATGTTTATCAACAGGCATTTATCTGAGTAAATTACAGTCTGTGGCACCGTGAATATTAGGCAACCATTGAACATACGTCAACCACAGCTGCTGTTGATGACACTCTTAGTCTCTGATAAGATGGAATGGAGACTGTGGCAAAAGAATCGTACTTGACTCAACCTCCCTGAAGGGGTGGGGTGAGGGTGAAGAAACCAGGTGCTGACCTAAATAACTTTGGAATGAATAGTGTCCACGAGAGTAAAGGCAAAAGAAACTGCACGTGAGCACTGTAATTGAGTTGATGAAGTTGTTCTTTGAAAACGTGTGGGTTAACGATGTTAGAACCACTATACAAGGACACCGTGATTGAACAATTAAATAGGTGGATGGGGGATGGGGAGGGTCAAGTTTCCCACTGTTGGTGTGAAAGATTACAAACAGGCGAGTGACCGATCCTGGAATGATCCATGTGCTAAGGGCTTAAAGTTGGAGGCATCAGTATAAACTCATGTGTAGTGTGGTCTGGATACAGAAGGGTACATACAGAAATATTTATAGACACGTATGTATGCCTTGGTTGGAATGCACAAATATATCTCCTTGCTCTTTCAGATAAAAGGACCTAGAAGCAAAGACACGCCGATAGCCACAGCCAACCTGGCATTCAATTCTTCGTTTCTAATATCATTTCCAACCAAAGGAATCAGGGCTCCTTGGAGAAATGGGCGACTCTGGACCTGAGGCAGAAAACACACAAGAGGAGCCTGGAGCATTTTGACAGTAAAAAAGTGTGGAAGCAAACAAACATCCTCCACAGTGAGTGTGAAGGTCACAGGGGCACGAGAGCCAACGGAAGAGCTCCGAGAGCTCGAAGCTGGGACAGTGGGAGCAACAGAAATAAGTGACACGGTATCGAGCTATAACCCAATACGATAATTAACCCAAGTATTATAAAATAAACATGGAGTCCACACTGACATAAAGAAGTGCTTTAATAAATAAATGAACATGGGATATGAGACAATGTTCTCACGCAGAAGAATCCCAAATTATTTATGTACCCAGCTCCCTAGGAGATGTAGCTTAACTCCCACTCATTAAGAGTAGACTGCAAGCCCTGACTGGTGTAGCTCAGTGGGTGGCTCAGGGGACTGAGTGACGGCCTACAAACCAAAGGGTCGCTGGTTCGATTCCTAGTCGGGGCACATGCCTGGGTTGCAGGCCAGGTCCCCAGTTGGGGGAGAGTGAGAGGCAACCACACACTGATGTTTCTCTCCCTCTCTTTCTCCTTCCCTTCCCCTCTCTCTAAAAATAAATAAAATATTTTTTTAAAAAAAGAATAGACTACACAGAGTAACTTTCTTCCAAAGAGGACAGCAAGCAAAAGGGAAGAAAATGGAAAAAAGGAGTAACTTCCAGTACAGAAGCCTGGTAAACACTCCCTCAGCCCAGTGCTCACCCTCCCAGATACGCCATGTTGAGAGCACACACCCCTGACATGTCTCAAGAATGGTGCTTTACTTCTGTGTTTTTCCCCCCAAAACCTGTCATACCCATCTAACCCTGAACATTGTCAAGGTCATTAAAACAGGGAAAGTCTGAGAAAGTGTCCCAGCCAATAGGAGCCTGAGGAAACACGACTACTCATTGTAATGTAGTCGCCTGGGTGTGATTCTGGACCAGGAAAGAGATGTTGGAGAACAACGGAGGAAACACGGACAAAGTGTGGACTTTAGTTAATAACAATAGGTCAGTGTCAGCTCCTTTGTAGCAAATGTGCATTTAGTGTAAGATGTCAATGATCGAGGAAAGTGGGTGCGAGGTATGGGGGAACTCTCTGCACCGTCTATTCAATAGTACTGTACACCTGAAACTTTTCTAAAATTAAAAAGCTTATTAACAACAACAACAACGCTGATCATCACGGCTAAGAAATGTGCAGGAAGGATGATGAATACGTGTTGCATCCAATTTCATTTCCACGTTTGGTTGAAATTCTCCATAGGAGTTATAGCTAGGTTGGAGCGAGTGTGCTCCATAGAGGCGAACGTAGACGGATCTGCTCTGAACGTTTCTGGAGGGTGAGAAAGTCCATCCCGGCCCCTGCTGTTCTTTATCTCTGACATGACAACCGCGTGAGGAAGTCTGAGATACAGCAGGCTCTTCCACGGCCACATTTCCGCTCCTCCTCCCCCACGCCTCTGGAGCTCGATTCAGTCGTACGCTGAACCACCTCATTATTTCAGTGTAGCCGAGAGGAAATTAGTCCTGAAACCACATTAATTCTTAATTGGATATATTTTATTAAACAGAAAATGGGACTTACCAGGTACTTATCTGCACCCTAATAAAATAACTCTGACAACTGTGCAAAACAGCCTCTGTGGATCTCAAAACTCCCTCTTACATCCTGCCTTTCCATGACCGATTTTTCACCTCGGGATCTGAGCGTGAAAGAATTAGACATGGTAATAACAATACTGAAGAGGGCAGTAATAACACATAACATTTATCGAGCACTTACTATGTGCCAGGGATGGTGCTATTCGTTTTTTGATCTTTTAATAAGAGCCAGAAAGGTACAAGACACTAAAAGGACTTTGTTTGCCTCCTGCCCTTGACTTTTAGTTGTGCTATTCCATCAGCACACTGCTAGATCATGTATCAGTCAGAGAACATATTTTAAGTCCCATTCAGGAATAAATAAGCATCCCTAATTAGATATATTTAAAAAGCCCAGTCCAATTACATCAAAGCTGCAATCTCTCAACCAGTTTGAAGCTTCTCCTCCTCGGAAGCTCAGGCTTGACTCCAAGGGAAGAAACCTGCAAATGGCAAGAAGAACGGGGGCGTGATCCTCTTCCGGGCTCTCTGTCCACCTCTCTCTTCTCATTCGCCAGCTGCCTGTGTTGGTGGTTGGAGGGGGGACAGGTAGAGAGCGAAGGGAAGCAGCAGATAAGGACTCACCTGGCCATGTTGATCCAATCTGGAGCTGCTCTCCTCTGCGGGTGGCATATGCCCAAACGCTCACTCTTATGGAGCCCTCTGGGGGTCCCCTCACTGTGGACTTAGGGTTGACCAGTGCCTGGCACCGGCCCTCTGACTCGGCTCTAGGAATTCTTCCTTAGCACCTATTTTAACAGAGCATCTCACATGATTCTCCCCACTAGGGTTCCCTAGCCCGGGCAGCAGCCTCTAGACGCAGGGTCCTTCCAAGATGACTCAAACCTGATGAGTGTTCTTGGGCCCACTCCAGCCCGTGGAAACACCTTCTCATTTTCCACCATCAGTGGAAGCTGCCTTGCTTGAATGCAGCCCTTGGTCCCGGCCCAGCCGTTAGGAGCAGCTCTGAGCAGAGAAGGCTCTGTCCTCCACTAACCTTCCCTTCTCTTTGTTCAACCCTAGAGGTGCCAGAAAGAGTGCTAAAAAGTGTGGGGGGAAGTGGAAAGAAGAGAGAAGGAAACGAAGGAGTCAAATATGTCCTTATTTCCTCCTTCCCCGTGACAGATATCTAAGCAGGTACCAAGACTGAACTGAGGTGGGGATGAGAGTAATGTGCATTGAGTGAGTGCTTGAAGTTTTGACTCGAGGACTGATTGTGTTCAGTATTTTAACGTGTGAAAATAAAACTGAACCTCAAAGAGACACCACCTCGAACCCATTGGGATGACTACTATAAAAAAGAAGAAGAAACATTGACGAGGATGTGAGAAATTGGACCCCTTGTGCACTGTTGGTGAGACTGTAAAATGGTGCTCTCACTATGGAAAACAGTGTAGCAGTTCCTCGAAAAAAAAAACTGAAATAGATTTTTTTTGCAGTTCCACTTCTGAGAATATACCCCCCAAATTGGAAGCATGGTCTTAAAGAGATACCCGTACAGCCGTGTTCCCAGCAACATCATTCACAAGAGCCAAAACTCAGAAGCAAACCAAAAAAGTTCAACAGATGGATGTATATTTTTTAAATGGGATATACAAATACAATGGAATATTATGCAGCTTTAAAAGGGAAGGACATTATGATACATGTCACAACATGGATTAACCTTGAGGATATTCTGCTAAGTAAAATAAGCCAGTCACAAAAAGATAAATACCCTATGATTCTACTTATTTGAGATGCCCAGAGTAGTCAGATTCGTAGAGGCAGGAAACAGAACAGTGGCAGCCAGGGGCTGGGGAAGAAGATGAGTGGGGAGTTGCTGTTTAGTAAGCAAGGAGTTTCAATTTGGCAAGACGAAAATACTTCTCAGGATGGATGGGGATGACAGTTTCACCACATTGTGAGTGTCCGTCATCCCACCGAACCATACACTTCAAAATGGCCAAGATGGCAAATTGCGTATTATGTATATTTCACCGCGATGAAAAAATTTTAAACTGAAATGTAGCCTTATTAAAGTGATAAAAGTGCGATTAACAAAAACCAGAAATATTAATACATGAAAATAAAACCTGTAAGCGACCAGAAAAGCAACGGGATCAGCTTAAAGTGTGAATAAACATAGAGCTGTGGAAAGACAGTAGCAGTAAGAGGGAAAAAAATAAAGCTTCTTCATGATTTACTCCTACCAAGGACAGCTTGTTCCGTAAACTAATTACGTGGACTAATTTCTCCTCACAACAGTTTTATGAGGTGAAGTGGAACAATAAATTTTCTAAAGAAATAAACTGCTCTTAAATGATACCTTCTGATCTTCCATCAACATAAACCAATTTCACTTACTATTAACTGCATAAATCTTTTTGGACCGGGGCTCCCTTCTAGTGACAGTTAAAGTAAAATTCAAAATGGTATGCTTCAAGTAGAGGAGATATTTGGGGGGAGGAGGACTTTTCTAGCTCCTAATATGGTCCCTGCAAGTAATCAATCAGTCTGAAGGTGGAGATTGGGTGAGCGGGAGTGTTTGATCACTGAACATCCGTCAGCCAAAATCTACCTCCTTCTGGCAGAAAATGGCTTTAGATTTCTGTCGGTCTATAAATCCAATGAAGCTCCAGATATAATGGCCTGCCTCAGCTCCTGACTCTGGGCAGGGGTGACCACGAATCCACGGTGCCCTGATGGTATCATTTGTTTTTCACTTTCCGTGCCCGTTGTCTCAAATCCTGAGACAGGCTTTGGGATGCTGCATCACGTTACCGCTGTCCTACTGTGGTCTCCGTGGAGTGGTCCCGCACGACGTTTAAGTTAGCAGGATTCCTTGTTGTCGTTTGTGCTGTTGCTGGTTTGTATTTATCAGCAGCATTTTTAGGAAGTGAGGAACTGCGAAGTTTCCATTTCAATCACTTCTTTTCCAGAAAATTCTTGTCAAAAGCCATTTAGGCTCCTAATAGGCCCACTTCAATTAGGAAAAAAAAAAAAACCTTTTTCTTCCATTAAATCCAGAAAGTAATGAAGCTTTTCTGTATTTCTTTAGTATTGGCTCAATTGTTAAGAGGCTGTAGGGGTATCAAGATCTGTGAAATCAGAACCAGGCAGTTAAAATGGAAGCGAACAATTATTAGATATTAAGTCGGTTGCCCCACACTCTGGAATATAGGTGCCCGGCCTACACTGGGGAGTCCGTACAGAGGAAATGAAATCGGTCACACTGAGTGTTTTCACTCTCTATTGCTGTCAAACAATCATCCAAAAAAATTTAGCTTGAAACAACAAGCATTTATTATCTCAGAGTTTCTGTGAACCAGGAGCTCAGCTGTGGCTTAGCCTGAAGGTTCTGGCTCCGGGTCCCCCACGAGGCTGCAGTCAAGGTGATAGCTAGGGCTGACGTCATCTCAAGACTCAGCAGGGCCCGGAGAATCTGCTTCCGAGACGGTGCACTGTCGAGGCTGTGGGGAGATGGCCTCAGCTCCTTGTCACATGAACACTCTTCGGGGCTACAGGAGTGTCTTCACTCCGTTGAAGCTGGCTGCCCCTCAGAGTAGATGACTCAAAAGAGAGATCAAGGAAAAAGCCACAGTGATTTTTTTTTAACCTAGTGTTGGAATCCAAACACTGTCATTTCCACCATATATTCTCTAGAAGCAAGTCACTAGGTGTGGCCCACACAAAAGAGGAAGGAGATTAAGCTGCCTCCATTGAAGGAAGGAGCATCAAAGAATCTGTGTCCATATTGTAAAGCCGCCACATTTGAATTTGGTGATGGCAGTCATTTTTTTTGTTTGTTTTGCACTTATGCTCAAAGTGAGCAGAAGTATCTTCAAATAAAACAAATGTAGATGTCAATTATGGAGAATTATTTTAATAAAATATAATGATACCCTTTATTTTCAGCCACAGAAGCAAAAGATTTTTCTTCTTTGAATAGCGAGAAGCAGAGAAACTCCTAAAAACCTGTCCTCCAAAATTCTAGTAAGAATCCGAACATTTTGCAAAAATTCCTTCAGTGTTGTTCTCTTTTTTCAGTACAAAAAGTGATATTCTAATAAAACAGCATCAAATTTTTTTAAACAATATATAGAATTAGATTCCTGGATTCAGAATGACTTGGGTTCAATCCTGTTTCCTCTCTAACAATAGTTTAATCAGGGAGGTAATTCTTGATGAACACCAAGTGCCTGACCTTTTATAAAAAATTACCACAAGCTTCTCAGTTAATCAACTAGCATTCATGGTATAAATTAATATGCATGGTACAAAACTTTTTAGTTCTATCTACTTTGATTAAACAAGGCAAACCAGGACCTATTCACATTAAACTGTCTTCAATTAATTTCAAAAGCATGGAACTTCTTCCACATATGACTCATACCATTTTTTTTTAGGTAATGTACTTTAAAAGTTCCAAGAGGAATGAACATTTGGAGCTTGGTTAAGAATATGAGAGAAACTTTTGGGGCACATTCTGTACATTATTTTTAAATTATTTGGTAGGGGTCTTTTTTTTGAAAACACATCCAGAAATGTTTGTTCGGATGGCCTCATATTTCTAAGTAAGATCAAATTATTGGTCATTATGCTGCTATCAAAGCTAGTATCACATGTGGCAATATATTGTTATAAAGTCCACCTGTCTTTAAAATTCCTAAGTGGAACTCCTAGCTTAGAGATGGTAGTTTAAATCAGAATACCCTCTTATCTTCTTGAGAATCACCTAAAAGCCACAAAAAAATATGAAAAACAAAAAATGCAAACTCCATTGTGTCAAAACTAGGCAAGAGAGAATGCCACACCACCAAGCACAGACAAAAAGACTGCCCGAGGCAGAGCTCGGGCAGGGACGTGTGTGAAAAGACGAATAAAAGACCCAGTAAAGGCAAAAGCCAAGAAAAGCGAGAGAGGGTCACACTTTTTGATTTTGTACCAGGTTTACAACAAGATTGAATTTGGGAGGGGGGAAGCACTAACTGTGAACAAGAATGGCAGTCTGAAAAGAAGATACAATAGTGTTTAATATTTATACACCAAAAAAACATAGGACAAAGATTCACAGAACATAAACCATCATCCAAGTCTCTCAGAAATGTCATGGGTTTTCTAAGCATCTGATCCTGTTGTGTTGATAACCACAATCTTACCTCTTTTTTTCTTCTCTCTCTAAAATTAATTTGATGTACTCTGGGAAAATCAAAAGACCCGATCCACAGGCTTTTTAGGAGCCATTTGATGCAGATGAAGGATCTACTGAGGATCCTTTAAATGGAATCCATGGGTTCTGATGTATAGTGTTTTTATTATCATTTTTTTCTAGATATTCAAAATTTTGGTTTTGATTTCATATGTTTGAGCCAAATGTTTTTTCAGAGGAAGTTTTAAAATTCCAATTTGATAGAGGCTTTTTAATTTTCTGTCTTTATTTTAACTAGGCACTAGTATCCTTACATGGTAGTAAGTGTATTCTGTCTTCCTTTTAGAATTTCTGGAAGTAAATTGTGAGAAGCGCTGCCAGCCAGGACGAAGACTGTAATTGTCTGGGATACAAGACCTTCCTTCTCTCCAACTTTCCCCTGGCAGGAAGCAGGCTGAGGTAGCATATTCTTTAGTGTCGCTTCAGCAATGACTAAGCACTCTGATGATAAAGAACCTTCCAGAGAGCAGAGTCAAGAGCCACAGAGAACAGTCAAATGGGGACTACTCCCAGGGAGGAAAGTTCAGGCTATTAATGAAAAATGTGCTTCTCCCAGGGCGAGGGGGCCAGGCAACGCACGCCCGTGGGGTGTGAACATTGCTGTAACCAGCGAGAGCCGCCTCCCCATCCCCGTTTTGAATGAGCCTGCTTGTGGAGCTTACCCGTTCCTGCTCCTTCACTGCATGCCGGGTGAGTAAGGGCAAATAACTGGTCCTTAAATTCACGGCTCCCCAGTCTCAAGCCACCAAATTCCAAATGAATACAAATGAGATCCCAGGTGTCATAACTGAGACTTTGCGAGAGTAAGTTTATTTGGCTTGTGAGAGTGACATAAAACATAGACAAAAGAGTAGACCGTGGTCCAATAAATTGTCATTCTCAATTCTTCATGCGCACTCCGTGTTAGAATTGTATAGCCCCTTTCTTTGCCAGGTGACTTTACAGTGACATCAGCTAACGCAGGCAAAGCACAGTCTCCCATGTCACTGATGTTGGGTTTGGCCATGTGACTTGCATTGGCTGAGGTCATGCAGGTATACGTGACAGCATGCAAGTACCACAATGGATGACTCAAAGGGCATCACATGTCCCCATCTGTCCTCCTGTGGCCCCGTCATTCGTACATCTCGTGCAACATGACCCCAAGAAGCCAATGGACCCTCGCAGATGAGAGACACATGAAGCAGGCCTGAAGTCTGAAGGCTAAGGTCCAGCCTAGCTTGGGTAAGGGGTAGCTCACCTGTCGCTTCACAAGGAAGGAATAAATGTTTGCTGTTTTAAGCCACTGAGATTTGGAGTGGTTGCTACAAAGCAACAAGCCACAGGAAAAAGTGGAACAAATCATAAACCTGTAAAAACTTTTGTAAAATAATAAGTAACTATAACTATAAAAAGTTACAATAATTATACAGACTTCTTTGTCCAACTATGTGCAAATGACTTTGAAAAGTTAGATAAAGTGTATAATTTTCTAGAAAAGTACAACGTATGGTAATATATAGTAAGTTCTTAATAGACCAGTTTCTATAGCAGAAATAGGAAAAATGACCAAAGAGCTCTCTCTCACCAACTTCCCATTTAAAAAGCAATGGGCTCAGATGATTTAACAGGGGAATTATAAGAAATTTTTTTTAATCCTTACCTGAAGACATTTTTTCATTGCTTTTAGAGAGAGGGGAAGAGAGAGAAACATCCATGAGAGAGAAAAGCATTGATTGGTTGTCTCCCATAAGCTCCCTGACCGGGCATCTTACACACCCAGACTGGGACCAAGTCCACAACCGAGGTGCGTGCCCTCACCAGCAATCAAACCCGCAACCCTTCAGTCACAGGACGATGCTCCAACCACCTGAGCCACACCAGCTAAGGCAAGAAATCTTTAAATAAAGCATACTTCCAAAATTATTTGAACTGTTCTAGAACATGAAAAAAGAAGGAAAACTTCTCAATACTTTTTAATGAAGCAACATTGATACCAAAATCCAGCAAAGACTTAATAGGAAAAGCCAAGCACAGATCAAACTGACATATGAATATTCATAGAAAAATATTTAATAAAATATTAGCAAATAACATCCAGCTATAATAGGGTAACACATCTGATCTAATGAAGTTCATTCCAGAAATGTAAAATGTATCAATACTAAAAGAAATTTATTAATATGTTTTACCATATCGTATTCTAAGAATAGATAATTTTCCATGAATGATGCTGATAATGTATTGGATAAATTCAACTTACATTATTTGAATCAAGATTCTTAGTCAAATGGAAGTAGATGGATATTCCATTACCATGGTAAAACCTGCCTCAATCCAGACCTAGCCCCATGCTTAATGAAGAAATGTTTTTAAAGTCAGGAATAAGGAATAAGACTAGGATGTGCCTTATCATTGTCTTTCTCTTTGCTCGTTTGTTTCTTACAACATCTGTGAACATCTGTGTACATATCTCCTAGTGGGCATGGACATGACTTGGTGGCACTTGGGTACAAACCTAGGAATAGAATTCCTGGATCAGAGTGTATGAAGTTTAAATTTTATAAGACAATGGAAAATTAGTTTTCCAAAGAGTTTACACCAAACTACCCTTCCACCAGCAATGTACAGGAGATCTTGTTGACCCACATTCCCACGTACACTTGGTTTTGTCAAACTTCTGAACTTTTATTGTAGGCTGCATTTATTCCAGTCCAAAGCAATAACATTAATTAGACACTCTGTTCCAGGCAGCTTCACATGTACTGTCTTATTTTAACCCTGCTTTATTATCTTCCTCATTTTACAGATGAATTTTGTCCAAAGCCACGAAGCTCCCCCAACAGGCACCCTTCCTCCCAATCTAGTAGAAAAGTTGGAAGTCGATCCATTGTGGAGGAGCAGCCCCCCAAGGAGCACAGAGGGCAGTAAACAGACACCCCCAAAACACACACAAAAATGTGCCCCCAGCAGCCTGCAGCACACACAGCTCTGACACAGCTCTTATGTGCGAAGGACAGGAGTCAGACCCAGGAGACGGAAGGCCTGGGATGGTATGTCCATGGCTTACTAGCTCAACAAAACAGGGTAATCGAGAATAAGGTTTTCACGGAAACCATACATCACTATTCTAGGCAATTTTGCATAGTTATTTTGTCATAGGCAAGAGACATACAACTTTTTCCCAAAAATGTGTTTTTTAGAGAGTCTATAAAAATATATAGCCATAAAATTCATGAGAAACAGGTAAAGTTTAAAATATAAGCAAATAATTTTAAACTAAAATATTTTGAAATATTTTTTATTGTTGTTCAACTATAGTTGTCCCCATTTTCCCCTCACCACTCTCCCCCACCCCACCTACCCCCACCTCTTACACTCAATCCTACCCATCCCTCACTTGGCTTTGTCCATGGGTCCTTTATACACGTTCTTTGACAACCCTTCCCTTTCTTTCCCCTGTAACCCCCCTCCCCTCTGGTTACTGTCAGTTTGTTCTTTATTTCAATGTCTCTGGTTATATTTTGCTTGCTTATTTGTTTTGTTGATTAGGTTCCACTTATACCTGAGACCATATGGTATTTGTCTTTCACTGCTTGGCTTATTTCACTTAGCATAACGCTCTCCAGATCCATCCATGTTGTCATGAAGGATCTGAAGAAACACTTCTCCAAGGAGGACATACAGAGGGCCCAGAGACATATGAAAAGATGCTCAGCATCACTAGCCATCAGAGAGATGCAAATTAAAACCACAATGAAATACTACTTCAAACCGATGAGAATGGCCATCACAAATAATCAACAAACAACAAGTGCTGGCGAGGCTGTAGAGAAAAGGGAACCCTAGTGCACTGTTAGTGGGAATGCAAACTTGTACAGCCACTGTGAAAAACAGTATGGAATTTCCTCAAAAAACTAAAATGGAACTGCTTTTGACCTGGCAATTCCACTGCTGGAATTATACCCTAAGAATCCTGAAACACCAATTCAAAAGAACCTATGCACCCCAATGTTCATAGCAGCACAATTTACAATAGCCAAGTGCTAGAAGCAGCCTAAGTGCCCATCAGTAAATGAGTGGATCAAAAAACTGTGGTACATTTACACACTGGAATATTATGCTGCAGAAAGAAAGATAGAGCTCCTAGCCTTCACAACAGCATGGATAGAACTAAAATATTTTAAAACAGTTTTTCTATATCTTCTCTATTAAATTGTCTCTTCTTCTCAATATCTTTATTTTAACCAATGTGACAATATCATTCCAAATTGTCTGGGCTCCCATCCTGGGTTAACTTTGGTTTCTTCCCTTTACTCTTTCCAGTCCCATCAGCGATGTACTCGTATTCCTTATATAATAGCTGTCTCATCCATCTATTCATTCCTCCCTCTGCTTCTTCAACTGCATTTCAGACACCCTCCTGGGTTGGTTGGTTTGTTTTTACTTTTCTTCTTACTCTAATGCATCCAATGCACACCAACACAATTCTGCAATATTGTTTTATTCATGCCGTTTTCCCTGTTCAGACACTTTCACTAGAACCCCATGGCTGAGAATAAAACCCAAGTTATTTAGCAGAGCATATTACAGATTCTCCCAAGTCTGACTCCAGTTCCCAGTGGTATGTGAAATCCTTTCTTCCTTCCTCCCTTCATTTTTCTTTACTTGCTTCCTTCAACAAACATTTATGGAGCAGATCTAGTCTATGCCAGGCACTGTGCTAGACAGTGGAGATTCACTGATAAAGAAAAAAGACACAGACCCTACCCTCAAAAAGCTATGGCCTACTAGGGGAGGAAAGTTTAATCAAGTATTGACACAACTATGCAAATGCAAATTGCTAGGTACTTACCTAAGAGAAATAAAAGCATGTGTCCACCAAAGACTTGTACATGCATGTTTATAGCATCTTCATGTGTAACAATCAAAAACTGGAAATAATCCAAATGTCCATTAAAAAACAGATGGATAAACAAACTGTGGTATATCCATATAATGAGTTACTACTCAACAATAAAGAATGAACCATTGACACACGCAATAATTTGGAGGAGTTTCCAATAATTTTACTACTTAAAGGAAGCCACAAGAATTTCTAGCAAATGCCAACTCCACTGACAGACGCAGGCCAACGACTGCCTGGAGGTAGAAAGAAGAGAGAGGGAAGAATTATAAAAGGGCACAAGGAAGCTGTGGGGGGTAATGAATATATTTATTATTTTGACTTTGATGATGGTTTTCTGGGTTTATACACATGCATAAAATACATCACTTTTTACACTTTAAGTATATATAGTTCATTGATGCCAATTCTAACTCAATAAAGCTTTTAAAAATAAAAAATTATTTTCACAGTGAAGTTTATAACTCAAATCCCCTAAAAGGTATCCCTCACCTCAAGTCACCATTTTGTTGGTCTCCCTTGAGACCAATAAACACTAATGCTTCTACTATTCATTTGACTCTACATTAATTGTGTCACCGATGATTATTTATTGAGTACCTCCAAGTTACCACTTAATGAAGAGAATCACCACCTCTGTTTCCCCCTCAGTGCCTGGATAGGCCTGTGTACATAGTAAGCCCTCAATAAATATTCTGTTGAAAGATTCATAGACACACATTTTGTGTTGCTTTCAGAAGACAAATGATGGGACTACTTTCAACACTTGATCAAGTTGATAAAAACAAATTCCTAATTGATATTTAAGCAGCACATTGCAAAACCCAGTGATTTCCAATGTGAAAGATATTTACTAACCAAAAAACTGCAATAAATCATGTGTGACAAAATCAATGTTTGTGGCCCAAGATCAGAAAAATTCACATCATGACCCCCACAATTGAACCAATGCTGCCAAAGTAAATGTCTCTAAAAAAAGCTAATTTGTAGCTGTTCCATTTCTTTGTTTATTCATGTATTTATACCTCACTGCATTCCAAAATATGTACGAGCAGAATAAAGGCAAAAAATTATACCAAAAAATTCATGTGTTCCTAAATAATTTGGTATCTCAGCTTCAGAGAACCTGAGTTTTGTGTTACAGCTTTTACTGTATTCTATATAATGCCACTAAGTAATTGTAAGTACACCAGTCACTGATAAAGACAAGGGGGTACTATGTGGCAACTTTGATGTTTCCAGTTGAGGTCCGGATACTGGCAGTGATAACCACCGTGCCCCCTCCAATGTCTGGATGAAGTGGCCATGAACCCTCATTCCTGGTTCAAGTTTAATGCTCTTGCCAAGGTTTTAGCAGATGTCAGAGAAGCTCGGAGTCTCAGCTCCACCTCTGGTCTGAGCACATTTCACTGTGGATTAGTTTCACTTTGGAATTTCTTGACCGCTTGCTTAGTACACACTTTCTCCTGCACCACAAAGCACCAGCCATGGATGCAGCTCTTAACTAGTTTTCAACAAAATCGCCACCTATACAAGGCTGTTGTGTGCATGGGCTAAGTTTAATGAAGTGTCATGGAGACTCAGCACTGCATCTCAAGCATGCAGGCAACCTTAAGGAGAACATTGGACAACCTGTCCCTCCATTATTGGACCACATGACTCCGAGAGGTTCTTTCCACCTGACCACGGTAGATCTCTTAGAGACCCAGTCTCCATGATGTAACTGACCTTTCATCCCTCTTCCCCATTAATCCCTCCAGCTCCCAAGTCTTCTCCCCTATAAAGCAGAACAATTAAACTTCTCCTCCTCTCTTCCCAGATCCTGCTCTAAACCCATCTTGACCTATCCACACTCAGAAAGGCACTCAACAACACATTTCTTTCACAGTAAAAAAGATCAACCCCCTTAAAATGTAGTCATTTTAGTAAATAGTGATTTCTGTTTAGCATCCTATTTTCCAGGCTTTGATCTAAATCCAAAAATTCACTAATTGGAACATCATCCTATACACATCCTATACAAGCTGCAGATTCAATTCACCATCAGGGCACATACCTAGGTTGTGGGTTCAATCCCAGGTCTAGACTCAAAGGGAAGACAACCCATTGATTTCTCTCTCACATCGATGTTACTCTCTCTCCCTCCCTCTTCTTGTCTCTCTAAAAATCAATAAGCTTATCCAAAGTTGAGTACAAAAATATTTTTTTCAGATGTCAAGTCTCCAATGTGTTTTTCCCCACGAAATTTTCCCTGGCTGCCCAAGTAGTTAGTTTTTTCCTCTACCTTTTCTCAGGATTTATCTTGTCACAGTGTTTGCAGTGTCTTTGCTCTTCCACCAGCATAAGGTGGGGAATCATATCTTACTCATCACTGTAGCCACACCAGTATCTCTCACGCAGCAGGCATTCAGTAACTCTTCGCCACATCGATCCTACAACGCCAGTCATGGTTAAGACTGGGCGGCAGATCAGACATTTAGACCCAGAGAGCAAATGTAAAATCACTACCAAAGTGAAGAGGGAATCACAAAAGCTAGAGCTGACATTTTAAACCCGTAAAAACAACAAACCAGGGAGCTTTTCCGAGTACAGCATGTACCTTTGATCATGCAGCTTATGCTGGGGCAGGCTTCCTTCCAACGTTGGTTTTCTACTTTCATGAATTTTTTTCTAGCTCTGCTGCCTCTGAAATTTGGTGCCCACTCCACTAGATGATGACTCACACTCACCATGGAACAAATTATTTTCCTTCCGATATCATCTGGAGGCACTAGACAGAAAGACGATAAACCAATTCTACAACAAGAGATGGTTTCTCAGTACAGTCTTCGCCCACCTCTTCTCCCAGCTAGTTCTCCAAAGAGTAATTATAGAGCAAAACTGTAAGCTCACTGAAAATAATAGCTGTCTAACTTTCCTTTGTATAACATCTTAACAAACTTGAGCTTAGTAGGTATTTAATACAGACATAGAAATGGACTGAAGGGCACAGAAAGAACTGGGAAGTCAACTCAGCACAGCAGTCAGTGTGGCAAAATATGGGGTGGAACAAAAGTCCATTTACAGTTCTGAGCATGCAAAACACAGTTGATTTTTGCATTACTATTTATTAATTATTGTATTATTTTCTATATGAATAACTGTAAACCTACTCTTGCCCCACCCTGTGTATTGTGCATATATGAACACATATGTGTGGTCATATACATACATACATACACACACGTATATAAAAAGAGAGAGCCTGCATTATCAGCACTAGTAAGCACTGGTGCTTGACCATTTATTGCCCTATATACACCACACAATGCCATCTGTTTATTCATTCACTCAATCAGCATTTTATTAAGTTACAAAATGCCAGAGAGAGCTTTTAAAATGGAAAGAAGATTTGTAGTCTCTTTACAGCAGTCTCTAATTTTTCTCCCTGTTGGAGCAGAGTAGAGGAGAAGGAGGAAGTGGAAAGGTGACACAGCTTTGCTTTCTAGCGTCCTCGCTGTTGCAGAATATAGATGGTGTTATGAAAGGGCAGATGGCAGAACCACCAGGGGGCCCCCTGCTCAGAAGTGCCAAGTAGGTGTTGAATGACTGATGAACATCAAAGCCATGGGCTTCAGAATAGCCTATTAGACACCGACCTCAGTCTGAGAAACAGTAAGCCACTAGGTGGGCAAGCATCTGTAGCGTCTGATTTATAAGAAAGAAATGCAAGCACCACATATGTGCACGTGGTGTGGGCTAGCTGCCACATCCAGTCGACAATAATCAATAGGTATTTGAGGTAGAGGTGTTTATCAATCAACACATTTAAACCCATAATATTCAGAGCTAAAAAGACCTCAAAAGCCCTCTGGTCCGACACTTCCCAGTCTTGTATGTGTCACTGCACACACAGAAAATGAGTATATTTGTAAAGCACTCTGGGATACATGAAGGAGGTTGTTTAGGGCAGAAAGCTAGTGGCTCAGTGCCCTGCCCAGCCTTTCCAAGAGCTGAAGGAATCAATACCTTGAGACACTGGGTGGGAAGGCCTGCTTCAGGCCGGTCTCCTAAATCTTCAGGTGAGAAAATCAGATCCTTGCTCAACATCCATCAGCTGGAGAGTCACAGCAGAGCCAGGAAGAGAGCTTTCAGTGTCTCTCTTTCTACATATTTCTAATACTCCAGTGCTCTTCACGGTATGGTTCCCAGACCTACAACATCAACACGACCAGGGAACATGTTCCAGTGCAAATCCTCAGGCCCCACCTGGACCTGCATGATCAGACACTCACCGAGTGAGGCCGGGCACTGAGCTGTAACAAGCCTTCTGGTAATTCTGGCGCTCACTCAAGTTTGAGAACCACAGTTGGAGTCTATATTCTCAAGGTTGTAAGCTATAAAGTTCGCATTCAGGTTGTCCAACCCAGGGGCTGACAAAGGTTTTCTGCAGAGGACCTGATACTACATACAGCTATTTAACTCTGCCATTGTAGCACAAAGCCGTAATAGCCAGTATTATAAATGAATGGGTATGGCTGTGTTCTAATAAAACTTGATTTATAAAAATAGGCAGTAGGGTAGATAAGGCCTGGAGGCCATAGTTTGCCAGCTCCTGGTAACCAATGACTGGAATAGGTTCTTTACCTTCCTAATTAAAACTCTTAGTCACTGTGGTTAATATTAAAATCTCTCAGCAACTTCGGGTATCTGCCGATGTTGGTATCAATACCTGTGTTTTCCCATTCAGTTAACATGTGGTCAGTGCCTCCTCAGTGGCACACTCTGGGCATACAGGGATGACAAGAGCCAATTCATTCCCTTAAGTGTTAGAATTTCATGCATTAAAGAAACAAGAAAACAAATGAAATTATATTCATTTGAATGTGGCCTTATGGAAGAAAATACCCCCTTAGTGTATAGATTTGGCTTCTAAGTGTGGTGTGATGTGTCATTTATAAATGGACAGAAAGCATGCTAATGCAGGCTCCAAGTTCTAAGCCAGCAGGGATGGTCACTGTCTGGGCAGACACTATTTCAGTAACCCGCAGACTCTGAGGGTCAGGAATTCAGACAGGGCAAGTTGGCTGTGCCTGCAGCTGCTCCCCAAAATCTGGAGCCTTTACCATGAAGACTGAAGGGCTGGGGGACAGGACCTTTGGGAGGCTTCTTCATTCACGTGTCTCGTACCTGGGCTAACATGATCAGACACTGGACTAAACTGAGATCACTGGCCCGATCCCCTGTACACAGCCTCTCCACGCGCCCCGGGCACCTCGCAGCACAGTGGCCCCTGAGCGGTCAGATGTCTTACATCACAGCTCAGAACCCCAAGACCACGTGGTCCTATGGTCAAGGCAAAAAAAAAAAAAAAAAGAGGCATGGGCTTCTACAATAAAACCTTAGAAGGGGCCCTACATCATTTTTGCCAAAGCAATCGAAGCAATACAACGCTACCCAGATTGAAAGGGGTGGAGGCCTATGCACAGTCTTGATGGAAGGCGAGTCAAATAATGTCCATCCATGTATTAAAACCAGCAATCAGAGTAACCAACAATGAGAAATGCCCTGTCCCACAGAGGGACTTACAGAATTTTTAAACCGCCGATAGCATGCTCAATCAAAAACCCATCTGCTGAAAATCCAAAATAGAAGGCCGGGTCTGGAAGTCATGTGATTTGATGTGCTCATTAAATAATGATCCTCCAAAAAAGGAGGAACTGTTGTCATCTGTCCATAGGAGGAAATGTTGTCATCTGTCCATAGAATTGAAAGGACGACGGGCATTGCGTGGGACTCGGTGACGGGTCAAACATGGGCTCATTCGCGGTCAATGCCGGGTGACTGTCTCCATCAAAACACAGATGTTCACCACCTTTTCCAAGCTGCCGGAAATCTCACTTTTCAGAGAACAGGAATGTGCCTGTAGATTTTCACAAGCATCTTTTTTTTTTTAAAGGAAGCTGAAATTTGCCTTCCCTCATGTCTTTCTTCGTTTAAAATTGCTACTTCTCCAAGAAATTCAGCACCAATTTAGAGATAATTTTATAATCCTTTAATATAGAAAGTCAAACACATTTTCCTCGGTGAAAAATGAGAATTGTACATATTGTAGGGTTTTTTTTTTTTCATTGTTCTGCTTAAGAAGTAGTTAGGACAACAAATGATTAGAATTTTCTGGAATCCTTCCAGCTGAAGAATTTGTTTTGAAAGAAGTGGAGCCTACAGGAATACTTTTTACTAATTTTCTGATATTTCTAAAAATAAGGAATGGTTTTTATGGTAAGAGAAGTGGGACTATTCCATTAAAGATGCTAATGTGATTGCACTCAGATAATGCTAATCTATTCCTTTTAAAAACAGAACTGTGCTTAGAGGAGAAGCTGGAATACTTAATCTGGAATCATGGCAGTGCAATTAGTCAGGGCCTCGTAGATCTTCACAGCTATAAAAGGGCGCTTAGGAAGTACCTAGCCCAATCCTGCCATGTTGCAGATGACTAGATGGAGAATCAAAGATGCCGAGAGTGGCAGAGACAGCTGCTGCTCACCAAATATTCCAGATGTTCTCCTATATTTCCCAGTTCTCCTGGAGTTAGGTTATGGCCCTGTCGCGAGTTCCAGCCCATGCACTATGAGCAGAAGTGATGCATCGGTTCCCAGCTAAAAGAGTGATGAGCCCATGTGACCCACTCCCTCTCTTTCCCCAGAGGGCAATGGGAGAACCTCAGTCTGAAAGCCACCTAGATCTCTAAATCATCCCATGGGGGAAAGCTGTCCTGGAGCACGGCCCAGCCTTCCTCAGACTTCACAGAAGCCAGGAATGAACCTTTGTGCTATAAAGCCAACAAGAGTTCAAGATTTATTTGTTCTTGCAGCACAGTTTACCTATCCTAAATGATGGACCAAAGACTTGGCTCAAATTAAGTCAGAAAGTTTAACAGCAGAGCGGGGATTCGAACCCAAGTCTCCTAAATGGCCAGTCCAGGATCATATGTTTTAATCAGAGGAGTCAGTATAGGCACACCAAGCCAAGTCAGTAAGTAAAGGGAGCAGCCAGCTGAAAGTGAAAGCAGTCAAAATGTGGACTGGCTGACAAAGAGCTGACATCTGTGGGTGTCCAAAACCAGAGAGGACATGGCCAAGAAGGAAAGAAGCCCCGTGTTCAGCCTTCAGTATAGGACCAGAAAAGCTGGTCCCTGACTGGGAAGGAATTGTCCCTTATGGTCCTTTTCTGCCCGATTTGTACATGCTCCTCAAGCTGATGACAATTGCTCCTAGACCCTGAGCCCAGTTAGGGAGTTAAAACCCAAAAGGAAGTGTGCGCCCACCCTCTCGTGGGTGCACAGCAGACCCTAAACACACACGGGAACCTTATGCCTCAGACCCAGATTAACTTCACATGTAGAATTTTTAAAAACGACACATTGAAAAAAATGTGGTTTTGGTTGCTAAGCAACATCAATACAAAGCTCTTTCTTTCCCTTTGAAAGCATTCTGTCCATCTTTATAGAGAAGAGTCAACAAGTACTTAGCAAAAGGCATAAATTTTGTTGTGACATCAATAGACACCAAGCCGACTTTTTCCTGAGAACACTGTATTGCATTGCGCCAAGCACTTCAGAGTCCACATTAGTACCCTTTGCACACAGGATGGCATTTCCTGTTCTGAAACACTCACTTTTCTCTGTACTAACAGGTTAGGTGGTATCTTTTGGCAATAATCACAACAGATGTGGAGATTTTTACAAAGTCATGCAAACCTATTCTCCTCTCCCAAGAAACAGAGCGGGTTTGATTACCTGGGTCCTGTCCCGGGTGAGACCATTCTTTGTCTGGGTTTAAGCCAAAAGGAAGTCCCTCTCTCTCCCTTTTCCCATCCTGAGAAATGGATGCTTTGCTTCTTCAATGGCCTCTTTAGATGTGATCACTCACTCACATGTGAACCAGAGCAAAGCTAGCAACACGCCTAGGGACCACATCTCTGGAACAGCCCAGAGTACTTTCCATTGGCCCACCCGGTTACACAGCCCCTTGCATTCCTCTGCCCATGTTCTCCCTTCCTCCTTCCACTTTCACCCCGGCAGCATCCTCTAGCCCTGATATTCACGGGTCTCTTGCCCAAGGTCACTTTTAGGTCCAATTCCTGGAATGATGCTTATCAGTATCCTTAGAACTCATTCCTGCTACACGCCCCCCGCTCCAAACAAAAGGCAAGCAGCAGTGCATGCTAGGAGTCCCTTCTGAAGCACAGCTGCCCTGAGATGTCACTGACCTGGAAGGACGAGAGAGCAGGCTGGTGTCTACAGCACTTGCATCTGGAGTACAGTTTCTCAACCTGAAGTTTCTGAAGCACCTACTATGTGCAGGCACTCTTCACACCTATAAAGAACAAAAAAGAAGAAACATAATGATTCTTGAAGAAATAAGACTAACACAAAGGCAAGTAGCCC
>CM052548.1:5643601-5665466 GCA_028533065.1 Trachops cirrhosus | reverse complement strand
GACAAACAGGATGTTTTTGGAACAAGATGTTTGCTTTTGGAACCCTAGGACCCAATCACAGTTTCTGCCACTGCCTGGCTCTGCTGGTATTCTTTCTTAAAATTCCTAAGTTCTAAAGATTTCAGTGTGAGCGCTTTCAGCAGGAGAAAATTAATTTTTTTAATAGTTCTCATTGGCAATGGTTGTAAGTATTAATAAATTCCTTTTTGAAGGGTCTGGGGTTTGTTTGTCTTCTGTGATTAGTTTCTAGACTCATCCACGAAATGATAGGAATATACTTATGGCTAGGTTCAAAAATATTTTGAAATGATGGAAATCCAGAGTTCTAGTATTTTCCTTATGTACTGCTTACAAATTGTCCTCCAAATTTTCCTCCATAAAAATATACTGTCTAGCCCTGGCTGGTGTGGCTCAGTGGATTGAGTGCCGGCCTGCAAACCAAAGGGTCACCAGTTCAATTCCCAGTCAGGGTACATGCCTAGGCTGCAGGCCAGGTCCCTGGTGGTGGGGGGCGTGAGAGGTAACCACACATTGATGTTTCTCTCCCTCTCTTTCTCCCTCCCTTTCCCTCTCTCTAAAAATAAATAAATAAAATCTTTTAAAATTTTAAAAAATATACTGTCTAAGTAACAAAAAGTTTCTCTATCAATCAAAAAGTACTTACAGAGAACTTGCCGTATCAACACTGTATGATTAGTTTGGAGGGAAATAGAAAAGAATGATATGCCATGGTGTCTGTTCCTGATGGGATTATGAGATGAGTCTACTTTAGAGACAGACTTAGCCAATGACCTCATTTGAGAACATTTCGCATTAAACTGTGTGATCCTGTGCTCTCTATAACAAGAGGTGAGGATGGACAGTATACATTGAAAGCCAAACAGGACTTGGACTAGGCATTGTATTTCCCCTGTTAAGGCTTTGCTCTGTGATTCACTCAACCAAAGGGAGTCCTGGTGCAACCTCAAAATCGAGTTCAAATGGCCCCTCCCCAGTGAAGCTTCTGTCAGTCCCCTTGGTCATCATTATCTGTTCTTTTGGCCAAGCTCCTAAGTAGTGCTTCACTTATATTCCTGTTAAAATCAGAAGTGTTGGAAGAGGTCATTGTTCCTTCTCTGAACCCACCTCAACAGAGCCAGCTACAACCAAGATTACTCTACCCAGCAAAGCTGTTATTTAGAGTCAAAGGACAGACAGAGTTTCCCAGACAAGGAAAAGCTAAAATTCATCACCACCAACCCAGTACTGTGTGAAATGTCAAAGTGCCGTCTTTAAGATGGGGCAGGGGTTGAGGGATGGGTGAAAAAAGTGAGGGGATTAAGAAGTACAAATAGGTAGTTACAGAATAGTCACAGGGATGCAAAGTACAGCACTGGGAATATAGTCAACAAAATTGTAGTAACTGTGCATGGGGCCAGATGGGTACGAGATTTATCAAGGTGATAACTTATTAAGTTATTTAATGTCTAATCACTGAGTTGTGTACCTAGAACTAATATAATATTGTATGTCAACTGTAACTGAAAAATAAAAAACTATTTAAAGTCAAAAATGTAAAATAAATGATTACTTAATTCTGCTTTCATTTATAGTTAACTAGTAAATATTTATCTCCCCTAATAAGCTTCTTGAAAGCACAGATTAAGACTTTATCTCTGTATTCTCCCCAGAATCAGCACCTTATTTATTTGTTGGTGTGTTTGTTTTTTTAAATATATTGTCTTTGTTCAGTAAACATTTGTTGAATGTATTTATTTATCCTTTCACATAATAATTCATTTTCTGTTTTCATATGAGTATACTATTATCTGTGGGAGTTTCCCAGTTGAACTTAAGATATGTAAAGTTCTAATTTACTGTTAAATTACACAATGATTTATTATTAATAATGTATATTTTCCTCTATACATTATGCATCAGATATTTGCCTCATAGAATAAATGAGTTCAGTCCAAAAAATTATATTATGCCAACAGCATAGTAAAGTATTTTTTTCCTTCTTTAACATTCACATTTCAAAGTAAGAGTATAAGGAAGCTCTTATATCATATACAAAATGTTCAGTTTTTGAAAAAAAAGACTCTTTCCTTTTTTTAAGAGTGCTATTAGGTTATACTGGTAATATTTATGATGCACTTACTGTGTCCCAGGCACTGTGTGAAGTCCTTTCCATGAATTATCTAATTAGTTTCTCACAAAAATCCAGCTTCCAATGTTTTGTTGTTGTTATCATCTATGCTCTTCTTCCTGTCCTTGTAAGTTTTTTTTTTTCATCTTTATTTTTTAGTGGGGATTATTGAAGGGGAAAAAATGGATGTTTGTGTTTGATCTGCCTTCTTAGCCTGGCCGGACTTTAATGTTTATTAAGATGAAGTTATTTTAGGTTAAATCATTAAGAAAGCAGGCTCTGAGGTCAGACTGTCTGAATTTGGATCCCTATTTTAAAATTTACTGACCATGAGAGAAAAAAGAATTTTACAATAGCTTTAATTACCTCAGAGAGATAGAAGTTTTGCATCCATGAAACAAAGACAGGGTGCTATTTTAAAACAAACCAATCAATGAACATTCAAGAAACAAACAAAAATGGCTTCTGGAAATTCACAACATGATAACACCAATTTAAAAAATCAATTGAAGTTTTAAAAGATAAAGTTGAGGGAGTTTCCTGAAAAGATAATGATATAGGAAATACAAAAGGAAAACAGAGAAATGTAGAAGAAGAAGGTGGGGAAGGAGGAGAAACTTTAGAAACAGAGAATAGAGAAAATGAATGAGGAGAAGATCATCAATGAAATAATGCAAGAAAACAGCCAGAACTAAAGGGTGCGAATTTCCAGGTGCAGGGGCCTCCCTTTAAAAAGTACTGCCTAGATAATGTAGGGCCACTCATTCACTCCCCCTAGGGGTCCTGTTTGGGTTTTCCTTTGACACATCCCTGTGTCTACCAGTCCAGTGATTCTCCCAACCCTGTCACTTAGAGGTTTATATGAAAGTTTCAGGACATAGGTATGATTGATGAACTCATTGGCCACTAATGCTTAACTCAATCTCCAGTACCCCTCCCCTCCCCAGTGGCTGGGGGATGAGAAGGACTGAAAGTTCCACCCCTCAGATCACATGGTTGGTTCCCCTGGCAACCAGACCCCATCCCGAAGCTATCTAGGGGCCCACCAAGAATCACCTTATTAGCATAAATCTGGTATGTTTGAAAGGGGCTGATTATGAATAACAAAAGGTGCTCCTCTCACCCCTGTCACTCAGAAAATTCCAAAAGTATTAGAAGTTCTTGTGTGAGGAACCGGGGACAAAGACCAAATATTATAACAAAAGATGCTTCTATCACTCAGGAAGTGACAAGAGTTTTAGGAGCTCTGTGCCAGGAACTCAATATCACACAAATTCACAAGACTTATATTTGATTTCTAGGGAGTTCTATTAAAATCAATAAAAGGAAAACCAACTTCCTCAAATACCCTGGCAAAAGAAACTGGTGTGTGTGTGTGTGTGTGTGTGTGTGTGTGTGTGTGTGTGTATCTATGACATTGCATCCACAAGGCTAAAACTGTCAAGCTATGAATACACATACTTTAGAAATGTAGAGGTTTTTACATCAACTGTCTCCAATAATTTCTGGTTTGCCTTTTTAAAAATGCATCACTAATTATAGGATAGTTATCCCCGCTGGAAGCCTTTCATCCTTGCTGGATACAGCCATTTCCCAGCAAGGCTAAAACCAGATAAGTGTTATGTGTGGCATTTAAAAAGTTAAACATTACACAAAGTCACACATGATTCACTTTTTTTCCTAAATCCATGCATTATTTTGATGTCCCAGGAAAATGTTCTAATACATATTTTCTTTCAGCTTCAACTATTAAGCAATTTAAAACAGAGGCCCACATGCCATCCCATCAGACCGCCAATCTTCAAGATTGATAGATTCATACAAGCATTTCTAAGAAGCTGTCTATAAATGCAGGATAGAGAAAAAAGAAAACAAAGATTTCCTTTAGCATTTTTCATTCTAACTGCAGTCTGAAGTTGAAAGAAGAGTGGCCACAATAATTGTTTTCCTTTGGGTTGTGGTGGTGGTGGTGGTGGTGGTGGTGATAACATATATATAACATAAAATTTACCATTAACAACATCGATCCTCCTCATAGAATATAGACCTCTGGCATTATATCGTATGGTCAGATTCTATCCCCTAACACACACACACTCCTAGTCACTCACACGTACTCACGCACAGTCTGTCATATACACTACTCACAGTCACAAGCATGTGCACATCCTTACCCTCATTTTGGAAATCCTGACAAAATGAGGGTATTTATCCTAATAAAAACATGACGGTCATCAGGAGGTTAGTAGAAATGAGCCAATGAGATAAAGAGTCTATAGGGAAAGGGAACAGGAGATTTGTCCCTGTTCAGGCAGAAACAGGTATCTAAAAATCCAAAATAACAAAAGGGGTTGATTTGAATAAAAGGAGAGTACAGTTTTGTTTCTTTTAGCTGTCCATGGTTCCTAACCATGAAAATGGAAACTGATGTGGAGTTTCAGACACACAGAAGGACATGACTGTGTCTCACATTTGCCTCTCTCTCAAGCTGCTTTCCCATCACCCTTGTGCTTTTCATAAGCAGATATCTTAAAATCATAGTCCATCCTCATCTCTCTTTCTTTACTCCCATTCATTTCTCAACCCACTGCAAACTAGCTTCATTACATAACACTACACTGACTTGGCTAATAATTATCTCTTAATTATCATTCCAGTGTTTTATTTTTTTGGTCTTCAGACTAGTTTAGATCACTATTAACAAATGGCCATAGGCCCCTACCTCTTGCCTTAGCTTCTAGAATATCTCTTATGACACGCTGGAGGCTTCTCCTATCTGTCCTTGACTGTCCAGTTTCTCCAGATCCTTTCCTGCCTTCTTGTCTTACTTACTCTACATTCTCTCCTTGGACAATCTCCTCCACAACTCTGGCTTCTGCTTCATCTACACGGAGAACTCTCTAGATTATCTCCTGACCTAACTGCTCCCCATTGTTCCTCTTCTGTATCTCCAGCTGCCCACTGGACATCTCTTCCTGTCAGCATTATTAGTATTTCATATTTGACATGTCTGAAACCAAACTAAAAATAAGGAAAAAAAAACAATTGAAACCTCTGCCCTCTTTATTTTTTCTTTATATGAGTTAATGCTACTGTCTTGGTCTGCTCAGGCTGCCTTAACAAAATATCACAGTCTGGGTGGCTTAAACAGAAAATACTCATTTCTACTTCCAAACAAGGTAGAGGCATAGATAGATACACTTTTCCTCCTCCTACAACCAGAAGAAGGACAACAACAAATTTAAGAACAAAAACTAACCAGAACTGCCAGAAAATCAAACTGTATGGAAGTCCAACAACCAGGGAGTTAAAGAAGAAAACATTCATCCAGACCAGGCAGCCAGGGTGACGAGGACTTGAGGAACGGTGGCAGCTGGAAGACCAGATGGCCCCACATTGGCATTCAGATAAACCGGGAGGAGCAACTGGGGAGCGAGACAGACCTCACAACCCAGGGTTCCAGCATGGGGAAATAAAGCCTCAAAACCTCTGACTGAAAAAACCTGTGGGGGTTGAGGCAGTGGGAGAAACTCCCAGACTCACAGGGAAGTTCACTGGAGAGACCCACAGGGTCCTAGAACATACAAAAATCCACCCACCTGGGAATCAGCACCAGAAGGGCTCAATTTGCTTGTGGGTAGAGGAGGAAGCGACTGAGAGCCAACCGAGAGCTGAGCAAGCGGCATTGTTCCCTCTTGGACCCTTCCCCCACGTATAGCACCACAACAAAGCAAAGTGGGTTGCCCCACCCTGGTGAACACCCAAGTCTCCACCCCTTACTACGTAACAGCCACACCAAGACCAAAAAAAATGGCGCAAATGAAAGAACAGATCAAAGCTCCAGAAAAAAATACAACTAAGGGATGAAGAGATAGCCAACATATCAAATGCAGAGTTCAAAACACTGGTAATCAGGATGTTCACAGAAATGGTTGAGTACAGTCATAAAATAGAGGAAAAAATGAAGGCTATTAAAAGTGAAAGAAAGGAAAAGGTACAGGGAACCAACAGTTATGGGAAGGAAACTGGGACTCAAACCAACAGTTTGGAGCAGAAGGAAGAAATAAACATTCAACCAGAACAGAATGAAGAAACAAGAATTTTTAAAAAATGAGAGGCTTAGGAACCTCCAGGACAACTTTAAACATTCCAACACCCAAATCATAGGGGTGCCAGAAGGAGAAGATTAAGAGCAAGAAATGGAAAACTTATTTGAAAAAATAATGAAGGAGAACTTCTCTAATCTGGAAAAAGGAAATAGACTTCCAGGAAGTCCAGGAAGCCCAGAGAGTCCCAAAGAAGTTGGACCCAAGGAAGCACACACCAAGGAACATCATAATCACATTACCCAAGATTTAAGATAAGGAGAGAAAAGCAGCAAGAGAAAAGGAGACAGTTACCTGCAAAGGAGTTCCCCTAAGACTATCAACTGATTTCTCAGAAGAAACCTCTCAGGCAAGAAGAGGGTGGAAAGAAGTATTCAAAGTCATGAAAGGCAAGGACCTATATCCAAGATTACTCTCTGCAGGAAAGCTATCGTTTTGAATGGAAGGGCAGATAAAGTGCTTAGCAGATAAGGTCAAGCTAAAAAGAGTTCATCAGAAATGTTAAAGCGACTTATTTAAGAAAAAGAAGATCAAAAATAAGAACAGTAAAATGACAACTCACAACTATCAACAACCACACCTAAAAAACAAAAGCTAAAACAAAAATCAACTAAGCAAAAACTACAAGAGGAACAGATTCACAGAAATAGAGATAACATGCAGGGTTATCAGCAGGGAGGTGCAGGAGAGGTTGTTGCGGGGAAAGTACAGGGAATAAGAAGAATGAATGGTAGGTACAAAATAGACAGAGGGCAGTTAAGACTAGTATGAGAAATGGAGAAGCCAAAGAACTTGTATGTATGACCCATGGACATGAACTAAGGTGGGGGAATGATGGTGGGAGGGGGGATACAGGGCAGAGGAGAATAAAAGGGAAAAATGGGACAACTATAATAGCATAATCAATAAAATATATCTAAAAAAAGAAGATACTTATTTCTCATGATTATGGAGGCTGGGTGGGAAGTCCAAGGTCAGTTTCTGGTAAGAGCTCTCTGCCTGGCTGGTAGTCGGCCACCTCCTCGCTGTGTACTCGGACCAGGAAGAGAAAGAGAGAGTGAGCTGTCTGGTGTCTCTTCGTATAAAGACACCAATCCTATTGGATCAGGGCCCCTTCTTTATGACCTCATTTTACTTTAATTGCCTTCTCAATCCCTCTTTCCGATTGCGGACACTTCAAGGGTCAGGGCTTGAACATCTGAGTGGTGAGGTCATAACTGAGTCCCTAGCAGATAGCACGTCTCAAGCTAGTCTTCATCCTTCACTCTTCTCTCTTCCACATCCCAATGAATTCATGGGTTCCTGGCCCTAAATTTCTCTTTAAGCCCATTTCTTCCTTCCACCCCTACCTGTACATTTTCAGTTCAGGCCCCCTCATGCGTCACCTAGGCTACTTCCTTCGATTTTCCTGCTGCTCTCTCTCCCCGTGCTTTTCCGCCATGGTACTGCCAGTCAGCATCCAACATAACAGGCCTGATCAGGACGTCCTCGCTGACACCATAAACCGTCTGTGGCACGACTTCCCCCATCTGACCCTCACCTCACCGCTCTGCTCTCATTTCCTGCCATTGCTCCCCTGCATCAGATTCTGGTCGCACTGCGCTCCCAGCTGTCCCTGCATGTGCTGCCCACCTCCACATCTCCTTCCTTCTTTCTTTCATCCAGAATCTTCCTCCACTTGGGATGTGCCTCCTCTGCTTATTCAGTTGGTGAGTTCACAGCCATCTTTCAGGTTCCAGGTTAAATATGAGCTCCAAGAAGCACTTCTCGACACCCTTGGCTTGGCTGTCCCAGCCCTAGTCCGACACCTGTGACAGCACTTGCCATATTTGCCCATTCATCTCCCCTGTTAGACTTGTGGCTCCGCGTGAGCAGTGACAGACTCTCCTTCAGTATGTGACAAGTGACAATGAAGTGCAGGCTGTTGCAGGGACATCAGGTGCAGATGCGCTACACGACCTTTGTCCTTACCTTTTCTCAGTTAAACAACTAAATCTTAAATATTTTCAATTTTGTATTTGTGTGGGCAATTTAATTCTTCTGAATACTGAGTATTAGACTTTCAATATAATTCATTCCTTTTATGTATATAACAATGCTAATTTTTAAAATAATTAAGGAAAAAACTACCTGGATTATAAGATTTTCATTCTAAAAAAATCTATGGTACTCGTAACTAAAATACTTAATGTGTGATTCAAATATGATTTGAAGTCAATTATACAAAGGCAAGGACCATTATATTTTAGTGTCAGCCAGCCATTATATTTTATTTTAGGTTTAATTTTCTAAAAATCTGAAAGGAAAAGGTTACAAATGTCCTCAGTTTGAAGCTCCTTCAGGGGTCAATGTCCTAACCGCTGGTCCAGAGCACCAGGTTTTTAAAAGATTATCTCAAAGGTGGTGGGTTGGCATGAAAACAAAAACTTCTTAATTAGCCAGAACAAATCTTTGTGCATTTCTAGCCATGTGCTCCCAGAACAGCACTTCTTTTCACAAAAATCCTTTGAAGTACCTAGAGAGGTAGAAAATACAGACAAAACCACACAGAGTCGTGTGGGGAGGACAGAGCACAGAACGTCAGGAGGCCTTTACAGGACCCGCTTTTCACCTATTAAGCCAGACTTTATAGAAGGAGGTAGCTGAGGGAGAGCCTTTTTATTAGCAGCAGTCCTATTGTGCGGAAAATCAAAGACACAAAAATGTTCAAGAATCGGGACATTGCTGTGACCTTAGACAATGGTTTACCATTGCCTATAATTAACATCAGCTGGGAGCTTCGGCTTCCCGGGGAAGGAGAGAGGAATGGCTGCCCCTGAACTGAGAGGCATCTCAGGCAGAGCCACGCTGACCCTCCCACTGCCATTCTTGAGTGGGACCTGGGCCATCCAGACACGGAGCGCTTCTCAGGACTGAGCAAGGATTCGTCCTCATCGCGGCTCCTGTCTCGCGAGACTCACTGGCCTAACCACCAGGGCTCAGCTGTGACTGGGAACCAGAGGGTGACATGAGCATGGTTGCTCCACCGGGGTTCCCACTTGGGATGGAATGTCTGTACCCTCCCCAAAAGCAGGAGGCGAGTGGCTTTGCCTTATGTGTCGGCGCACCCCCAGCCTTGTGCTCCCCTGTCCTGGTGGGTCCCTCCCTTCCTACCCCCTGCTGCCATCACTGCTCACGCACCTCACCCACACTCCACTGCCTCATCACCTCTCATCTCAATACCTTTGTCTGTGCTTCCTCCAGTGACCGGAATACCGTTGGACACCCACCTTCCTTCACTCATCAACTGCTCTTCAGTTCTTACAACGCATCTCTGTCATCTCCACCAGCACGCCTTCTGACCCTCCTCTCCAAAGCTGAGCGAAGACTGGGAGGAAGACTCTGTTCTGGGCCTCCCTTCTAGCTGCTGGTGGCTCTCTGGCAATCTGTGGTGTCTGCTGGCTTGTAGAAGTGTTGTCCCAATCTCCACCTTCCTCTTCACGGGGCGTTGTCCCTGTGTGCATGTGTGTGTCCAGAAGCTCTCCTTTGCACAAGGCCACTAGTCAGGTTGGAGCCCAACGTAATGACCTCATTTTAACTCAGTTACTGCACTAAGTCCCTGTCTAAATACAGTTCCGTTCCGAGGCCTTTGGAACTGGAGATTCCACATATGAATTGGGGGAAGGGGAGAAGGGGTGGGACACAATCCAACCCATAACAGACCTGATCTGTGCTTCCCTAACGCCCTTGATGTATCTCCATCCCAGCTTTAAAATTGAACATTCAAAGGACTATTTCCTTCACTGGACTATGAGCTTTTTTGCAGAAGCTACTGTGTTATGTGATCTTTATATATCCGATGTCCCGCAGAGCGTCTGGCACAACCTGGAAACCAGAGGAGTGAATGGCTGAAGGAGTGAATAGGGCCGCAGAGAGGAGCCAAAGCATAATGAATGGACTATGTGCAGATTCACTCCAGAGTCCACTTACACACGCATCTTTGCGTTTGTTCATGTGCACAAGACTATACAAGCAGGACACATTACACACACGATACGCAGGTATAATGAGTATGTCTTAACCACCAATCCCTCCTCAGTTTTATGTTCATAAAGTTTTGCCAGCTCTGAAGTGGATCTTTTTTTTCCTTTTTTTCTCTTTCTGGTGTTATCGCCAAGAGGGAGCTTCTTCTGAAGCCTTTTTCTTTCCCACCTCAATAGAAAAGGCCCTTCTCTTCCCATTCAATGGTTTCCCTGAGTCAGAGCCATTTGGTAAATGCAGAGCACTTCCCGATGCTCCCGCTGCCTAATCCTAACTTTGTCCCATTGTCTTTGCAAGACTCAGCTGCACTGGATTTCTCCTTTTCCTGGCGTTGCTCTCTGCACTTCCTGCTTTGCTAGCTCCCCCACCCCACCCCACCTCCCCACGGAGGTTTGGGCAGGAAGGGACAGCTCTCAGGCAGAATGCTGCCCAGCAGACTCTCCCACCCCCTCACTACTTAGAAATTCTCAGTCCCGTAATTATTTTGCAATTCTCACTGCAAATACTTGCACAGTAAATACGGAGACCTCAGACCCGGCCACTCTGGGGACTTGGCAGCTTAGCTGACCCTCAGATGCAGAAAAGCGCTCCAGCTCTCATCCCCATGGTGTTTGGATTACAGATGCTTAGAATGTTTTCAAAACTCTCTGGGCAGTCTCCAAATCTGAGTTGGCTCTGGTTCGCTCTCACTCATTCACGAGGTCCTTGTCTGTGTTACCTACATCTCCAGGAGCTTTCCTTGCCTGTCCCTTGGAAGGGTCTGGCACCCAACATAATAGTCAGATGAAGAAAAGAAGCTATAACATACGTGCATGTGTGTTGAATTTTTTAACACTATATACTGACCTGATTTGCACAAGTAATTTTAATAAATACACACATATTAAAATTCAAGAACAAGTCCTGTATCGTGAGCACCAGTGTGCCACGGAATCTCCTAGGAGTGAAGGCACGAACAAAAACATCAGCCCACTTGAAAACCTGCTCTTGGCTTATAAAAAAGCTAGATGAGCTCACCCGTACAGTGACTTAACCTTGGGCTGCCCCTAGAGGTCATGCTTCGAAGGTTTGAGTTCCAGTCTTTTCTCTGCCACTTCCTAGCTGCGGCAAGCTCCTGAAATTCCATATCTCTTCTGCAAAATGGTGATATTAAGAACCCTAATGCATGGAGTTCTGAAAATTAAACAAGATAATAAATCATGTTTTAAGTTTATTCAGTATCTAATGGTACATAATAAGCACCAAATAGGTGTTAGTTAATATTATTAATGTGTAGAAGTTTGTCTGGATCAGTGTCCACAGAAACCAAATGAGTGAATGGAAGGAGTGAGTAGGGTCGCTGAGAAGAGTAGCCTTATTTATTATTCATCTCCAGAAATCATTTCCAAGAAATACAACTTTTCTATAGATTTTTACTCTTTGCACTTTTTGTTTGCCATGCTTATGATGATCAGAATGGTTTATTTTATATAGTTGTGCAAAATACATGGCAAAATAAAAAATATAAGTGAATCCTGTGCAAGTTTTGAAATAGCCCCTGTGTCCCATCACTTACACCGCCCTCACTGCCACCGCTGTGACTACGCAGCCCTCAGCCGCCAAGTCCGACCATCAGAACAGCCCCACCCCTGGCGCTCCTCTCGCCTTGGGTCTATGCCCTACGAGGCAAGCGGGTGAGCCCTGTTCAAACATCGGTCACAGCATCTCCCTCTTCTGCTCAAAGCCCTCCCGTTTTGTTCAGAGTATAATCCAGGGTTCTTTAGGAGGTCTACCAGTGCTGCATAACCTGGGCCCAGCCTACCTGTGACCTCGTCCCACCGGGCCCCCATTGTACCGGCCCCCTCCCTAGCCCCTGAGCCCACCAAGATCATTTCCATCTTCTGTTCATGGCACTTGCTGTTTCCCCTGCCTGGAAGCTCCCTCCCCCTCGTACCTGCATGTCTCCCTCCCCTGCCACGGTCCAGTCTCTGCTCAAATGGTCTTGCCCCAGAGGGACCCTTCCTGATCTAAGAGAGCGCCCGCATCACTCGCCAACTGCCATCCCGCTTTGCTTTTCTTCATAGCTCTCACAGCTGAGAAGGAAAGGGCACTGGGAAGTCCGAACTTAGACTGTGGCAGGATTCCGATGGGAAACCACAGACACACGACTTCATTTAAGTAAGGGTGTCAGGTGAAAAGGGTCACCTTTATTTTTTTTTAGGTTACTTCTACTGCAGTGTGAAGTGGTGATTGGATAGTGGGAGACCAGCTAGGCAACCGTTGCAGCAGGTGAGTCAAAGTATTATGACGGTTTAAAAAGAGGAGGTGGAGAGACTAGCTGTATGTGACGATCAGGAGAAAAACTAACCTGGCGATGGACTGGCAACGTGGGCAAACGAGATGAAGCAGTGTGGGTAGCTCGTAGTGTCTCAGCAAGAGCGCCGACTATCCAGCAGCGGACTCTCTAGGAGAGAGAAAATTGGAGGAGGAATAAATTTTAGGAGAGGATTATGAGTCTGGTTTTGAACACACTGAATTTGAGTTGTGTGTAAGATATTGAGAAAAGATACCTATAAGTGGTTGGGTATCCAGGTCCAGATCTGGAGACGGAAATTTAGATTTCATAAGTATGTTAAAAGTAATCGATGCTGTGGTCATGAATAACATGTCAATAACATGTCAGCTAGGAAACCACCGTGAAGCACAGGGAATATAGTCAGTAATACTGTAATAATTACGTGTGGTGTCAGGTGAGTTCTGCCAGACTCATCAGGGGAATCACTTCATAAATTATATAAATGTCTAACCACTACGCTGTTAAACTAATGTAATATTAAATGTCAACTGTAACAAGAAAATAAAAAAATTTAAATAAGGTTTGTATCGTTAAAACAAAAAGAAAGCCATTGCAGCCAGAGAAGAGAATGTCTCTAAAAGCCGTAATACGCACAACACAGCCAGAAGTGAATAAGCAAGCAAAAATCACAAGCAAGGAGCAGCTTAAGAGGCAGCTGCAAAAGCTGGAAAAGGCTGTAACATGGAACTTTAGGGAAGAGAGTTTCTGTCACGGAGGCTGCGATCAAGTGACGAATGTTAGGGAGCGTGGGACCATGAAGAACCCCCGTGGGATTGAACAAATCGCAGGTCATGTTGGTAGAATGGAAAGAGTGGAGTGAGATGAAGAGAATGGAGAAGTCCATGGAAAACAAAGAAGAAAGCGATCTCTTTCTAGAAGTTTGGCTCTAAAGGGAAAGCAAAAATAGCTCACAGCTGGAGAAGTAAAGGAAGTGGAGGCTTGAGCGTGTGTGAGTGTGGAAGGGGGTGGGTCGGTTGAGAGGGCGTGGTTTGCCAAGGGACAGAGCTGACTACACGGAAATAAGCCCGGTGAGACAGGGTTAATCTAGCAGACACGGTCTGAAGGAGAAGGTCCAGGGCCTGGAGGACAAGGTCATTCGCAAGATCAGCCCTCTTCACCCAAGTTGACGTACTCTGGCCCAAGGGTCTAGAACAAGCCATTTACTCTGCTCTTCACTTTTCTATAGTTTCCATCAACAAATATGAGGACTTCTGCTCTACTCCAGGGGACAGGTAGTCCTGGCGCCGAAGGTGAATATGACCCCTGATTGAGCAGATGTGGAAATGCTAAGACAACCTTACATCCTGGAAGTGGCGCCTCTGCAAAGGAAAGCAAACCCGGGACGAAAAAAAGAAGTGAAGAAACGGATAAGAGAACACTAGTCTGATATATAAGTTGTCGTTTTAAAATAGTCCATGAGAAGAAACAATCTATGTATTCTGCTCGAACCCCAAAACACTGAGCCCATGATCCAGGTTAGACCACGCACCCGTGTATATTAACATTTTTATTTTGCTTTTTCTCTTTTTCGGTGACCGAGCCCCCAGACACGATACCTTGTGCACTCCTTCAGAATTGCACAGGCTTAGTCGACTTTCTGACGTTCTTAGACGCTGCCAGAAACCAGCAGGTTCTAATCACTCCACCGGATCATAAGCACCGACAGAGGAGGCTCTAAAGTTTTCAAGAGGACCCGCTCTGATGTGACCTTGCAGGGGGCGCAGAAGACAGAGTGGGGCTGGAGGGGGGAGGAGGAGGAAGGTCTTTGACCAGGAGGCTGAAGGCACAAGTTGAAGATGAGGATGATGGGTGGCCAGCCATGATTTTGACATCAATCAAGAGATTGTCGTTGGCCTGTTGGGGACAGCTGCTCTATTCACACGACGCCCGTCCCCCAGTCCCACACAGGGCCCAGTGTGATGTTCTGAATGGCGGTTCATCAGCTGAGTGCCCTCAGGGTGCTGTGCTCAATGACACACTGTTCCGACTCCCAAAAGTTCGCCCTCTGAAGGGACAGAGAAATGGATGGGATAATAAACTCAAAAAACACCCCAGTTCTACTGCACATACAAATGTAAATTCATGCACACTCAAATACCCTCACTTTTCTACACCAATTTCCACTTCCTACGACTGGGGAATTAGGACAGGGGTTCACTGCCTCTGAGCAGAGAAGCCCCACAGGCCTAGCGGGGTCTACCCCTCCGTTCACGGAGGCCTGGGAATCCGAGGGAAGAGAGTCTGGCATTTCCTCTGGATCTTTAAGAGATATGTCTGGTAGCATCTCTGGATACATCATCTGTTACTTTTTAGCGGGGAAACAGGAGGGGAGAGGCTGGATATCCTTTAGTATATATTTCTTGCAAAACACCCAGTGGAAAGTTCTGGATGTTAAAAAAATTTTTCGTTGATGTTTTAAGTATCTCTCTCGGCACCCATGTAGGCTAATAAACTCTTCTACTCAATCCAAATGATGGAGTTCTACGCATCACACAAAGAAAAGCTGTTCCATCGTGGTGCTCCATTTTGTTAATTCAAAAACCTTCAATGCTTCCGCAGGAGCAGCGACAGGTCATTTCACGATGATAAATTCTAGAAGGCAAAACACTCCGCTCTTCGGCGTGCAGGAGTCATTTAAAGGGAAGATAAACAGTTCCAACACTTAATGGGTAAACAAATGTGGCAGGATAATTTATTGAGATATTAATTTGTGATTTTTTTCCCTTGCTCCTGTAGGAACCTGGGAAGATGGGAAGCAATTGCCCTTCTCCCAGCCAAGAAGGTGGGCGTGGTCTCTCTGTAGACTCCTCTGCCTCTGTGATCATCAGGGTCTCCGTTTGAAGCCTATGGTCAAAGCCGCCGAGCGCCCGTCCATGACAAGAACTGCAGCTACGGAGAGCAGAGAACCAGAGAGGCCTGCGTTGTGGGAGGTGGAAGGACAAGTTCCCCTAAGATGTCAGAAGCTGGCGGGTGGTTTCGGTGATTCTGTAAGTGTCAGAGATCAGTAGCTCACAGAATCCCAACCGTATGGGCAGACCAGAAGGACCTTGGAGAAGCGGTCCCCGGGATTCCCCACACAGTCTCAGATGAACTGCCTTGGTCATCAGCCATCACGGCTGCAATTCCAGCCTCGTTCCCGATGTTCCCCTCCGTCGTGAGAACTCTAACCCCGCACTGGTGCAAGCTTCACTCCCCAGCAGTACGTTCTGCGAAACAACATTAGCTTAAAATGTAAAGACTGGTCCCGAATCCTCTGCGTCTCTTCCCAGGAAGAGAGGAGGGTCTGTATTTCTCCATCCTTGAATCTGGCCTTGTCCACCGAGTGACACATTTTGGCTAATGGAACACACGCAGAAATTTTCTCAAAAAAGTGCTTGCTCATGGGGCCTTGTCTTCTCTTGCTGCTTCTGGCCCACGGTCCCCAAGTGCAGAAGCCTGGGAGTGCCTGCTAGATGCTGGACAAACATGACACGGTGGCCCACACGACCAGAGCCAACCACCAGACGTGGGAGTGAGGCCATCGGAACCAACAGCCCCAGCCGACTCGGCGCCAGGCGACCTAGTTGTGCAGCCGCGTGAGTGAGGTCAGGTAAAGACCAGCAGAGGAAAATGCAGTTAAGCCCAGGCCGGACTGGCTACCCAGAGAATCGGGAAGTAGGTTTGGGGGCGGCGTGCGTGCAGCCATAACGGATACTAAGTTACAACAAGGCCATGCTCTAGCTGCCCTTCGACACCCATAGCACTGCCCGACCCAGGCCACACCTCACCTCAAACGGCAGCCACAGGAACGGCGCAGGAGCCCAAGCACCCAGATAGCCAGGGCGTTGCGTAGGTTGGCGCTTTTCAAGGCACGATATGCTCTGGGTACGAGTGTTCCCTCACAGAGCCTGTGTTAGTGTTTGCACCTCACCCTCGGGACGCTGACCCCCTTCCTCCTCCTCACTCTGGGTCACCTTCATCTCATCAGTCCTACCAACGGCCTCACCTGCAGTCACTTTCTCTCCACGGCCTATCCTGAAAATGGGCCGTGAACAGAGCCACCCGGGCCTACGCCAATGCCCTTCTCTGAACTCTGGGTCTCAGGGTGTTTTGAGTTGGTGTACCCCCCAAATTCATGTGTTGAAGTCCTAACCCACAGTGCCGGAGAAAGCGGCCTTAGTTGGAACTAGATTCTTGCTCACATATGTAATTCGCTAAGATGAGGTCATACTAGAGTGAGGCCGTAATCCAATCGGACGATGTCCTTCTATAGGGGGAAATTTGGACCCAGACACACACAGGTAGAACGTCATGGGAAGATGAAGTCACAGGTCGGGTGACGCTTCCACAGGCCAAGGCCCACCAAGGACCGCCGATAACCAGGAGCCGTGGGAGAGGCACAGCGCAGATCCGTCCCCAGAACCTTCGGAGACGGCCCACCCCTGCTGACAACGTGACATCTGACTTCCGGCCTCCAGAAATGTGAGACGATCCATTTCTGTGGTTTAAGACACCTAGTTTGGGGTCCTTTGTTGCAGCGGCCCTTGCAAACTGATACATGGAAAGACGGTGTTAGGGGGCCCAGCTCCCCACCACCCAGAAAAGCCTAGATCTCCCCATACCGACTGCTGCCGTCTCTCCTGCAGATCCTTGGTTTGCTAAGCAATGCCAAACAAAAGGCCCCGAGGGACATTTTCCTCGGGTCAATGGCTATGAACTAGACACTCACGTAAGTTCTTTTCCCTACAAGAAAAGATTCTAATGAATCTGGAAGACATATGCTAAGGGACATAAGTCAGGTTCCTAAGGACAAATACTGTATGATGCCACGTATATGCAGCATCTGAAATAATCCAACTCAGAAAAGCAGAGACACAGGGGGAGGCGTCAGGGCCCAGGTACAGGGGGAAACGGGGAGCTGTTCGGCAGGTACGAAGTCTCAGTTATGCAGAATGATAAGTGCTAGAGGTCTGCTGTACAATACAGTGCCTGCTGTTAGAGCTTTGTGCATTTAAAATATGTCAAGAGCCCTGGCTGGTGTGGCTCAGTGGATTGAGTGCTGGCCTGCAAACCAAAGGGTTGCCGGTTCTATTCCCAGTCGGGGCACACATCTGGGTTGCAGGTCAGGTCCCCAGTAGGGGGCACTCAAGAGGCAACCACACATGGATGTTTCCCTCTTTCTCCCTCCCTTTCTTAAAAATAAATAAATAGCCCTGGCTGGCGTAGCTCAGTGGATTGAGCACGGGCTGCGAACCAAAGCATCGTAGGTTCGATTTCTAGTCAGGGCACATGCCTGGGTTGCAGGCCAGGTCCCCAGCGGGGACCACATGAGAGGCAACCACACATTGATATTTCTCTCTCTCTCCTTCTCCCTCCCTTCCCCTCTCTAAAAATAAATAAAAATAAAAAAATCTTAAAATAAATAAATAAATAAATAAAATCTTTTTAAAAATTTGTGTTGAGAAGATAGATCTCATATCCAGTGTTCTTACCATACAAAAAGGGAAGACACAAGAAAAACTCTAGAGGTGATGGATATAGTTATTATTCTCATTGCAGCAATGATACCACAGACATACGCTCATGTCCAAACCCATCAGATTGAACACATTAAACATGCAGAGGCTTTCTGTATATCAATTATACCTCAGTAAGCTGCTTTTAGAAAAACCAATTCTCCTGCAAGGTAGCTAGAAGTCTCTTACATACAAAGAAATAATGGCATGACTTTCCTTAATTTTTATAGCAATGACTGCCACTTTACACATATTATCAGCTAAGGCTGTATGCATTATAGGCTTGTCTGTTTACAGATTCTTCCATTCTGGAGACCACGGAGAAACAAATCTTACGTACGCGTTTAATTATGACAAATGCGAATGGCACTTTTGACAAATCGGAATCTCTCTGGGAAAATTATTTCTTGCTTCAGCACTTGCTTACACCATGTACATATTGGTATTTGAAATACCTGTCTACTAAATGAAAAAGAATATAAATGAATTAACTAGGGATTTGATTCAAGAAGTTAGAAAAAATAACAAAGCAAGTCAAGCCAAAGGAGGAGAAAGGAAATAATAAAAACAAAGGAGCTTGTGGGTGGTGAACCCCATCTGACGGGAATCTGGGGAGTCCTCAGGGAAAAGAAGCTTTGGAGATAAGCCTGAAAGAAGAACCATTTCAACAGGTGGAGATAGGGTGTGACTATACAACGTTCAGCTAAACTTCTCAAATATTCACACCTTTAAATTTTCCACTGAAATGTGTTGGGCTCAATTAATTCAGCCTAAACCCCTCATTTGCCTCTTTTCTTTCTGTTTAAGTTACAGTGGAGGGGGACAGTGCGTTCCTGCCTCCTCCCACCGGCTCCGAGAAGCGGAATTCCTCAGACAGAAGGGCGACAGGCAGAGGGTTAGTCACAAACCCCGTTCTCGACACGGGGCCCTGACTGTGGAATGCTGCTGTGCAGCCTCAGGAAACAGGGCTGCAGCTGTCTGAGGCTTTTAAACCAAAAATGCACTTCAATGAAGTAAGTTTCGTGAGATGGTTCAGGTGGGACACTCATATTTAGATTAGTCCGAAGGCATCTTTTTTTTTTTTAATTAACTGCAGCTCCTGGCACCTGAAGCACAGGTCACGCACGGCATCTGGTTTTAGTCCTGCCTCGCTCCACAATCTGTCTCCCAGCAAGGTCAAAATAAACGCCTCTCGCAGATGACAGAGCTCAATGGAGCTGTCCAGGAGAGCCACCCCCTGCCCTGACTTCCTCAGGGTCCTCCGTGCCTACCTGTCCTCCGCATCCGGCAAGGAAAGACAAGCGATGTGAGCCTGAGTTCTCTGCGTGTTCTCTCATTGTCTCTGCAATGGAGACACTGTCACTGACGATTAGACCACTGTGAGTGGCCCTGATTGTTTCGTTTTAAATCAAAGTCACTCTTGATAACAAGATCGTGCCTGGACCATACTACCAGGACCAAAAACGCATGCATTATGCGATGTCTCTTCGAATTCCAGCGTGAGGACACCCAAGGGTTTGTGGGCACATTTTCAGGGAATGGCAAGTTTCTTTGATTTTTTTTGAGTATGTTTTTATTTCATTGCTCATATTAATATAAACATAACCTCGGGGTAATCACCTTATAACGAATTATCTCTCCAGATTTCATTGCTCGTGTTTGCATTTATGTTTAGAGTTATACTGGAGAGCCGTCTAGGCTAATAAATAATGAAGTGAGATTAATCCATAAATGAAGCATTATCACTAAGCAAGACAAAAATTAATGCTAAAATGAGCTACTATACAAATGAAGGTTTGTCACAGTCTAAATAGAAAAAGGAGTGGTGGGAAAATTGATTGGCCGCACAGCCTATGGGGGTAAAGGCAAAGCAAACTTATCTCCATATTCAGACTGCGGGTAGCAGCTTAGTTTTGGCTAAACTCAAGGAATAACAACATATTTCACATCCAATTCATGGTGTCAACTTAGTTTTTAAAATTTTATTTGTACTAACTACATAAATTTGATTTTAATGAGTCAGTTTACAAAAGCTCTACATATAAGAACGTTTAGTTTTATGTTTATATGTGTTTAGGTAAAACAATGTAGAGATAATTTAAGTCAAACATAAAAATTTCAAAAATTTGATTATAGAAATTTGAGAAGTAATGAAGTACGCCTAATCCTTTCCATTTGCCAGAAATGTGATGAGCCATTTTTCAAGCGATTCTAATGAAAAGCGAAGAGCTTATACAATGAAAGGAAGAATGCTCAAGGAGCTAGACGTTCAAATTCCAACTATGCCCCTTGAGGGCTAAGAGTCCTTGAAAAGCTGCTTTCTCCTCTCTGGGCCTCAGGTTTAACATCCATGAAATAAGATGATGATTTTCAGGTTCCATCCCACTGTGAAATTGTATGTTTCCATTTGTCTTTTATCCTAATGATGTTTGTTAGTCGCTGGCTCCGGGGAGCTTACTTTCTGCTGGTAGTGACCCATCCTGACACCCACCAGATACAAAGGGAGAGGTTCCTGGGTTGGCCGGGCTTCCGAGAAAGAGGCAGGAAGGCCTCGTCAGCTTCTCTTCTCTATCCCCTTCCCCTTATTGCCTCCCTTCTCAGATTCTTCTGTTGAAAGCAGTGAATCCTGAAGATGTCCTTCACTGGGGGCCTCATCTCTACCTTCTTCTTAGAAAAGAGCCCTGCCACTCACCGTCCGTGACCAACAGCTAAGTGCATACCAGGAGATCCAGCCCACCACTCGCCTCATTACAGCTGACTGGAAGGTCAAAGGCAACTAACCATTAGACTACTCAGCAGCCCTGGGGATGACCTAGGGAGTCAGGAAGAGCTGGATCGTGTAGAGTCTCGGATCTAAATCAATGTAATCTTAAGCTAAAGTGGTGTGGTAGTCCATTTGTAAGACAACCCCAGTGTTCCCCACTTCCCGACATTCACGCCCTTGGGTTACCCCCTCCACAGTGAATGAGACCTGCGCAACCAACAGGGTGTCGCCAAAATGACAGTGCGTGACCGCTGAGGCTTGGTCATAAAAGAGAATTAAAGACAGCTGCTTCCTGTCTTCCTTGCTCTCGGATCAGTCGCCCCTGGGGGAAGGAAGTCAGCCACCAGCAGCTCAGGACGCTCAGGCAGCCTGAGGAAAAGTCCACGCGGTGAGGAACTGAGGCTCCCTACCAACAACCATGGGAGTGAGCCCTCCTAGACCCTCTGGCCGTGGGCAAGTCTCAAGATACCTGCAGCCCTGCTCGGTGTCCTGATTTTATCTTCACGAGTGACCCTGGGCTAGGAACACCCAGGTAACCTGCCCTGAATTCCTGACCTACAGAAACTGTGTGAGACAACAGATGTTTACTGCTTGAAGCCACTAAGTTACACAGCAATACATATATGCAATATGAGAGACAAAGGTTTTAAAGGCATTTTTTGCAGCAGCGGGGAAAGATTTGGGGCCTCAAGGACTCCTTGTATTAGTATGCCCCTCCTGAAGTCAGTCCACAAGCATGCACTAAGAAGGGTCTAGAAGTTCCACAGGATAGTTAAAATAGCTATGTATGCAAGCAAATTCGACTAGGAAGTATATTTTGGTAATTCTATGACCAGTCGATTAACTAAACATAATGTAGAATCATGACAGAATTTAAATCCATATGTATAAAGAGAAAGAACTCACGGACACAGACAACAGTCTGGTGATTCTAGGGCAGAGGAAGGTGGGTGGAGGGGGAAGAGGATATGGGGGGGTGATGGGAGTGGGGGAGGGGGGTGAGGCTTAAAAGCTGCC
>CM052548.1:5598165-5643101 GCA_028533065.1 Trachops cirrhosus | reverse complement strand
ACCCACTGGAGAACGGTGCTCTGGTTCCACTGCCATCAAAGCAAACAGCGTTTCCAAAGGAAATTAAAGCTGACCCTTCTTGCTCGCCCCCCGCCCATCTGTGTGGTATTTCATGCACACGCTTGCAGTTGCAGCCAACTGAACATCTAAAACAAAATACCGTACGGCGTTATGACGTCCACTGGAAACAAGGCATTTGTTTTATTATCTATAGTTCAAAGGCTTTTGTATACTTGAAAAAGGTCGTCGTGTTTAGAAAATTGCAAAAGACATTGAGATGAATTTTTTTTAAACCTACAGAAGAGATGTGAAACATTCTCCTCCATTTCCCTCAAGGGAAGTGAATCGGTGTATCAGTCTGATACGACGTCATTAAGACCACATCTGTTTCGATGGGGCTTCACTGAAGCACAGTTGAGCAAATATTTAAAGGATGTCAGTGTGAAAGACAGCCAAAGTTTTGGCTTCCTCAGAGCATCGGTTTGGGTGTGCCTCGTCCACCTACCTGCCCCCCTCAGCCGGTGGGCAGAGGACACCCCCAAACCTTGTGCAAGTTGGCATCTCACTTAACTTTATTCCTTTTTAAAAATAATGGCCTGTTGTTACCTATTTCCTCCCGTAGCCTGTGGGATCCATGAAGCCTGGGACAGTATTTTATTCATCTTCAGATCCATAGACTCAATACCCAGCCCTGGGCCCGGAGGCTAGTGTCAATAAATATTTGCTGACTGATTGCGTAAATGAAAAGGCACAGGCCCATGTTTGAAACCTGGGGCTAGACCTGACTCTTGTGCGGGTAGAAGTTCTAGTTCAACGTTATGCAACTAAGCAGAAACTCAAGCTTGCCTGTGGTCAATGCTGACCTTGTACTGCAATTTAAATAACTGAGCTTCATATGATCCTCACACCTTCAGGCTCAAAACTCAGCGTTCAAAAATCCTTCTAGTTTTAGGGTTCATCTTTCTCTTACCTTCCTTCAGCCCTCCCCCATTTACTCAGGCATTCGACATTTACTCATCAGATATTTATTAACGGGTCACCAAGTCTCAGGCAACATTCTAGGCACTGGAGATACGATCAAAGGAGGAGGAGGAACAGACAAGGATCCTTGCGCTGTTGGAGCTTTTGAAAAGAAAAAAAAAGGTATGTTGGAAATTCTGAAAGCATGGGTCCATATGACTTTGATTACATTGAGTTTTAAGTCCTTGCTCTAGAAATCATCTCCCCCCACCCTGTACATACGTACTGCCGAGAGACCGAGCAACCCCCAAGGCCAAGGAGGGCGGTAGATGGGACCCGCCGAGTGTGCTCACATGTTCTGGACCTCTGGCAGGCTCAAGGTAACGTCTTGGCCTACGTTATGTTTCAGGTCCTGAGCCCTAAAGCAAAACAATCCCATGACTGCTGCCCCATGAGACTGGACAGAGGGACACTAGAAAGGACCTCAGAACTGTCCTCAAGACCTGAGGAAAGGATTTAGGACCGTTTACTCACTTCTGGCCTGTCAGCCCCTAGCACGGCCTCAGTGTCTTGTGATTTCGCCCCATATAATCCGTAACCTCCAGAGCATCAGGGAGCTCAGGCTTCTGAGCATCAGCTTCCCATTGTCCTGGGTGTTGCCATGGTAATAAAATAGCCCAGATTGGTGTGGTTCAGTTGCTGGAACAAAGTCCCGCAAAGTGAAAGGTCACAGGATTCAGTTCCGGTCAGGGCACTTGCCTAGGTTGGGGGTTCTCAGGACATATAGGAAAGGCAACTGATTGATATTTCTCTCTCACACTGATGTCTCTTTCCCTCTCTTCCCCCTCCCAAATAAATAAATAAAATAGCCACTCTTTCCCCACTGTGATTCTCCGTGTCCAGTGTTTGGCTGTGTGAGCACCCGGGGTGGACTGCCCCTCTCTGTTCTATAACGATTTCACTGGTGGTCAGGTGGTGGCAAGAGCCCTCAAGGCAGAAGTGAAATTTCAGCAAACACTTGAGGGGGTAAGGCAGGGAGTCGAGCAGTAGCTGGGACAATGGAAGCCCCGGTTGCTTCCCAGTGAGTGCCAACACCCTGAGGGCGGAGCCTGGTCAAGTAGCAGAGTCCATGGTGGGAGAAGAGCAGTGGGAGGGGTAAGGGGCAGGGAAGGGGGGGCGCCGGGAGGTGGGACGATTGCAGAGACCCAGCCCAGCCCTCCCGCCTAGCCTCATCTTGGGTTCATCTCTAGAGGGTGGGCGTCACAATCAGAGACCTCCATTGGAATTCCTGCTGCACCTCTCTCGGCAGCTCTGCAACTTCGGGAAGTGGATTCCTTCGACCTGTAAAGGTAAGCACTTCATGTAGGTCATCTCAATGAACCCTTTGAAATGCTCCGTGGAGTAGGGACAACTGTTTCCGTTTTAAAGCTTAGAAACCGAGGTCTGAGGTTTGGAGAGCTGTCAATACCTTGCTCAGCACTGTTGACAGGAAGTGTTCAAAAAAGGCAGCTCCCTGCCCTCTCACGACCTCAGCAGACTTCCCTGAGGTTGTCTGCCTTCTTGGCAGATCTCTGAGGGCCCTCGGCTCCTGGTTCCTTGTTTCCCATGAGGGGCCTCTTATTTTCCGAAACAGTCTTCGCAGTGCGGAATGACTGCCCACGGTCACTGCCCTGTGGCCTGGGGCAAGTCACGCGTCCTCACTTGCAAACCAGGTTGCATCGTGACACCTGCCTGCTGTGATAGTGGGTGTGGCAGAGAGAGCCCTGGAAGGCATTTCTCCCAGCGCCTCCCAGGCCTTAAGGGCTTCTAGTTTCTGCAGTGCCTCCCGGAACCTGGTTTTTACCTGCCTGGCTGGTCTCTCACCAGCAGCCCACTGAGCCAGCAGCCCCCCTCCTAAGGGGCGGGGGGCAGGTTCTTACACCTTCCTGTCTCCTCAGGAATCCTTCTCGTTGTTGGCCGTGGCACCAGACACGACAAAAACACCTGAGTTCTAAAACAAGCCTGTCTATCGTAATCTTTTAATGTTCTAGACACAAATGTGTAAAAAGGGCAATTCGCCCACTGGAGGCAGTTTAGGCTGTTTATGAACTTGGAGTTTCCCTAGAATTCAAATACTGGAAATAAACGTTCACTGGTTGTTACAGTTTAGAACACATTTCCTGTTTTGGAAGATGAGCGTAAACAGGTCTGCGGTGTGCCCAGCCCTAGAAGGCAGCACTCACGTGTTAGCACACGCGGAGCCGAGCAGCTGCCCTTCTTCGTACCTGGGAGTGTCAGCTGCCACCTTCTCTGGAGCATCGTCCTCACCAAAGGCAGCCTCGGCCGGGCCCAGGTGGTCAACGAGAGGAAAAAGTAGATAACGCGTAGAAACGGTGAGTGTCAGCACTTGCCTTCGTCAGTGGTGCTGCTCGAGTTGCATGAGTAGCCGCCCTGGGACATGAAGCCGTGGTTCCCGGTCCTCACTCAGGCCTCTTCTCCTGGATGACGTCATCTGTCTCATCCAGAGCTCAGTCTCAAGTCTGTGCTTTTTGATCTACTCATACTTTAAATCAAAATTCAGATCTATCGTCCCCAGTTGGCATTCTTTCCAGGATGAACAAAAGTTATGAGTCATAGGGGAAAAAAAGAGGCCACGAAGAGTCTCGGGTTTCCAAATCTAAACTTCAGAAAAACAGCAGGAAATATTTTCTTGGTAGAACCCACATCCCTGCTCTGAAAACAAACAAACAAACAAACAAAAACACCCTCAAATACCAACACTGATAGCATAACCTATCAAAATGGCTAGGTTGGGCCGAGCATATTGCAGTTATGATAAATCGCACAATGATTTAACATAATTTATAGCAGTTTACATTTTAAACCGAGTCACTAACTCCAAAGACGGAAGAGCACTGTAGCAATAAGCAACCATTTCTGTATGTTATGTCTGTTTTAAAAAAAAAGGTTCACGAAAGGATTTAATTCAGAACTAGCCGAACTGACTTAGTTCAACAATCTGGATGCCCCAATTGTCAGCACCTCGGCCACTTCCCATATACATCACCTTGGAGTCTGAAAGGTCATTAAACAACGATAATGCCTAGTTGCTCATTACGGCATAACCCATCTCAGGCAAATTCTCGTGGAGTGCTCAGTCTCAGAACCAGAGGAATATTAGAGCCCCACCTGGTGGACCTGATGCTTAGGCAGGAGGCAAAGTGAACATTTTCACCAACGCGTTACTGTGCCTTGAGAACATGGCAGTTAGTCTGTGCCTCTGCATTTCCCACGGGTGCGTACTCCCCGTTGTCCGGATGGCTGGACTTGCGCCTCTGGCACCTGCCCACCCCTCTCTCCTGCCCTACGGGGACAGTGATTTGTGCAGGTCTCGGTCTCTTAAACATCCTGTAGAGGATAACATTTCAGAAGAATACAGTATAACAAAATAGACAGATTACATAATTTAGTCACATGATTGTATCACCACACGGATTAAATATTGTGGTATATGTGATATGTGTATATTATAAATTACTGGGTTATACAATATTAAAATAGATATGTTTAACTTCATATACAAGGGTGGGTAAACGTAGGTTAACAGTGGTTCATATGGAAAAATATATCCTAAAAGAATAAATAATAATACAAGAATAAACTCTTTGTTCCACGTACTCTCAACTGTAAACTTCCTTTTGCCCACCCCTGTATGGCCTATAAATATATGTAAGTTATACGACCAAAAACAGACAAGTTTCAGGAATAGAGTACTAACAGCCACCATTTTCTCAACGAAGAAGATGAGCTGATCTACAAGATAAAGAAGGGGCAGATGGTCAAGGGATTGGAAGAATCGCCAAGGATGGGAGAGAGGGGGCTACCCTAGGACAAGCAAAGCGAGCCTCAGCTGAGACCCCCTTTTCATTGTCTAGGGGCAGGGGCAGGGCCTGAACTCTGTGGGAGTCCACCCAACACAGGGAGGTCAGCCACATGCGGACATCTTCCTGAAAGCTTCCTTCGGGGACCGGTGCCAGGCGTGGTCCTGGGGAGACCAGCACGTGCCCTAATCTCTGATCAGAAATACAATCATCTGAATGGAAGCGAATAGGATGAATGGGAGTGATCTGTGTGACTCGCTCACCATGAAGTAATGCAGAAGCAATGGAAATTTAGGGTCATTAATGAGAAATTATAAAAAGAAGACATTATGAATTGCCTTCCCCAGACTCATCCACGCTCACCCCTTCCTAGCTGGACCCCAGTGGTGTTCTGCTCAGAGAGAGCCACCTGCCCTGCTCAGACAGTTTGACCCCCACTTTTTTAAAGTTACCGGTGGCTGCATACGCCAGCTGAGCCAATGAGATGCAGGCTGAAATCCCTGAGGGCCTCCAGGACACGAAGGGACAGCCGCACTAGGAGAAGGGTTTGCCTCCTCGCCCTTCAACCAACAGCCCTTCTTCCTTCTTGGAATGAAGACATATGCCTGAAGGCGAGAATGGCAGCCATCGCTCAACGAGAATGAAGGCCATATAAGAACACTGGAGAAGAAAGAGGGACTCTGGTTCTGGTGGAGATCTTGGAGCTTGGCTCCGGCTTTTTGTTATAAGAGAAAAATAAATCTCCTGCTTGTGTTAGACCCTGTCTTTACTAACAGCCAAAGGTTATCTGGCAACGTGTTTATCTAGCACTGTAACAAAGGATAATTCCACAGGATAGTTCTGCCCAAAAATAAAAAGAAAAGAAGAAACTTAAAACAGTTACCAAGAACATAAAGCTATAAAAGACAACACCTCTATTTTGAAATTGCTCACAATGTAATGAAAAAAATAGACCCATATAGAGATGATTTTAATATTTATAAGAACAATGGAAAAGAATGTTGATTCCATGAAGACCAAAAAAGAAATAGAGATACCAAAGGAAAACAAACGAACAAAAAAAAAGAATATCCAAAGCCAAGCATGTGTATACATTAAGGACTGAGTGGTCAAAAGTACCCAGTGAGACAGGGCAATCGGACTTAAAACAAAATGCATCCACTTGATCACTGCAGCCAAACTGCAGTCCGTCAGCCTTGGCGAACGCAGTCTCGGTGGTCCGCTGAAGGGCAGAAGCTGAACTGCAGTAACTGTGAGGGGCAGGTGGGAAATACAGCAACATTATCTTTTTCTCCACTTTTTAAAAATTAAATCCACTGGAGTGACATCAGTCAATGAAATTATAAAGATTTCAAGTGGACAAGTCTATGATGCATCATGCGTATATGGCACTGTGTGCCCAGCACCCGAAGTCAAACCTTCTTCTGTCCCCATGTATTTCATCCCCTTTGCCCTTGCTGTCCCCCAACCCTCTGGCACCCACCACACTGTTGTCTGTGTGAGTTTTTCTCTGTTTTTTGTCTTCTTTGTTCATTTGTTGCTTTCAGTTTTACATTCTACCTATGAGTGAAATCACGTGGCTTCTGACTTTTTGTGTATCTCACTTAGCAGGATATTGGGATATTGTCCAGATCCATTCCTGTTGTTGCAAATGACAGCATTTCACCTTTTCTTGCGGCTGAGTAGTGTTCCGTTGTACATATGTACCACAGCTTCTTTATGAAACCACCTATCGAAGAACGCCTTGGTTGCCTCCAACAAAACACCAACCAACCAAGTGGGAGAAGATGTTTACAAACAACAGCTGCGACAAGGAGTTAATATCCAAAATATATAAAGAACGCATACAACGCAACACCGAACAAGCAAACAATCCAGTTAAAAAATGGGCAGAAGACCTAAACAGACCCTTTCCTCAAGAAGACATACAAACGGCCAACAGATATATGAAAAGATGCTCGATTTCACTAGCTATTAGGGACATGCAAATCAAAACTACAGTGAGATGCCACCTGACACCTGCTAGAATGGCTGTTATCAACAAGACAGGTAATAACAAGTGTGGGAGAGGTTGTGGAGAGAAGGGGACCCTCATTCCCTGCTGGCGGGAATGTAGACTGATACGGCCAGCATGGAGATTCCTCAAAAAACTAAGAATAGAGTTACCCTTTATCCCAGCAACCTCTCTTCTGGGTATCTGCCCGAATAACTTGAACACATTATCTTTATAAGCTAGCTGACAGAGTGGAGGACTGGGGTTTCCTATCGATATGCTTACAGATCGAGGAGAAGGATGTAGCAGAGAGACCGAAGTTCCACATACGAGAAAGGTGATGATATACAGAGGGACACAGAGGAAAGAGGAAAGCATAGGACCACACGCACAGGTAGGCGGCACTGGCCTGCAACAGGAAGAGACAGCAAGCGTCTCAGGGAGCGGAAGGAAGGAGGGAAATATAGTCCCGGACAAGGTCAGGTTCGGGAACCGAGCACCCCGGTCTTCTTTCCTCACCAGCGGAGGGGAGGCTGTCTGCTGGGATGCAAGAAGGTGGCAGCAGGTCAAGGGAATGGAAGAGTTGCTGAAAATGAGAGAGAAGCTACTTAGGGAAAGTAGTAGTAATAATAATAATAATATAATAATAAAGTTTAAAAGTCAACATGTATTAAGTATTCCGCTAGGATTGAAGGGAGAGAGAGGGAGAAAAACAGATATAACACTAATCTCATTGGTCACCGCAAGTATCAGCAACGTACCCAGATTTGGCGCTGAGGTTCTGCCAGGCGCAGGCTGGTGTTTGCAGCCGGTGTAACGCCCGCTCCACGGTCGGGCAGCCAGGTATCACGCAGGCTCCGACTCCCGGGGCTCTGCGTGGCTCCGCAGAGCTCCCTGCGTGTCTGTTTCTTTTCCCTCTGGCCACCGGCTGGTTCCTTCTATTTGCTCTGTGTCGCCTCTCTCTGCCTCTCAACTCCCGTTGACTCGTTTCCACTACTCCCTCTGACCTTCAGCTTGAACACAGCCCCTCATAAGCTTCTCCCACTCCTTTTTTCAACACGACCTTTGAGTTTCAACAAATTTTCTCTCTGCTTTAAATGCCAATGTTCAAAATAGAGAAACTAATTAGTCGGGCTGGGGTGGGGGAAGGGGAAGACTGCTTATAGAACGGAGTCCTTGGATCGAACTGTCATTCTAAAGACAGGATCGTGTGGTGCACGGGGCCTCCCCTTTCCCTGATAAGTGTGAGCAGAGCAGATCCCTCTGGGGGGCTGTGCACACCGTAGACTTCGAGACTTGCCTGTCTGATACCTCCCTTCCTACGATTTACAGATTGGCACTCTGCATTATTCATAAGTTTCTTGGGAAGCTTCTTCGTGTGAGTCAAATCCTTACTCCCGTTAGACATATGGAGTAAAACAGAAAAATAGCAGGAATTATCCAGAGTTTATTGTGACTTCCATCAAGCTACAAAAGTTAGGAGGCTCAAGCAAAAACACCATTGGACTTTTCTAGACTAACTGGTCTTTGAAAAAATAAAATGTAATGACCAAAAACGGGAACACACACAATTCACTCACTTCAACCAGCATCGTCTGAGTACACAGATGGCCACATCGCGGAGCTGGCTGACTCTCCAAATACACCGATAACAATGATCTAGCCCCGCCTTCAAAGTTTATGCCCTAGATGGTGGAGGCTGAGCGACATCTCCAACTCCAGGTCTGCATTGTACTGGTGGTTCTTTACCATACGTGTGATAGGCAAATGAGCTCAGAAAATGCAGATTTCCAAAAAGTTCATGGAAACAGATCTTCCCTGGGGAGGTCCAGGCCTGCCTCACTCTGACCCCCATATGAAGGAGCTCAGTTCTAGAAATCGTACTATGACACAGATGCCTGCAGAATGAAGCCCATTCCAGAAGGAGAAAGGACTGTAACAAAGGAATTTTTGGTTAAAAGCTCTTCCAGAGAAAAGAGAATCTTAGCATGTTTCATTCTGCAAATGTGGGAACTGTGTCTCAGAGAAGTGACCCGTTGTGACTGAAGCCACACGGTCAGTACACAGCACAGCCGCACCTGGGTCTTCCAAACACGCCCATCAGTATTAACGAGCGAGCGCTGAGTATTGGACTTGGTGGGGAGGGGGCTTGGAGACCCAGAGGAGCCGCCTTCACATGGCTGCTGAGCACTTGCAACATAAGTCACATTACGCTGTGCCACCCCCCTCCCCCAGGCCCCAGGGGCTCCCGTCTGAGTCAGAGGAAGAGCACAAGTCCTTACAATGGTCCCTGAGGTCCTATACTTGACCTTTTGTCATCCCTGTGACCTCACTTCCCCTGCCTTTCCCCCTCACTCAGGCGGCCCTCACTGTGTAAGTCCCATCACTGTCCCATCAGGGCTCTGAGCTCAAGGCCTTTGTACCACCAACTGTTCCCTCTGTCTGGACCACTCTTACCCCAGCGGTCCTGATGGCTGACTCCACTCTTTTCAAAATTGCTCAAAACCCATCTTTTCCGTGAGCTTGACTATCTTCTCACTTAAAGTTTTGCAGCTCCCTAAACATCTACACTCCCTTCCTCTGCTCTGCCTTTAGCTTTTCTCACAGACTTTTATCATTTTAAAAATCGGCCCAATGATTTTACTTATTATATTATTGTTTGTTTCTTATCGTCTGTCTGTCCATAATTTTCCTCTCAGCCATAAAAATCCAACAAAAGTCTGGACTTCATTATCCTAGAGGAATATTCTGACTACCTCTCTTCCTCCAAGAGCCTGACATATATTTGGGAAAAAAACAGGTACTTGAAATCACCACCTAGCCCAGAAGTTGTAACGCAGAAGGGTCCGTCACCTCCCTTTTGTGCCAAACCTTCTGCTAGAGCTGCCAACCCAGATGGACTTTTCTGGGCTTCTTCTCCCCTCCCTTGCCTTCATGACTACAACCAGGTAACAGGAGGGAAGAGCTAGAGGCCCGAATGACTGACTCACCCATCTGCCGCATAATCAGATCCTTGGAAACAAGGTTCTTCTGTAGTCCCTCCCCCAGTGAGATGTGGTGCCCAGTCCGAACTTAACACACCAGGGCCACAATCCCAAATGGAACCTTCTAGTTCATGGCAGCAGGTGTCAGAAGCCAAAGCACCAAAGGTCCACATTCTGAAGGAACCACATCTCATTGCGTCACAAGCTTTAGGCTCCGTGCGGCCTCAAAGACCCTAAGTTTGCACACGGCCCACCATGCCTGGGGAGCTTAAAGCTGAGAAGAAGCTTGAGCTGAGACCATTTTCCAGGAAGGCCGTCCCAAAGATCAGCCCTCACTGGAAGCCAAGGCCTCGTTTGGGTTGGAAGAAGCCCCTGGGAGCCATTTCACCAGCAATTTCTTTTTTCCCAGTCCAAAAACGTGGAATAACTCCATCATTAGTCACTAAGCCCAATTTTTTTTAATAAAAATGAATGTCAAGAAGAATGTAGGCTTGTCTAAGATAAAAGAAAAAAATTTTTTCTACCCATATCCATTTTTCAAATTAGGTTCATTATTTCTCTCTGGCTTTGCATAATGATTTAGCCTGTGAACTTGAATTCTTTTCCCGGAATCCTCGCAAATGAAAGAGGTTGCTATTAATTTATATAAACATTTTAAAGATAGGAAAATGGAGCTAGAGAAGTGGTCTCCCCAATGAACTCACAGATCTCCTGGAAAAAAAAATATCTCTTTGCAATCTGACCATATTGTCTCCTAGAATAAAGCCCCTAAAGAAAGAAATATGTGATCTTAGCAAAGACACGATGGTTTGGCTTCTAATATTCCCCGTCATGTGAATGTCCATCAGTCCTATATCTGGTCAAGTGATACAATGCACAGCGCAGGCTTTCATTCACACGTGCTGTGTGGGAAAGGGACCACACCGAGGGCAAGGAGCTGTGGGTCTGGACGGGGGTGCTGGAGGGCTGTACTCCCATCCCTCATTCAACCAGAGCACATCCACTCTTAATTTGTTTCATCATGTGTCTGTGTCGTATTTCGTTTCAAGAAAAACTGTGTTCCTTCGTTAAAAAGCTTACAGATCACTAGTAAATATGAAAATGTTTTGCAAGCTGAAAGGTCACATGCAAATATAGGTGTGGATCTTTCTCCTACCTACACACAAAGAGAATGAAATCTGCTCATTAGCCGGAATAAGCAAACTGACATTTATTGAGTGTCCATTTTACAGACGCGAAACGATGTAAATTCACACACCTAGCAATATGTGAGGACGACGAATTCCAAAGCCTGTGTTTTTTCCTCTTCATCAGTTTCTCCAACCCTTCAGCCAATGTGTGTGTCAGGCCCGCCCCCCAAAATCCAGCCCCACGATTCTGGTTCTGAAACACCCTCAGGGTCTCAGCAGGGTTAAGATTGGCTATTTTACTGGTATTAATAGTATCATCACACTGTAGGGAAGGAAAAATAATTTTTTCCTGTCCTTCCAAGTGTTTATCTGAGATCCCAGTAATACAAGACAGACTAGAGAAAAACAAACAAAGTTTATTAACATGTAGACTTCATGTATACATAGGAGGGAGATGAGCACCATATTTTGCTGAATAAATGTGCATTTTTTTGCCCAGATTTTTAAGGGAAAAATAAGAAAGCTCATTATCCACGGGTATAAGGATGACATACCATGGGCATAAAAATCCCGTGTTTGATGTGCACAAAAACATGGGTGCCCATTATACACGGCAAATTACGGACCTCCTCAAGGTGACTTAGAGTCAGGGTTAAATACCTTCTAAACAGGGGAAGGGAAGGGGGGAACTAGGTTTTCTTAAAGGACAGAAAATAAGTTTTAGGAAAGATGGTTGGGTTCTTACAGGAACACGTGGGGGGGACAGTAGTTTGTGAAGACATCTGGGTGTGGGTCAACTCCTAGTCTCTTCCTCTGGGACAAGAGTCCGTCTTCCCTGACTGATGAAACTCCCTGGGGGCGGATCATGGACAGCTGAGTCGCTTCTGGAGGGTCTGTCTGAGGGGCGTTCAGAGAAAGCCTCTGTCTCCACATGCTGTTTTTCAGCTGCCAATGGCTCCAAACAATTCCCATACAAAGTGGCATATTTTGGGGAGGCATGTCCTCAACTCCTCCAGTCATATTTTGGGACAGCATATTCGGCAACCCTCAACACCAACTGTCAAGTACATGTTTCCTATTTTTTAAACGTTTTATTTAGTTATTTTTAGAGAGAGGGGAAGGGAGGGAGAAAGAGAGGAAGAGAAACATTAGTGTGTGGTTGCCTCTCGTGCGCCCCCTACTGGGGACCTGGCCTGCAACTCAGGCATGTGCCCTGACTGGGAATCGAACTAGTGACTCTTTGGTTCTCAGGTCAGCACTCAACCCACTGAGCCACATCAGCCAAGGCAAATACATGGGTTTTTAAAAATGATAACTAAAAAAAAAATTACTGTTTCTTTCCTGAAATAATACATGTTTGTTTTTTAAAACGTATTCCTGAATCCTTCGAGAGCAACCAAGGCATTGGGCTCTACACAGCACGTACAACTAGCCTTTGATGAGAAAAAAAAAACAGCCAAAAGTTCTCATCTCTAAAAAGGGTTTCATTCTGTCTGCACTGCGTTTTCCCTTTCATCATCAGCTAGAGCCCATCTGGATGCACCCATTGCTTGAAAAATGATTGTCATCTTCCTCAATAATTCTGATGAGGAACCCTATTTTTAACTGCAATCTAAAACACATTAGGGGAGCCGTCTAGTGTTTGGAAGTCGGCATTTAGGAGTTATATAGAACATCCCTCCTCCCTAAATTTGATTTACCATCTGTGTGCATTCTCCGTGTTCCAAAGCATCAACACAGGATATATATTTCATTTCGGAAAGAAATAAGATGAAAAATAAAAGCTTTCTAAGCGGCCTCGCACCCGATTCCCTGGTATTTGGGACAAGGAGGTTGGCCGCACGGTGACTGCCGGTGGATTCTGGAGCAGTGGCTGCTACAAGGTAACGGGAAACAGTGGGTCTTTCTGAAACAAATACATTGTATGTCCAGAAGCCTCTCAAACAGGAAACCTGGATTAAAATTAGCTATTTTTCTATACCAAACTAGGGCCAAACCTGGATAGATAGATGCAGCAGAGGTAACGGCCCCTTGACAAAATTTCGGGAGCATCGGAAAAGGCCCCCAAGCACCTTCCTCTACCTTCTGCTTTACCCTTGCTCAGTTTATAACAGCTTCATCTGAGATGTCATTGACGCAGCATAAACTGCATACGTTTAATAAACTTATAATTCCAAGAGTTTCAGCATGGCCACACACAAAACTATCACCACCGTCAAGACAGTGACTATTTCATTACTCTCCAAACTTTATCCTTGGAAACCTCCCATGTTCTCCTTCCCTCCCAGCTCCAGGTAACCCCTGTTCCGCTCTCTGCCAATATAGATAGATCTGTTTGCCTTTTCTAGAATTTTCTAAAACTGAAACCAGGTAGGATGGACTCCTGTCTGACTTCCTGACTCAGCACAGTGATTGTGAAATTCCTCCACGTTGTTACACACATCGCAATTGTGTCGCTCGTTATTGATGAGCCGTGTTCCACTGTAGAGACACACCCGAGTGTGATGGTCCATTCATCTCCTGATGGATATTTGGGCAGTTTTAGTATTTGGCTACTACACATACAGCTGCTACAAATACCCATGTGTAAGTCTTTGCATAGAACTTTCATTTGTCTTAGATGAATTCCTAGGAGTGGAATTAACCGAACTGTATGGCTGTGTGTGTATGTATGTATATATATATTTTATAAACATATATTTATATATAAATATATATACATACACAAATAACATTTCCGATTATAACTTTATTATGAGTATAACTAGTTAGTTCTAAAATCAGCTAATTCCAAAGGGCAGTCAAGCCATTATTGCTACCACATTGGCTAAACAAATATTAACTGAATGGGGGGGTTCCATTTCTATAGCTCTTATTTTCAATGTGATATAGGCCTATTACTTTATCAGAGAGCAGATCAAAATTATAATAGAAACATAAGAAAGTTGAAAATAAAGGAAATTTTACCCAATGTCATTCTATAAACAGGATTATTTGTTCATCAAAAATATTAAAAGAAACTCTTTCGACTATAAAGCATCAACATTTGCCAAGAGGCTCAATAAACATAAAGCCTCTCTCTCGCCCTCACCAGCTTTTATTGCCACTCCCACTCTCCCATCTGCTGGACTAGAACACACCAAACGGGAAGAGATGGGAAACCCACCAGCTCTGCGATCCTGGCGAGACTCCAGGAGCCTTCGGTTCCAGGCTTAAGGATCAGTGTTCCTGTATCTTGATGCCATTGTCACACATTACTAAGAATCTGGGGCCATTGTAAGTAGGAAGTCTTGGGGACATTGTTCTACAAACATTTGTTTGCTAAAAAGAAATTAGAGGCCCTGGCTGGTGTAGCTCAGTGGATTGAGCGCAGGGTGCGAACTAAAGGGTCACCTGTTCGATTCCCAGTCAGGGCACATGCCTAGGTTGCAGGCCAGGTCCCCAGTGGGGGCCACGTGAGAGGCAACCACACATTGATGTCTCTCTCTCTCTCTCTTTCTCCCTCCCTTCCCCCTCTCTAAAAAAAATAAATAAAAATAAAATCTTTTTAAAAAATTTAAAAAAAAAGAAATTAGAAAAGTTCCCTGTAGATCAGCTCGTTTCTGTAAAGGGGCATGCACTTTCTGGGGTGCACATTTCTACTCAGCTTCGATCTCCCTTTTCCTCCTTCCCCCCACTCCCTGCTGTCTTTCTCCCTGTCATCTTCCCTCTTTGTCTCTCTCTTTTTCTTGCCTCCTCTTTTTTAAAGAGACAAGTGGTGAGGAGCACGGACCCCTGATCCAACTCTAAGTTCAAATCCGCACTCTGTCATTGTTCAGTAGAGTGCCTTTGGCCTCTTGTCCACTTCTCTGTGCCTCAGTTTCCTCCTGTGCAAGGACAGTAATTGCTCTTCCCTCACAGAGACGGTAAGAAGATTAAGTAAGTTCATACAAAAAAACATGTGAAATAAGCCCTGGCATGCGGCAAGTTCTCCATAAAAATTAGCCTCTGCCATCAACATCATTATCACCATCGTCACTATTGTCATCATCCACACTATTGTTCTTCTTGTCATTATTTATACGAAAAGCATCTACTCCCCTGAATGGTTAAAAGAGAGAAGTCCTCAACCGTCTCTGCCCTGCTCTTCACTCAGCTTCCACTCCGACCACTCCCAGGTGTTAGGCACAAATGTGGGGTCCCCCAGGAGAGACCCTCTCTGAGCAGCCTTGAGAAGCCAGCACACAGGTGGAAGGTGCCTGGCACGGAGGGAGGACCTCATAGACATTGGTGAGGGCTTTGATGGCCTCCCTCCCTTCTTCGAACGAGTCTCCCTTCTGATCTTTAACTCGCCCAGCTGCCCCAAATATTAAAATAACCCTACGAGATGTCATATTTTTGTGTGTAAGATAAATAAAGTGTGGTCTTCTTGTTACTGATGTAAGATCTAACCTATGGCTGTGACCTATTGCAATTCAAATGAAGACCAAAGAGCAAAGTTCCCTAAAAACCTAGACTCCTTCTCCCCAGAGTCCCTCATTGTTACCTCCTCCCAAAAGCGGAACAACAGCAGAGCTTTCTGCGCCGGCTCCTCGGCACTGTCCCCTCCGGCTTCTCCAGTCCCGGCTCTCCACTCGCTCACTGTCTGCGCTTAACATGCAATTAACGTCCAACTTCACGAGTCATGGGCCAGCGCGCCAGGCCTTCTCTCCACTTCTTCCCCCATCGGCACCATCAAGGCATGGGAGTCAGAGGCAGGGGAAGTCTAGGAATAGCTCTGCTTTGGATTTGTTGCACTTCAATTACATCCAACCACGTGCATGAGTTTATCCAGAGGATGTCCTGGCCACCTCGGAGCCCATCTGCGCACGGTAGATGGTGTACATGCGCCTGCCACTAGGTGGTGCGAGAGCACCACTTTCGTTCCTTCACTATCGAAGCCGGGAAGGCTGCATAAAGTTAGGCTCACGCAAATCGTTACCAACTTTCTTCTGCTTTAGAAGTCACTGAACTATCTGGCCGGTGGCAAAGCAAGCCAGGCAACAGGCTTCTAAGGTCCGTTCAAGTTCATGATTTATTGATTTTTGTTGACTGGTGTTTTCACTAAGTCCTCAATTTGATTTAACTGAGCTTCGGTCATTTCTTTGTCTGAACGCGCTTAAGTTTAATTCACACCAAGCGGGATTTTTGCCAGCTCTTTTTCAGTACACGATATAATCCCAAAATGCAACTCTTGTGACTTCAGACATAATAAAAAGATACTTGCTACTATCTTCTTCACACCTGATCAATTCGGTGGCTTGTGGGAGGTGAAGACTTAGATGTTGGGTTAGCTTCATGTCGGAGCTGAAGTTACAATTCAGGCTAGTTCTGGGGATGAGATGGTTTGTAGACAGAGAAAGTTAGGGGTGGCACAGTCTCAGGTCTACGCCTTGGGCCAGACATAGAGTGAACTGATGAATTAATATTTGTTGCTGCTTGTAGCATAAGGATCGCCGTTGTACTTGGCTTTGGGGTTCACTTGAGCTTGAAGTGAAGAGCTGTATGAATATTATGGCCAGCAGGGGGAGTAGCGCTTGCGTACTCTGATGTTTGAGTTCCACATTAAAGATCAGGTTGCGCTAGAGTGAGCGGGGAGACTCGCAGTTAGCGTTCGGTATGGGGTTACAGTAGGTTTAGCATTAAATCTCTTTAGCAGTGACTCGAAAACCCACCTCAACAGTGTCCTTCATTGCGTGCCTTTGTGCAATGAAGTTTTTGAAGGAGCTGCTAGGAAACTACATTTGCCACAATACTAAAACCGCAAAAGGCATTATTTTATAATGATATTTTTGGAAAAGGACAAGCTTTTCCCCCCACTGTGTTCAGCGGTGTATTCTTTCACACAGAGAAATATATATGTGTGTACAGCCCATTATATGATGTGTAATCTAAAAGTCTCCAAAATCTACGAGGAAATGTATCCAGAACACGCCACTGTGCGTCTTCAACCTGCTTTTCATTGTGTAAAACCTACAGCGAAATAGGTGAACACTCTTAAGCTTAATTTGTACCAAGCAGGATTTTTGCAAACTTTTTTCAGCAGAGGATATAATTTCTTAATGCAACCCTCTCTCCGCATTATGTAATGGATATTTGGACCTGGAGATCATTATGCTAAGTGAAATAAGCCAGTCAGTGAAAGACAAATACCATATGATCTCACTTATATGTGGAATCTAATTAACAAAATAAACTAGCCAACAAAATAGAAACAGAAGCACGGACACCTGGAGCAGACTGACAGCTGTCGGGTGGGAGAGGGGCGGGGACTGGAGGAAAGAAGATGGAGGGTTAGCCAAAGATCTGTAGGCACGGCCCGCAGACCAGACTGGGAGGACTGACTGGGGAAGGCGGGAGGGTGGGGCTGGGTGGAGGTGGGCGAAGGGAGAAAAAGCTGGGACAACTGCAGTAATCGACAATAAAATTTTAAAAAATTGAAACAAAAAAAGAAAAGGCACAGACACCCCAGCACCCCCCTCAGCCCACCCCCCACCCGATCCTTGGCAGGAACAGGGCCCTAGGGAGACGTCTCTTCTCGCCTGGTGGCCCGCCGCAGTAGGATGTTACGGCTCTTCTGGGACCAGGAATCGCCACCCTGGGGCTCTCTCTTTCTCGCTTCCAAGGAGATCAAAAGGAAGAGGGATCCTGAGACTGTGAATTCAGAAATCAGGAATCAAGCCACCCGGGGTTCAAATCCCAGCACAGCCACTTACTGGCCCTGTGCCTTTGGCAAGCCACCCGCCTCCCTGGGCCTCCGTGTTCTTGTCTACAGAAGGAGAGAAATAGAGCCGCTGCCTCCTAGAGAGGAAGCACTCAATACACGCCCAGGGTGTAGAAGAAAGCCTGGCTCTTGGTCACCTTCTCCCTGTCACCCTGACGGGCAGAGCAGGGCGGAGGGGACGGGGGCGTGGAGACCACAACTCTCAGCGGTTCTGAGCTCAGAACCCTCATCTTGCCTCTCCCGCTTTCGGCTCATCAGAGCAGAGACTGCCTCTCACTGACTCCTTTCCCCCAAAGGCAATGGCATCAGAAACACAGAGCTCATCTCTCCGCAGGGTTGTTTTTTTTTTCCCTAAGATTCATGGACAAGAGAGGAATCAAATGGCTGTTCTCTCAACAGCTTTATGTTCCTCGGGGCAAATGTTTAATAAGGTAGAACATTCTTCTTCCAGCGGTTCCTGCTGAGAATACAAAGTTACCTTTAGAGTTATGATACATTTTGAGCTACATAGTTCTGACTAAATGCTGACCATTTCCATAACTTTGTGGGGTTGTTTTTCCTTTTTTCTTTTTCTTTTTTTCCTTTTTTTGGGGGGTGCGGTTGTTTGCTGGATTTTTTTTGTTCTGTTTTTATAGGGGAGCAAAAACCATTTGTAGAACAAAATTCTCATACGTAAGTAAAAACTGCGTCATTGTTTTTATCCCAACTTCACGCTTAGCCAAGCACCAAGAGAACATTAAGACATGAGATCAGCAGAGCCTAGGAACATGTCTGAGAAAATTCTGGACCAACAACTCAGTGAGAACCATTCATCTCGTTCCCTAGCTTAGATACTATGTCCGCCGAGCAGCCTCCTGATTATAATTTGTCTTATGCTAATTTGTCTTTAGAAAAAAAAAAATGTATTGAGCCGTGAACTCAACACATTCTTTGAGAGAAATCGGTAGTTATCATTCCTTCTCTAAATTAATGAATTGACATGATTGACCGAATCAATGATCAAAACTGCCCTCAAAACACTGTCCCCTCCAGCAAATCAGACGCCCCCACCCTCTAAGTCTCTAGAAAGCTGTGGCCGCACCTGGCCTGCTTACCATTCTGTGAGCCCTGAGGGAACATGGAGTTTCCCTTCACAACAGCTCCACTGGTTCTTAGGTACGGCAGCAACTACTCAGGTTGCATCTCCTATGGCCACCTCTCTGTGCCTCTGCCCAGGGGGCCCTAACTGAATGTCCCAAAGGCATTTCAAGCTCACCATTTCTAAAACATAGTGCGAATCTTGTCCTGCAAGCCATTCTTCCTGCTGAGCTTAGAGGTGTTAGGAGATCACAGAAGGGCTTTAAGCAGAGTAATAACATAACCTGGTTTGCATTTCAATAAAATTTCTCTGCCTGGGATAGAGGATAGATGTCAGAAGGCAGGAGTGGATACCGGGGTGGCAGGAGGTCAGCAATGATGTTGGCCTTGACTGAGGAGGGGGTGATGTTGGAGATGGAGATGAGGAGGCAGTTGGGTGAAAGGTGGGACAGATAGAGAGATCAAAGATGACTCCTTAGTTGCTGGTAGACGGTAGGGTCATTTACGAAGAGAGTGGCAGAGAAGCAGCGGATTTGGGGAGGAAGATCATCACTGCTGTTTAAGGTTTTTGGAATCTGACACATCTCTGAGAAAGTCCCAGTGAAACGCCGTGGAGGGGACTGGACTCGTGCTGAAGCGCAGCCGGGAGGAATGTTCAAAGACACACACTTAGAAGTCACCAGTGTAATGATAGCACTTGCAGCCATGAGCATGGCTAGAATCTCCAAGGAAATGGGCAGAGAACGAGTCGGGGTGAGGGTGAGGGTGAGGGAGAGAACTGGAGGAAGGGGGAGACTCCATCACAAGAAGTCAGGTTGACCTGTAAGATCTGGCAGGCGAATCTGAGAAGCAGCAGCAGCCAGAGACGTGAGAGAAGACCCAGCAGGGGTGACGCCGAGGGAAGGGCGTGGCTGCCTGCAGGTCAAGTTCAAGTGTCTATAATCTTTCTCTTGGGAAAAATTCCATGATATAATTGGAAAATGTTTATTTAAAAAAAAAAAACAGTTCTTTGGACAGCCAAAGGTTATATTTTGAAATGCAGTGTGAATCCTAGTTACACATAATAAACTTTTCAAAAATGACTTATGTGGTACCATAATAAAGAATTGAAAAAAACACATAATTCGTTATCCAAAAAGTCTGTTATTGCAATGCCAGACGTTTGAATGTTTTCAAATATCTTACTGTTTGGCACCAATGTCGACCGAATGTGCAGATGTTCTGCAGTCTTTATTTTTGCCTTGAATCATTCTGATACTTAGTATCATATGCAAAACAGCCTAAAGCTCTGGCAGCTCACCCACCCACCTTCCACCTTTTGTAACACAGAACCAGCCTCGGCACCCCGATCTGTCTGGTTTATGCACCCCTGGCCTCTTCCATAGCTGATCACACTGCTTGTCAGTGTGCCCAGACGCACAGATAAAATGTCACACGTGCTCCCGCCATGCAGCCAAATGCAGATACATTTTGAGTCAGTAGCAGAAGCCCTGCAACATCCTCCATCCGGCTGAGCTTGTTTCCTAGGTGACCAAGCTGTGCGGCTTAGTTACTGTTGCAAAGCGCACAGCCAGATTCCCACCACTACATATTCCGTTTTCTATTCAATTCCATCCCCAGGAGAACACTCAGGAGCGATGTGGCATTGCACATTTAGACTTGTCCTTCTGTCAAGCATCAATAGGATCATGGCATCATCACACGGGGGAGACCTGTGGAGCTCCTGGAATCAATCCACCGCCCTTCAGCAGGAAAACATTTAACCTAAGCCCGAGGAACTAAGGAATCGCTGTGTTTAAAAGGCAGCTGCTGTCCCCTTCAGAAGAGAAGATTCTACAGCCTCCGACAACAAGAAGAAAACCTCTCGGTGCTTAGCAACCTCTACCCCGGGAGAGCCCTGGGGTGGTGGAGACAACCATCACACTGCCACGCTGCTAGTCAAAGACAGACTGGGAAGAGGATGATCTAATTCCCTAGAGGTGATGCAGATACGGTGCACTGAACTCTGGAAACTATTCTGGAGAAGTGAGAGCGTTAAAGCTCAGCCAGTGCATGGTAAAGTACACTGGTTTCCGCACTAAATTACTGGTGCCTGGGAGAGCGCAGGGGTCACCTGGGTCAGTCCCTGAGGGGTTGTGGGGATTTACCACGGTCACTCCGGGGCCCCTTTTCCATGCTTCTTCCAGTAAGTAAATTTCCCAGTGGAGCGAGACAATTATTTGACCTGTGTCTGCTCTGTTACGTATACTGTCTTGCCCGAAAAGAACGCATTCATTAAACCGTAAGTTTGTTTTTTAAAAAAAGAATAAACATCTTTGAGGCTTTTTCTAGTTCCCTCCAAGGGATTAGAAAAGGCCTCCGATCGTTCACAGCCCGTGTGCTCAGTCACCCTTTCGGAAACATCCGAAGAAGACCCACTGCGTGCTGGGCTCCGCGTGAACCTAGCACAGAAGCACCTGTTGCGGTGACACCACGTGTGAAGCTGTATGTTGGTCGGGTACGATGGCGAACAGCATCCTCTGGTCTTCACGATGCTTGCCATTCAGAGGCGAAAGGAGGGAGTGACCCCAGAACCACACGAATACAAAACGGCCACTTCGTTAAGGTCCTCCGGATGCATAAAGAAGGGGTACATCTAGCCAAGGAGGCAGTGATGATTGAGAGGCAATGCTAGAACCAGGGAGCAGTCAACCAGGGACGATGAGCCAGGAAGTGCGTTCCGGAGGGAGAAGCCGGCAGAGGCCCAGGCCTGCGCCTGGCGGAGAGCACAGCTGGCCCCCGGAGGGACCGGAGAAGGCTGGCGCGACGGGAGCGCGGACGGCGCAGAGAGACAGGCCGGGACTGCGGTGGCGCACGCCTTGGTGTGGTGCTGGCCTCCGTCCTAAGAGCAACAGAAGCTGCTGCAGTCGTGTTGGCGGCTGAGGGGACGATACGGGCAGACTTGCCGCACAGGGAGGGCACTCGGGCTGCGGTGTGGTGACCGGAGACGAGGGCAGGAGTGGGTGTGGGGAGCCGATCGAAAGACTCATGGGCGGTGGGCCACGTGCGAGGGTGCAAAGAAGAGAAAGGAGGGAGCGTAGGAACAGACTTGGAGGACTCGAGTCGGTAAAGATCGTAGAGGAAGCTGCACGGCAGACAAAGTAGGCAGGACCAGAGCGGTGGGAAGAAACCGCGGAGCGTCCAACTATGACGACCAAGCGAAGACACTGCCCCCGGAAGAAGGGAAGAGCCAGCGGTGTGCAAGGAAGCTGCGGCCTCCCCAGGGTGGAAAGGGCATGGGGAGTGTAAATGCGCACAGTGCGGCCAGGAAGTTTGCTCTGCAGAGAGCTGGGAGCTGGTGACAGAGGCTATGGGCTTACAAAGTCTTTTTCTCTTTTTCAACATGAGAGAGATGGGCGTATTTAAATGTTGACAGGAGGGACCCCGGGAGAGGTTGAGGTGAGAGCGGGGAGAAGGGCAAGCGGTAGGCTAGTTTCCGAGTGGGCAACAGGGGACAGGAGCCTTACGCTTCATTTTGAAGATGCTCACAGTGCGTGCTGACAAGCTCAGGTTCCCAGACTATGTAGTAAAAACACAACCACATTTCCAGGGCAAGCAGCATGGTGGCCAGGTCAGGGGACCCAGGAGACACTGTCGGGCGTTCCTTTTGTCGCCCCCCTGAGGACAGCCAGGACACGTGGTCAGGACAATGCCTGCTGGGTGACCCGCAGAGCGGCGGTCTGAGCCAGAGGCTTTGCTTAACGGCCCCACCTGACAGTGCTTCTCAGTCAGTGGCCCACCATACGGTAAACCCACCACACAGGAAAAGGGCTCTCAGACGTAGTTCTGGATCTAAAAAAAAACACAGCCAGCAAACAGGGTGAATACCCCCATAGTTATTACAAAAAGGGTGCAGGCGTTACCGGACAAAGAAGGACCCCCTCCACCTGACTTGAGGTCTGAGAAAATGATCACATTGTTTTCAAACTGTCAGGTCACTGCCCTTTGGATCTGTGTGTCCCGTGTCCCTAGTGCTGTCCCCGATGCAGAGCAGCTGATGGACAAGCAGTGGACGGACAGGATCCATCGAGGAGAGTGGGGAGAGGGTGGAGAGGGAACGGAGGCTGGGGAGAGTGTGGGTGGGGACCAGTGTGGCGTGTCCTGTGAGTGTGGACGGTGGACGGGAAAGCCGGCGCAGCTGTGCAGAAGGACAAACGCCCTCGATGCAGCCAGTCTATCCAGAGACCTTCAGGGACAGTTCAACTCTGAGATGCGTAAACAGAAGTCTTTCTGAGGTTAAGAAAGGGTGGGGAGACAGGAGCGGGAGTGGAAAGGACTGGAATGTGTAATCATAAATTTGCCTCTTGGAGTTCTGAAATTGCAGTCGGGAGTAGCTGCAAAATGAAGGCAAGAACTGGGTGAGGATGGCTGGGAGCAAATGCCAAGGTCCTCATTGGTCGGAGAGGAACAAGGATGCCTGTTACATGGACAGGAGTAGAGGGAGGGGCGCAGTGGGGTAAGTGTGGGGTGGGGAGTGGAAAGAGGAAAGGAATGCTGAATGGTTAGACCTCTAAGGAGAAGGGCTTCTGCCATCCCCCTTCTGTCTGCCTGGTGAACTCCATTCACGCTTTATGTCTCAACCTTCATTTTCCACCCTGTTCAGTCAATTCTCACCCATTCCTCCTCTTTCACCCCCCTACTCAGGATCTGTTGCTGCCGTGCCTACACGGGCTCTAACAGCGCCTCCTATGGGTTTCGTAACTGAATGGCAAACACACATGCCATAACATTAAGGCCAGTGTATTGAGGTCTGGGGTTCCCTGGTGGGAATCTCCCACTAATGACGGCCAGCGTTCCAGGGCAGGCAGGGTCTCTGTCTTACTTGGACCAGATCCAGCAGGACACCCAGGTCAGTGTCATTCTGAGGAGGGAGGGGTGCATGGCATTCGTGTGCAGAGGGTCAAGAGCACCTGGACAGGAGATGCAGACCCCCGGAAGCTCACGCAGAGAGATGCAGATCTGGAAGCTGACTGCAGAGCAAGACGATGACATGCAGTGCTTCTCTGGTGCTGGCCTCTGTCTCAGCACCCTGTGTAACAATGTCCCAGCCCTCACAAAGCCCTTAGCATGCCAGTGATGCACACCAGGGAACCGACTCTCAGAGAGGCCGAGCTACCCGCCCCAGGTTACCTACCTCGTGGTAGAAGACGGGTTGGAACTCAGGCAGGCCGGCCAGCATCCAAACCCAGTCTTACCCATGATGCACACCATCCTGCCTCCTCCACGAGACTTCTCTCCCAAGGCAGTGTGGTGGGCTCAGTTGTGTGCCTCAAATTCATGTATTGAGTCCCTGACCCCCAGTACCTCAGAATGTAACTCTAGTTGAAGGTAATTTCTTGCAGGAGGTAATTAAGATAAAAGGAGGCACTCGGCTCGGCCCTAACCCGGTATTATTGGTGTCCTCATAAGAAGGGGAAATGTGGAGACACACAGAGAGACAGGGTGTGTGCTCACCGCACAGAGACAAGGGAAGCAGCCTCAGGAGCAACCACACCTGCCGACGCCTCGATCTTGGACTTCCAGCCTCCCGAGCTGTGAGCCACCTGGCCTGCGATGTTTGTTATGGCAGCCCGAGCAGACTCATACAGACAGTTAGCTGTGGATGGCTGGTCACTAGGAAGGAAAGCGTGAGCATGGGCAAGGGACCGAGGGCCACGCCTTTCCAAGTCTAGAGGAATAACACCACGATAGGTAGGCGACCCAACCACAATTCCCAGATGGCCGGGGTGTCTTCCAGCGGCCTAGAGGGCAGTGTGTCCTCCAGTGGCCTAGAGGGCAGTGTGTCCTGGGTGTGGGGTTTCACTGTATTCTTAGATTTCCACAGCACTTTTCCAGAGGTCCTTCCCACCCCGTCTCATCTTTCCCGCACCCCGGCAGCTGCAGAGGCAGCTGACCGCGGGCACGCCTGCCCTTGGTCTCCGGGGCTCAGCCATGAACTGCGGGCTGAGAGTTCTTGGACGGGCTCCAGGGCCGGACCACTATCTCTGCGCTCCCCTATCGAAGCCCAGTCATTTATATTTTAATGAGATTATTTTCCAACTCAACAGTTTATCTTTAGTTTCATGTTCCCCCTGCCATCTGGTCCCCTTCTGCTCGCATGGAAGGCTAGTGGCTTTCTTTGTGTAAGTAGATTTGTCAATAGTTGATAATTTTTCTTGTCATGATCATAATATTTATTTTTCACATCAGACAAACTCTTCTGGAGACTTGGAAGAAAGAGGTTTTTGTGTTTCTTTCTTTTTTTTTTCTTTTTTTTTTTTTTTTTGGTCATGTCTCTCTTTAACCTGGATTTTTTTTTTTCTGGGAAACATGTTTTTTTTTTTAAACAAAGTATTAAGTAAAAATAAATGAACAAAACCTCCCAAGCCAACATATCTTTGAGTTCTAATTACTGCTGGATACCCTAAACGAGCAGTTCATTTAAAGAACTGTTTTAGAGCAGTCCGGCCTTACAGCAAATGGTCGTGAAGGTTTAAACTCCAGCAACGGAAGTGGCCTACCTTCCCTCTAACTGTAAACTCAAACCCGGGAATATCCCATACCTAGGACATTTTTATTTTTCTTTGTTTCTCCATCTCTAACCCTTGAAGTTCTTATCTTAAAGCTGCTTATCTTTGGTTGTTCAAAAACCTTTGGGTCCCCTCCCAGTTGCGTTGGCTTTCCTGATTACTAATCTTTTCCATCATCAAAATGATGCTCTATGTTCTTCTCCAGGAAAGGGCTTTGATATTGTAGGCTCCCCCTAGTGGCTGGTGGCATTGTGCACCTGTTGGGTGAGGGGGTTGCTGGGACTCCAGGAGCCCTCTGAGGAAGGTCAGTGTTGGTGGGAAGGCCAGGCCTGCCTAAGGGCCTGAAACGTGACAAACTGACCTCAAAGGCTCCCTTTGGCCAGCCACCGCCTCTGACCTGTTCCCCAGTGTGTCCCTGGCACCCAGCCACTGCCTGGCACGCTGAGCGCTCCATAAATAAGTGAATGAAGGGCCTTGTTTTCTAATACCAACACGTGTGATGACATCAACAAAGACTGAAAACAGCGTTGTGGCTGAAATAGAAATGGTGTTGTTCAGACCTGTTCAAGAAAAAGTGATTAAAAAAATCACTGACGTCTGATATTCCTATGCTTCAAAGTTTCTGGAGAGCTTGAAGTGCTCGTGAGATTTATACCAACGACTCCATTTTAAGGATGATGGGGAATTCAAGGGGGTTGGTTTTTGTTTTGGGTTTTGGTGGGGTTTTTTTTTTTTGAGGATTTAAAGAGATTATGTATGTAAAGCTCCCACTCCAATAGGACAGGTAGTAAGAGTTTTGAACGCAGCTGATGGTCTACCACTCCCCTCCAGGTCACGACCGAGTCAGGTCCAGAAGTCAGTTTCACGGTTCCTGGACTCTCACCTTCCCGCCACGGCTCAGTGTCCCTCCCACACAGTTCTCAGACTCCAAGGGAACATCTTCAGAATGGTAGGCAGGGCACCCTGGGCAGAGAGTGACACTCCTCTGCTCCCATCTGTCAGGGGTGAGGGAGGGGGGCATTGCACCCCCCTCGGTTAATGTCATAGATGCTAAATAGCTGGCAGTAAGCCCGGGAACCATGCCAGGTATTGACAAGAGACCCTGCGGTGGTCACTACAACATCCCTGTGCTGGTTCCCTGCTGACAGCTGCATTTCCCAAAAAAGTAGCACAAACAGTGATGCTCCTAAGGCCCAGTGACTGGTCCCTGATATGCCTGCTCACAGGGAGGCTGCTCACCCTTCACACTTTTCTTCTGGATAATGAATGCATTGCTCAGTAGCCCTTGGATGCGGTGCCAACGATAAATATCACCTGTGTCCCTGCGGTCCAGGGGACCTGAATCAGTGCATCATTCTGAGATGTGGCCCAGACTTTCTGGCTGGTGTGACCTTTGTTGGGATGTTTAAAAGAAACTGAAATATTTAAGTAGATTCTCATTTTCCACAATACTCCTTCTAAGGGCCATGTGGATTTTGCTCTTTTTTCTCTGACCTTTTTCTTAAATCCACCTTCCTAGGGGTGCCATGGCCCCTCCATCAGCCCTCCAGGCAGATGACACGAAGGGCCACCTGGCTCTTCCACTCAGAGTGAATACACTCTGTCAGTGTGTATTCAGGGTTGGCCCAGCTGTCTGGTTTAACAGTTACTGGGTGAATTGATACATTTTAAATCTTCATTAACTCACAAAGTTTCTTTTGCCTCATCTGCAAGTTTTCTTTTAGAAATCAGTACATTGCAGTTGGTGGGGGGACTCTCCCTTGAAGAACTGGCACATCCTTTCAGCTGACGCGCAAAAATGAAGTAGAATGTACCCATTTCTCCTTTGTGTAAAAGGAGTTCTATGCTTGGTAGGGAAATTCTGTTAAGATATTTGGGGTTGGCATATTTACGTGTGTGTGTGTGTGTGTGTTTTCTTGTTGATGAGGCTGCATTTCTATTCTTTTGCTAATTGGTTTCTCTTTTGCGTAATTTAAGAGTCCGAAGGGAGTGATATTTAGGTAGGTGAGTGGGAAGGAAGACATAAAGGGAAAGGAGAGGGAGAGAGGAAGGAAAATACATTCCTCCTCACTGTATCACTTGTCACCCAGAGTGACGTGGCTTTGCAAGCTGAGGTTGGGATTGCATGGCGGTTGCCTGGGCCCAGTGCTTGGCCACGTCCGGACTGATGCTGAGTATTTTACGCACATAAACTCATTATATTCACGGCAGGCTGGGGGGCACGTATAAATAGCCCCGTCTTACAGATAAGTAACTTAAGACTCAAAGGAGTTAAATAACTTGCCTTGAAACAGAAGAAAGTAGAAACGAGTGCCTTCCAATGGCTTGGACAGGGCTGTCAGAATTAAGTCCAAATTCATCTGATCCTTCCTGCCCTCAAGCTGCCCTCCCCCCACCTTCACCTAAGGGCTGTGCGTCCCTCCCCCAGGGACACCAACTCCCCCTGAGGCCTTGACCGTGGTACTGGACAAACAGCTACTATCCCCTCACTGCTTCAACTCCTGACTGAAGGTATAGCCAATGGTCTTTAAATTATTTTTAAAGACATTTTGTTAAAAAAAAAAAAAACAGCAGGAGAATGCATGACATGGATTATAAACTGGCAAGTTGGATGGTGGGAAGCCACTCAGCTCCGTGCTAAGAAAGCTGATAATGAATTCGGTGTTGGCAGTTCTGAGGAAACTATTAAAAAACACCTGGGTGTGCTAACGTCCCAGAAGTGAGACGGATCCCTCCTTGCTTTCACAAGGCAGCCAGCTATTTCTCCATGCTGCTTGCCTGGTAGGGCTCGGGAACAGCGTCGCTTGGGGACCTCCAGGCTTGGGAACCTCGAGGCAATCCCTGGGACTCCGATTGACAGGCTGCGGGCCCCGGGGAGAAGGGCGTTCCCATGCGCGCTTACACACACACACACACACACACACACACACACACACACACGGTTACAAACACAGACGGGCACAGGAACCCAAGACATACACAGACATGTGCACCTAGAAATACTTCTCCCGCCCACCCACATCACACCACTAACACGGGCGCACGGGACCTCACACACCTCTCCCACTCATGTACACACACCACACAGGCGCGCAACACACGAGCTCACACTGCTCCCGCTTCTACGCGCACACGCTCCCACGCCGTGCACACACCCTCTTGCGCACACCCACACCCTTTTGCACAGGCTCCCACAGCGCGCACACGCTCACACCCCGCGCACACACTCTCTTGCGCACGCACACACCCTCGCGCGCCCGCGCTCACACGCTGAGCGGCGAGGGGCGGGGCGGGGTGGGAGCGGCCGTCGGCGCCGGGCCACGCGTGGCCAGGAGAGGGCGCGGCGCAGGGACCGCGGGCGGCGCGGGAGTTGTTTGCCGGAGCCGAGACCCGGAGACGCTGGCGGGGACGCCTGCCAGCGCCCGCTGCCCTCGGCCTGGAGGGAGCACGTCCCAGGTCCCGCCGGCGCCCGCGGTCCGAGCGCGCCATGGACCGCAAGGCGGGGGGCGGCGAGGAGGAGGATGACTGCGTGGACTCGGGCGCCGAGACCGGAGGGTAAGCCGGACCGGGTGTGGGTGGGAGGCGCTCTCCGAGTTGCGCGGCGGTTCCTCTCTGGCCCGGACGGTCCTGGACCCCGCGGCGGAGCCGGAGCCGGAGCCGCAGCGGCTGAACGGGGCGGCCGGGGCGGCCGGGGCGGCTGGTCCTCCTGGCCCGCGGAGGAAGCTGGAGGGGCTGCGGTGAGCCCGCCCCTCCCAGGCAGGCTCTGAGGGCAGAGTCGCGTGGTCCACGGCTGCCCGGGCCGGACGGGCCCACTCCGGCGGGGGGCGGGGGGCGAAAGACTCAAGGTCCAGAGACCCCCCCAACATACACACAGCCCCCACCAGTCCCCTCGGGCCCTCCGTTATTACTAAGATGATGTGGTTCACCGGGCAAAGGCAGTGTCCCCCTGAGGTCATTGTTAGAGAGACCAGGGATGCTCGTGCACCTGTTTCAACCTCCCACGAGGACTTTCTGCCTGTGGCTCCGGAGCCCCCTGGAGACCGGAGGGGGCATCCGGGATGAGGAAAAGAGGGTAGGACCCCCGGCACCTAAAAGTCTTTCAGAAGTCGGCTAAGTTGGCATTTTTCATTGTAAGGCTTTACTGAGTTTGCTGAGACTTTCCCTCCTCTCCTCCTCACCTCTCTGTACCTGCCCCACCCGGAACCGTTTGCCTCGGCTCCAGGTGGAATGAAGACATAGTTAAAGAAATGCCCTTTTCACGTCAACGACTCAGTTCCGCCAAACCTTCGGAGACTAACCGGCCCTCTCCCAACAAAACCAGTGGCCCGATTGTCTTTGGGGAGCTGAAAGTCATTGTGAAGGCCTCCACGCAGCCGCTATCTCTCGAGAATTTCCCGGTGCAGAGTCAGCGCCACGTCCAGGATGTGTCCAGGATGCGGGTACTGACCCAGGAGGAAAGGGTGGGCGTCTTTTCCTATCCGGAGTAACCCCGGGGGCGGCTGGAGCTGCCGGGACAGAAAGCCTTGATCCTGGAAGGGTGGGGAGGTTTCCACTAATCTCAGGGGCTGGCAAACAGGGTGAGGGCGGGAAGAGAGCCCAGCCTCAGAATGGACCCGGGGTTCCGACCTGACCCCGAGCAGGGTTCCCTGCTCAGCCCCTCCTCCCAGCCCCACCCCACCCTTCCTGGTAGCGCCACTGCCGGTCCTAGCCCAATTCTGTGCATGGTGCCCAAAGCATTTACCCTACAGTGGCCTTTGGGTGTTGTCCAAACGTGTGAGCGTCTGTGGTTCCCCACAGAACCCAGTGGCATTCCAGAGGGGTACCTGATTCCAAAAATACGGAACCCCCTTGCTCTCCCCCCACGCTTTGCGCATGTGGTACTTATCAACTTGAGTCGAAGGTCCTTGGCTTTTCCCCCTCTTGCCTTTAGGTAGATAGACCACAAACAGAAGAAAGCAACAAAACTAACCAGCTCGTTTTCAGCCGCGTTACATAAAGCACTGACTAGTCTGGGGGTTTTTTTCCCTAATTTGCAAAGCTCACCTAAAATAAATATGTCTTCCCAAGGCCTCTCTCTCTGGGAGACGTGGATGGAGAGGAATCTGTGACCCACCCGCCTCCACGCACTTGCCATCACCCCGGGGTCCCAAAGAGCAGCATCCAGCTGCCAGGATTCCCCGGGAGGGGCTTGCTGAACATACTGGTACCGGAGCTTCTGTTCTCTGCCTGCCACAAAAGTGTGCAGTTGTAACCAGACAGAATCGTCTAAAGAATTCTTACAGCCTCCGTAGCAGCCTTAAATGAAAGATGCAGGTGAAGTGGCCTGCCTTTAAATAAAATAGTTTCTGTGGATGCCTATTGGTCAGGTGTCTGCCTCGTATTCCCAGATCCCTTGAAGTTTAGTTTAGTTTAGTTATCAAAAAGCCCTCACAGTTTCCCTGCTTGTCCAGAGCTCGCCCTCTCTCACCCTCTCTGGCTTTCATACAGGTTGCCTGTTGAGATGGTGTATAAAAAGCCAGAGAAAGCACTCAGTACATGTTGGCTATCATTATTTTTTAAGCACAAATCTGATCACGCATGTCTCTCCCATTCAAACTTTCAGTGGCTCTGTCGTCTATAAAAGGCAAGGAGCTCAGCGTGGTGTACAAGCCCTGACGTTACGGCACCCCTCCCCCTCTGGCCTTGTTTCTTGGCAGGTCTCCCCGAGCGCCCTGCACGGAGCCACACCAGCAGGCGTTTCCAACGGCTTGCCTTTGTCGGGCTGACCTCTTCACCAGCCGTGCCCTTCTCCGCCTTGCACGCCTGTCCACCAGGCGAACTCCACTCTTCCTGTAAGACTCAGCTCAAAGTGATAACATTCACTAAGGCAGGGACACGGAATTTGGGGTCCGTGAATTGCTTCCAGTTGTTTGCAAAATGATGTCACTTGTGAGTTTTTGTGAGAAGAGACGGGTTTTTCATCAGATTCTCAAAGTAGCCTGTGATCCCCTTTAAACCAAGCCTGGGCAGGGTGGGAGAAGGTTCATTTTCAACGTGCTGCATTTGCGGTATTGGGAGATGTCCAAGGAGGGGTGGCGACAGAGCGAAGGACAGCATGACGACATTGCATTAGGGGACGGTCAGCCTGAACACAGACATTGAAGGCCTGGGAGTGGAGTACGTTAACTAGAGGCAGCCTAGCACTTACTGTGTATGCCAGGGACTATTCTGAGCCTTCACATATTTTGTGAACTCACGTAATCCTTCGGCAGCTCTATGAAGCAGGTACTATTCAAGGCCAGCCTTGAACATGTAAGTGTCAGGTAAAGGAGATTAAGACATTAAAGGAGCCTGAGAAAAAGTATGCATGGAATAGAGAAAAAAAAACAAGGACAATGTGGTATTCCAGAAGCCAGGGGAAGAGAGGAAGTAGAGATAAACTGTGCTGCTGAGACACCAAGATGAGGAATGTGAAGTGTGGTCTTTTTAAATGGAGATAAGGAAGGGAAGGGGAGGGGAGGGAGTCTTTGGCAGTGGGGTAGTGGAGGGGGGCTTACTGAACTGCTCTGCTTGGTCAAGCTGTCTGAGTCAAATATCGTCAGGAAGTCCCTGGTTCCCTCTATGACCAATGCACTAACACCTGCCCTGTCCGTCCAATCAGCACTTCTCCGTGACGACCAATCCGGGTGCGCAATGCTGACCCTTTGGGTCTGCACGATTTGGAGAGTGCGGTAAGGGAAGGATTTCCTAAACATAGGCGATACCTGGGCAATAAATAAGCACAGACAGGACTCTGTGAGAGGGCGAGGATAAGGATAGCCTGATGGTCTGTAACGTCAGCTGTCTGAAAAGGTGGAGGCAGGTGGACTTCAGGCCGCCATTCTGACCTGAAAAAACTGGCTTTGGATAAGAGGGGGGACTTCTCCCCTCTTGCAGTGAGCAGGAGAGAAGGGAATATGGGTTTCCATTTTCTAAAAATGAGCCCTCCTTCCCCAGGAGAACGGAGATTTGACATAGTTGTTGGGCAGTAAGGAGTGAGCACCCAGTTGAGGTGAGTGGCTACGCAGGTATGGTGGCCCCAGTCGCCTTGCTATTTATTTCCCCACAGCAGTACTCAAGCACAGAGGCACAGGCAGGCAGAGAGAGATGGTAGGTGATTGGAATCGCCAAGGCTCGGGGGAGAGGGAGTGTTTCTAGTGTAAACCAAAATTAATTTTAGACTGTGATGAAGAATAACAAGCATTTATTCGAGCAAAAGGAGCTGCAGCGTGGCAGAAACAGATACAGGGAAAGACTTGAACTGTGTTCCTCCGAGACAGAGGGGAGCTGCCTTTCATAGTGGAAGTTCCTGCCTATTCCCAATTAGGTCCGTTTTTGGGGGGGTGTAAATGAGGTATCCAAATTTATGCACTTAGGATTGATCCAAATCATGTAGACCCTATTGGTCAACATTGCGCCTCCTGATTGGTCATTATGGAGAAGTTCTGATTGGACAGACAGGGCAGGTATTAGTGCATTGGTCATAGAGGAAACCAGGGACTTCCTTATAATATCTGACTCAGACAGCTTAACCAAGCAGAGCAGTTCAGTAAGCCCATTACTGAACCAAAGTGGGGTTGGGCTGCCTGCCACCACCAAAAGGCAAACTCCAGAGGCAGCGGCTGGTGAGAAAGGACAAGGGTGTTTATTTGAATATCGCATGGTCTGGGAGAATGGCAGGCTCTTGTCTCAAAGCTCATCTCCTCTGCAAAACCCAGACAGAAATCCAGCTGTCTTCAGTAAGAGGTGCTGTTCCCATTCAAAGTACCGTCCTTGGGACCTGCGGGCAGCTGCCGAGCAGTCATCCTCGTAGCTTAGCTTGTTCCCGGCTGCTGTCTGGCTTCTGGCTGTTTCCTGGAACCTGCGTTGGGGCTGGCACCATCACTGGCCAGTGCATTCGCCAGGTGGGCTGGAGAGCATCCTTCCCTCTGCTGGGTTTATGTACTTTCGGGTGTGGGATGGACCAGGTGCTTTCTCAGAATGCCTAATTAACCTCCCAGACTTCCACATGTTCCAGGTGGGTTCACCTTCCAACCAACCCCCTTCTTCCCCAGGCTAGACCCACAGGCCTCTTTGGCCCAACTCCTCCCCCTGCCGCCCCTCTGATCTGAAAAAATGGCAAGTCAGCTACCAGCAGTGGTAAAAAGTCTTTAAAAAAACAGAGTCTCTTAAGAGAGGAACAGGCAATGTTGTAAACCCGAATGAAAGATACAGGATAAGTAAGACAATGCTCTATATTCATATTTGGCCGGTAAGCCACTCTTTCAAATGCGACTATACTTGATGGATTTCTTTCATTCAAAAGTTCGATCTGGCGTGAATGGACTTCCACTGCAGAGTCAGCCGTGCCCGAGCTTCTGAAAAGATAGGGTCTGTCAACAAAAGAACGTCCAGCCTAAGAGAAGCCTTGTAAGAGTTTATTTGAGCCAACTGATTGACAATTGCCAGGAAGCAAGCTCTCAACAGATTGAAAAAATGCTCGGGAGAATGGCAGTTTTGCAGCTTATTTTATATATTAGAATCAAAAGAGCAGACATAAGGAGGGTACATGAAATCCACTGGCGGCAGATGAAGGGGGCTGGGAAAAGCAAAGTGGGGAATCTCTGGGGTTGCATAAGAAGCGAAATGGAGAAACAGGGGCTTCTGTCCATTGGCGGGTGCAGGACGGGGAACAGGTACAGCGCATGGAGACGGAATGTGGGGAACGAGATGGAGGCGTGGCCTCGCGCTGGCAGCTGTGCCCTCCAGGGGCCTGGAAGAGAAAATTACTCTGACCTTTCAAAGGTGTGTTATCTTAGATGCACAGACAACAGGCAAGTTCAGAGGTAAAGATCGACCTTGTCAAGGAAGCTGCAGGCCTAGGACGTGACTCCCCCCCACGACTGGCTGTTTGTTAGGAATTTTTATGTTCTGCCCACCCTGTGTGGTCACTTTTGGTCTCTGGGTTTGTAAGGCTGCCCCAGGGGCCGACGCTGAGCTTGTCGGTTTTGGCGCCTGGCTCCTTTTCACCCCACATGTCACACAGGGCCCTTTATCTCTGTGTGACCTCCCACTGCTACACCGCCGTGATTTAAGAGGTAACAAACCATTCGCCAGTCTAGAGTTTATAAACAGGAGGTGGATGGGAGACAGCAGGGGGAAGGCATTTTAAAAGGGGATGGGTTTAAAGACGATGAAAGGAGAAATCTTATATAGAAGGCATGCTGGTCTGCTGGGGACACCTCATTATCCTCGTGTTCAAGGCCGAGCTGGTCACCTCTAAGTTGCGTGGCATCTAGTCCAGTGCACTGAGTTAACAGACGAAGTCCGTGATGCCGCGAGCTGAGGTTTCACAGGCACGCCAAGATCAATTTAACAGAATCGATTCTTATGCCAAGATTTCCCTGGAAAACAGAATTTAGGAAGATAACCGCTCTACACACAGGGCTACTGCCAGAGGTAACCTCTCTTAAGTGAAGGTCTTTTTATAGATCGTGTGATCCCTATATGTGCGATTACAATTAAAATACAGTCAAGGGCCTGCACTTCACCTTCTGGTCGTCATCGGCACAAATGCTGAATAAGTGTGCCATTTGGAAATCCGGCCCCTGCATGTGTCGGGGGGGAGAAAATATATAATCCGTGTATTATTCTGCACGTCTATATTGCACGTCCATGACGTTTTCATCCTGAAATTCATGGATCGCCTTTCGTGCTTTATTCTGGCAGAGCTGAAGGTCTGACGCAGAGCCAGCTGGGTAAATCCTTAGGATACGAGGCCGTAACCAGGTTCCCAGGACAGGCACCTCATCGCTGTTCCCTCCTCCGCTAAAAAAAAGCTGCGGAGGACGTACCCCGCCCGAGACTGGACGTATTTGAACCCACAAAGTTGTTCTGAGCTTTACAGTTTTTTACTGGCAGTGCTTCCCGTAAATAAACGTTTGGGGTTATTTGCCTGTATTTTGAGAGCTATAAAAGGGTGCATACCTTGTCCCAGTCCCTGCTCCCCCTCATGATAATTTTTCTAAGGAAAAGAAAGTATCAAGCTGTATTGACAAATATCTCATCACCCTGTGCTTTGCAAAAGTGAACAATGAGGGACAATCATATAGCCAGCAAAAGGGAAACGTTTGAATAAATTACAGTAAATCACTTTCTCTAAAATTTTAATGACAGGAACCAGGCAGCAACCTGTTATGATAGTGTCTAGTTGCGGAGTGTCTGTATAAATGTAACTACTGTATAAATGTAACTACTGTATAAATGTAACTACTCCTTAACTGTTAAGGAGTTGAAATTACATTGGGCCCTTTGAAGGTAACCGTGAGGCTGATGTTGGCCCCCGGTGAAAATGAGTTTGCCACCCCTGGTCTAGTGACAAGAGAAGTTTAAAATTGTATGTGCACCTCTGCAGCAACTGTATACAAATTGATAAACAGGAGCAGAGGCTGGAAAGCGACCAGAGCGTGGAGGTGACTCTATGTTGATTTCCGCTTTGATAGGGGTCGGGGGTGGAGGATGGGGCGATGGAGGAGACTGCAGAGCGGGTGGGGGACCATCAGTGATGGAGAGAGGGGTTTGTGCTGTGTAGTTTCAAGCTTGAACTCCGTCCAGAGAGAGACGGAGAGAGCTTTGTGCTTGGCGGAGTCTGGCTGCTGCCATGGGAAGGGAATTGGAGCAGGGAGAGACTGACAGGCCTGACCCAGCAGCACCTTTAGCCACAAGAAACAGGAGCGATTTCTGGCGGGAGCATCAGTTGCGCTAGCACCTGTCCTAAAACGCTACTGTTGCTCTTTAAGATACTACTGTTGAAATGCGTTTCAGGTGTAAATTTCACTATAAGTACATTTCCATCTGTGTACAGATCTTCAAAATGTATGCATGTGTGAAACCCATCTGCCTCAGGAGTATTTGGAAAATCCTAGCTGGAAATACTAGCAAATTTTTAATAGTGAGGTCAATAGCCCTATCGCATATTCTTGTTGAACATTTTACTGGAATTGTCGTGAAATTTCTTTAAAGTCTGGCCGTCTTAAGATGATCGTATGGCACTGGGATCGTTTTCCTGTTGCCTCCACTACACGGGATGTGTGTTGTGCGTCAGTGCATCTATAGAGGGTTATGCTTCTACGCGTTTGTCCCAAAGCTTATTTACGTCCTGCCGGATCCCAGAAAGGCTGCAGCGCCCAACGCTGGAGTTACAGATCCTGGGCTTCGGAATGGGCTTGGTGCTCCACTGTCCTTCCTCTCTCGTGTCCCTTAGCCAGCCTGTCGCCAGGCCCCCGCCAGTTCCTTTGCCTTCTCACTTCCTCTTCGCCACCACCCTGCACACGGACTGCGAGCCCTTATTATCCCTCACCTCCTGCGCTCCTCACAAGCAGCATCATCGCAGTTTCCTAATCAGTAATGTAAAAAATCTGGGTTAGATCTAGGACGCTACAGCGGGTCATGTAGGAAGGGATATGCAAGTGTTACCGCCTGTTCTTGTTCCAGTTTAGAGTTCAGTGGTTCTGTGGTTACTGCAGTATTTCACTGGACAAGAGAAAGCCACATGCCGTTTTTCTTCGATTTTCTTCCTCTGCCGATGATAAGTCAGTGAGTTCATCATTTTGTGTGAGAGACGTCGGTTATTTTAACTAGTAGGAAGCATGTGTTTTATGTTTTTGAAAAGAAATGTGCTTTTCTAATAGGCTAAGAAACTCAGCGGAGTGAAAATCGGATGATTCAAGAAAGGCACTATGAGACTAGTAAATAAAAAGAGTGCCTATCTATAAAACTAAACATTATTAACTGCTGATTTGCATAACTATGTCCCCTAACTACCACCTTTGCAGATTAAACCCCTCTGTGCCTGAGAGATTAATTTCCAACTGGGAACAGCTTTGAGACCCTGTGGGGGGAGAAAGCGAAGAGCTTCCATACCAGAAATGTTGCCAGGGAGGGGAGGCTTCGCAGCCGCACAAGCAGGGCAGCAGCTCGGCAGATCCTTGGCCGGGCGCCCATGCGCACGGAGGCTGAGTGCCAGCAGCTGATTTCTTAGCATAGAAACCGATGGCTAATTGCACCCTGGCCCTAACCCTGCCTTTTCCCTCTCCCAGTCACGGCCTACATCCTGTCACCTTGCTGTCCAGCAGGACTTGCTCTCAGAGGGAGCTGGGCTCGGTCGGACATCACGCGCCTTTGCGTTGCCTGATGGCCGCCCAGACCTTGACGGTGGAAGCCCTCACTGCCAGGGTCCCGGCTCGTGCCCCCAAGGGCCCACCACTGCTACGCACAGAAACGTTGGTTCATGACGCGGCGATCACATTTGAAGGGTGATCATTTGCAGTGGTTTAAACTTCCGGAGAGTCGTGACCTTTTTGAGAATCTGTTGAAGACTTTGAAACTTCTCCCCAGGAACGTAAGTGTCCATTGGAAAATTTGCCAGCAAATTTAGATGGTCCAGGACCCGTCGGATTTCCAGTCTGGGAGAGTCACGGAGTCTGTATGAAGGGCCCCTGATTTATTTATTTCCTTCTTTCTTTTGTCCTCTGATTACAGTCAACATTCAATGTTATATTCGTTTCAGGTGTACAGCATAGCGGTTAGACATTTATATAACTTACGAAGTGACCCCCTGATAAGTCCAGTACCCACCTGGCACCATACATGAGTATCACATTCTTGACTCCAGTCCCTATATTGTACCTTACATCCCCGTGACTGTCTGGTAACTGCCAGTTTGTGCTTCTGAATCCCTTCCCCTTTTCACCCAGCCCCACCTACCCACCTCTGATCTGGCAACACTCTGTTTGTCCTCTGTGTCTCCGAGTCTTGTTTGTTCACTTATTTTGTTCTTTAGATTCCACTTATGAGTGAAATCATGTAGTGCTTGTCTTTATCAGTCTGACTTACTTCACCTAACACAATACCCTCTAGGTCCCTCCGTGTTGCTGCGAATGGTAAGATTTCTTACCTTTTTGCAGCCAAGTAATATTCCACTGTGCGTACACACTGCATCTTCTTTTTTCCGCTCATCTGTTGATGAGCATTTGGGTTACTGTCATATACTGGCTGTTGCCAGTACCACTGCAGTGAACACAGGGATGCTTACATCTTTTCACATCAGTGTTTTTTATTTCTGGGAACGTGTATCTGGAAGTGGAATTGCTGGGTCAAAGGCAGCTCTAGTTTTAATTTTTTGAGAAACCACCACACTGTTTTCCACAGTGACTGCACCAGCCTGCATTCCCACCAACAGTGCACGAGGGTTCCCCTTTCTCCACATCCTCGCCAGCACTTGTTTGTTGATTTATTGATGATGGCCATTCTGACAGGTGTGAGGTGACGTCTCATTGTGGCTTTAATTTGCATTGCTCTGATGATTAGTTGAGCATATTTCTGTATGTCTATCAGCAATCCATATGTCCTCTATGGAGATGTGTCTATTCAGGTCCTTTGCCCATTTTTTAATTGTATTTTTTTTGGTGTCGAGTTGTATGAGTTCTTTATACATTTTGGATATTGACCCCTTATTGGATGTATCATAGGTGAATATCCTCTTTTCAATAAGCTGCTTTTTTGTTTTGTTGATGGTTTTCTTTGCTATGCAAAAACTTTTTAGTTTGACTTAGTCTCATTTATTTATTTTGTTTCCCTTACCTGAGGATATATCAGAAAAAAACATCAGTAAGAGAAATGTCAGAGAGCTTTCTTCTAGGAGCTTCATGGTTTTGAGTCTTACATTTAAATCTTTAATCAATTTTGAGTTTATTCCCATGTGTAGTAATAAGGTGGTCTAATTTCATTTTTTTGGCATATATCTGTCCAGTTTTCCCAACACCATTTATTGAATAGATTGTCTTTGCCCCATTGTACGTCATTGCCTCCCTTGTTATATATTAATTGCCACACAGGCATGGGTTTATTTCTGGACACACTATTCTGATCCATTGATGTGTATGTTTGTTTTTATGCCAGTATCATGCTGTTTTGATTGCTATGGATAATGGGGGTCTTTTGTGTTTCCATGTAAATTTAGAATTATATGTTCTAGTTCTGTGAAAAATGCCATTGGTATTTTGATAGGGATTGCATTGAATCTATAGATTGCTTTAGGTAATATGGGTATATTAACCATGATAATTCTTCCTACCCATGAACATGATATATGCTTCCACTTATTCTTGTATCTTCTTCAATTTCTTTTTTTCAGTGACATCATTTTCTGACTACAGGTCTTTTACCTCCTTGGTTAAATTTATTTCTAGGAATTTTGGCGGGGATACAATTGTAAATGGGATTGTTTTCCTAGTTTCCTTTCTGAGACTTCATTATTGGCATATAAATATGCAACTGATTTCTGGGTTATTTATTTTGTATCCTGCTATTTTACTGAATTCATTTAGTCTACTATTTTTGGTAGAATTTTTTGGGTTCTCTATATATGGTATCATGTCATCTGCAAATAATAAATTTTGCTTCTTCCTTCCCAATTTGAATGACTTCTATTTCTTGTTTTGGTCTGATTGCTGTGGCTAGGACTTCGAATACTGTGTTGAATAAAAGTGGTGAAAGTGGACATTTTTATCTTCTTCCTGATTTAAAGAAAATGATTTTAGCTTCTCCCTGTTGAGAATGATGTAAGCTGTGGATCTGCATATATGACCTTTATTATGTTGGGGTATGTTCCCTCTATTCCCCCTCTGCTGAGTTTTTATCATAAATGGTGCTGGATTTTGTCAAATGCTTTATCTGCATCTATTGATATAATCATGTGATTTTTATCCTTCATTTTGTTTACGTGGCTATTCATGGTAACTGGTTTGCTGATATAGAACCAACCTTGCATCTCAGGAACAAATCCCACTTGATCATGTTGTATGATCTATTTAATGTATTGCTGAATTTAGTTTGCTAATATTTTGTTGTGGATTTTTGCATCTATGTTTATCAGGGATATTGACCTATAATTTTCTTCCTTGGTAACATCTTCATCTGGTTTTGGAATCAGAGTAATGCTGGCCTCCTATAATGATCTTGGGAGCTGTTCCTCCTCTCAAATTTTTTTGAATAGTTTGAAAATAAGAGGTGTTACTTCTTTGAATGTATGGTAAAATTAACCTGTGAAGCCATCCAGTCTAGGACTTTTGTGTATTGGGAGTTTTTTTGAATCATGATTTGATATCATTGGTAGTAATGGATCTGTTCAGATTTTCTGATTTTTCTTGATTCAGTCTTGGAAAAATGTATGTTTCTAGGAATTTATCCATTTCTTCCAGATTGTCCAATTTGTTGGCATATAATTGTTTGTAGTGTTTTCTTTCAATCCTTCATATTTCTCTGGTGTCCGTTGTTATTTCTTCTCTTAAATTTCTGAATGTATTTATTTGGATCTTCTCTTTATCTTGATGGGTTAAAGGTTTATCAATCTTGTTTATCTTTTAAAAAAAACAGCTCTTGGCTTTATTGATCTTTTCTGCTGTTTTTTTTTAGACTGTATTTTGTTTATTTCTGCCCTGAACTTTATTATTTTCTTCCTTTTACTCCCTTTGAGCTTTATTTGTTGTTACTTTTTTCTAGTTCCTTTAGGTATAAGATTAAATTGTTTATTTGAGACTTTTTTTTTTTTTGGTTCTTGATGTAGGCCTGTAATGCTATGAATTTCCCTCTCGGGACTGCTTTATCTGCTTCTCATAAATTTGGGGTCATTTTGTTTCCATTTGCATTTGTTTCAAGATAGCTTTTGTTTTCTTCCTTGATCTCATTGTTAACCCATTTTTTGTTCAGTAACATGTCATTTAGTCTCCATGTGTTTGTGTGTTTTTCAGTTTTTTTCTTATAATTGATTCTAGTTTTATAACATTGTGGTCAGAGAAGATGCTTGATATTATTTCAGTCTTCTTATATTTATTGAGACTTGTTTTGTGACCGAACACATGGTCTATCCTGGAAAATGTTCCACATACACTTAAAATGTTCCACGTAAAAGAATGTATATTCTGTGGCTTTCAGGTGAAATGCCTTGAAAATATCAATTAAATCTATCTGGTCTAGTGTGTCATTTAAAGCCACTGTTTCCTTTTTGACTTTATGTCTGGAAGACCTAGCCATTGATGTCAATGGGCTGTTAAAGTCTCCTACTGTGATTCTGTTACCATCAGTCTCTCCCTTTCTGTTTGTTAATATTCACTTCATACATTTAGGTGCTCCTACATTGGGTATGTAAATATTTACAAGGGTTATATCCTCTTGTTGAAGTGATCCCTTTGTCATTATGTAATTTTCTTCTTTGTCTCTTATTATAGCCTTTGTTTTAAAGTCTATTTATTTCTGATATAAATATTACATTCTATGTATTATATTCTATATAATATTTATTCTGTATAATTGTGCTTTTCCTTTTTTTCTTCTTTTTCTTCTTAAAGGAGTCCCTTTAACATTTCTTGTAATACTGGTTTGATGGCAATGAGCTCCTGTAGCTTTTTCTTGTCTGGGAAGCTCTTTTTCTCCCCTTCAGTTTTAAGTGATAACCTTGCAGGATACATTAGTCTTGGTTGTAAGGTCCTTGCTTTTCATCACTTTGAATATTTCATGCCAATCCCTTCTGGCCTGAAATGTTTCTGTTGAGAAATCAGCAACATTCTATGGGAGATTTCTTCTAGGTGACTAATCATCTTTCTCTTGCTGCTTTTAAGATTCTCTCTGTTTTTCATCTTTGGAATTTTCATAATAATGCATCTTTGTATGGTCCTCTTTGTGTTCATTTTATTTGGGATTCTCTGCATTGTGAACTTCTGTGTCTTTTTTTTTTTTTTGGCTAGGTTAAGGAAACTTTCACTCATATTTTTTTAAAAAATAGGTTCTCAATTTCTTGCTCTCTCTTTTCCATTTGATACCCCTATGATGTGAATGTTGTTACGCTTGATGTTGTCCCAGAGGCCCCTTAAACTATTCTTATTTTTTTAATTTTTTTTTTGCTGTTATAATTGGGTGTTTTCTGCTACCTTTTCTTCCCAGTCACTGATTTGATCCTCTGTTTCATCTGATGTGCTGTTGTTTTTTTCTAGTGTATTCTCCATTTCAGTTACTGCATTCTTCATTGCTATTCATTTTTTCTAGTTCCTATTTCCTTTTTTAGGCTTACTACATCTTTTTTGAAGTTCTGAGTTCTTGAGTTCTTCCCCTAGGTTTTTTGAGCACCCTTATAATCAGTGGTTTGAACTCTGTGTCTGGTACATTGCTTGCCTTCATTTTGTTTAGTTCTTTTCGTGAAGTTCTGCCCAGTTCTTTCATCTGGGACATGTTTCTTTGTTTCCTCATTTTGACTGCTTCTCTGTGATTGTTTCTATGTATTAGGGAGCTCTGCTAGGTCTCCCCATCTTGGCAGGGTGACCTTATGTAGTAGGTGTTCCATGGGGACCAGTGATGCAGTCTTCCCCATCGCCTGAGCCAGGTGCTCTTGGAGTATTGCTTACGTGGATTGTGGGTTCCCTCCTCTTGTAGTTGAGACTTGATTGCTGGTGATGCATTTGTGGGTGGGATTGGTCCTCAGGCTGCTGGTTGACTGTGAGGATTGGCCGTGAGCACAGCGTGTGAGCTGCTGTGTAGAGGCGGACTCCATGGAACAGGATTTGCCTCAATGGGGTCTGGTGCCTGCTGAGACCTCTCTTCGGGTGTGTTGCTTGGGAAGCTAATTGGGTGGTCCTCTGTTGTTTTCTGCAGCTGGCCACCTGTGTGTTGGTTCTGGGGCCTCTTGGGAGGGACTGTGGCGCAGGTCAATGTCAGATGCTGCCTGTGGTGCATCAGGGCTACCTGTTATGAGCTATGAGCTACCTGTTATGAGCTACCAATTGTGGATGTGATCCACAATTGGTCTCTGCCTGTGCCAGGCCTGGGTTCATGCGGCAGGGGCCACCCCATCTGAGGTTGGCTGCCACCAGTTCTGGGCAGGGGCAGGTGATCAAAAGACTCAACGCACCCCAAGACCTGCCTGCACTTTCCAGATGCCTGTAAGGGCCAGCTGCTGAAAGAGCTCCAGGCAGCATGCAAGTTGGGTGAGGCAGGGTCTCGGGGAGTCAGCAAGGTGGAGAGGGAGGCATTCACCAGGCTAATACAGGTTCAGATTTGGTTGAAGCACTGGACCAAGCTCCTCAGCAAAAGACTCATGGTACACCAAGGTCTGATGCCTCCCACTCGTGGCCTGTAGACCCTAGTGGTTGGTATGGGATCTCAAGGAGTCATCAGTGTGGAGCCAGCGGAGTTTACCAGGCTGATGTAGGTTCAGACTTGGTCATGTGGGGTATGGACTTCACACGGGGACAGTGGACGTCATCCCACCAGCCTTTGCCCTGAAGCCACACAACTCAGTTCTTCCCTGAATGTTTCTGGTGCACTTGGAACTTGATGGAATTCCTTGAGAGGTTTCTAAGAAAGATTGCGTGCGAGCCCAGGCTGGTTGGCACTGAGAGAGCCTGGGGCCATGTACAAGTTGGACAGGGCCACGTCTCAGGGCATCATCAGGGTGGAGCTATCGGAGTCACCTGGCTAATGTAGATTCAGATCAGGCTGTGTGCAGGGAGGGCTCAGCACAGGGACGGTCTCGGTCATCCCTCCAGGCCTCACCCTACACCACAGAACTCAGTTTCTCCCTGTATGTCTCTGGGACTCCCCAGGCTGCTGTCTCTTCACGGAGCCCAAGGTGAGTGCTCCACAAATGAGTGAATTTGTGTTTTGGCCCTTTAAGAGGATGCCTGGGTTTCCAGCAGCCTTCCTTCTCACCCAGAGGGATGGAATCCCTGCTGATTTTCACAACCAGATGTTATGGGAGCTACTCTCCTGGCAGGGGTGTTCCAGACTGGGGACCTGGTGTGGAGCTGAGACTCCTCACTCCTAAGGGGGGATCTCTAAGCTGAGATATCCCCTCGGATTCTCAGCCACCACATGTGGGTGTCACAGGGCCAGCCCCTTTTGTGTCTTTATCCCTCCTTCCCATCTTTATGTGACTTCTTCTTTATATCCTTGGTTTTAGGTTTTCTGTTCAGCTCTTTTTTTCAGGTGGTTATCTAAATTGATTGTTCTATAATTTGGTTGTAATTTCAATGTGGTTTGTGGGAAGAGGTGACCGAATGTCCACCTACTCTGCCATCTTTATCGGAACCCAAAGGACTCCTGATTTTGAAAGGGCCTTGAAAGTTCTGTGTTCGAATTCAGACATAACTTTACTTTACACAAGCCATGCTTAACACAGTAGTTTTTAATTCATGGCATTTCTTTACCAGTTCAATGCTACTCACCACTGACTTTAAAATTCTAGCTTGGAGAAACTGTTTGGATCAAGAAAAAAGTGTTTAATCCTACTAATGCGAAGGTTTTTGTGTTTCAGGTCCGACTACAGCCACATGTCCTCCACGAGCAGTAAGTACGGTTTAAATGTCCTTCCCCACTGTCTTCACAGCCCCCCGGGCCAGTCCCATCTGTGCATGTAGAGAAGGCCATCTAAGTGACCCGGGCTTTAGTAGTAAGACTCGCCGAGGGATGTGAGACAGTCCGGCTGGGAGGCTCTTCCTGGAGGCCTGGACGGCACCTCGATGGCAGGACCAGCTATGCCCCGGCTTTCCCTGTGGAAATCCAGCCTGGAGCAACCCGCTCGGGCTTTCTTAGCGCA
>CM052548.1:5578537-5597665 GCA_028533065.1 Trachops cirrhosus | reverse complement strand
CTGAAGGATTCGGGGCCAGGGCCGCTCTGCCCTCCCAGCCGACTCGGTGCCTGTGCCCTCCATGTGACCAGCAGGGGCCAGAGGGTGACCATCCGGTTCCCACGTGTCCGTCCTGGGAGCCGCCCCTGCATCGCGTTGTCACTCCACGGCCCCCACTCTGCCTCCTCTTGTTTCTGAATGATTCCTGGCTCCGGACTGGGGCGTGAGCATTGGCTGGAACCATTCACTGGGAATAGACGGATTTTTCTAAGTGCTCGAGTGGCTTTTCTTGAACATCCAGGCGATGTTGTCTTGCCCGTTTGTTCCTGACTTCACAGGGACATAAGGGCTTCCTCGGGGAGATCAAGGGTCAGAGCCTGTGAGTCTGCAGTTAATTCTCGTCCTCACCAAAGTGGTCAGGAAAGCCTCCCCCGAAATTTCCCTCGGAATGCAGGGGCTGCTTCCGCGTGCCACCTGCCCCTGATGGGACGAGAAGCAGCGAGGTCATCGCCAAGACAAAGTACTGGTGCCTGGTGCAGGGTTTGGTGTCCTGGGTGTCAGTCCTGGCTCCCAGTCCTGGCTCCGCCCTGAACGAGCAGATGCTCTCACACACACCAGGCAGCTTTCCTGGGCATCCCTCTTTCTGTATAGAATGAGGCTGGGTGGTCTCCACGGAGTTTTCCTGAAGCTCTAGGATGCTAAGCCGTGCACGTCTTAGGAAATCCTCCGAACAGAGAGAAGGAAGGAAGGAGAGACGCAGGACAGGAGGGAAGGAGTCCAGAACTGAGGAGCCTGTGCCCTTTTTCTCTGTCCCTGAACTGAGCCTGGAGGATGTGCACCCTGGCCGGTGGCCGGAGGCATCAGTCTCCAAGCGAGGGCTGTTCACCCTCAACAGTGAGCTTTTGTGCTGTGAGCTGCCTGTAAGCCAGTGGCAGTGGAGCCATGTGGTGAGGGGCAGTGGCTGCTTTTTAGTCCCCCTCCCCTAGGAAAACATGGACAAGGTACGGGGCTGGGGAGGCACATGCATAGCCAGGTGTCCCGTGGCTGGGCATCTTTTCTTCAGCCTCACGGGTCATGGAATTGTGTGTCACATATGATGGACCATTTACTTTCAAATAAAGATTGTAATCCAACTTGAAGGACTACTCTCAGAAGATGTTGGGAGCTTTAACGTGGTATTTTTAGGATGGCATAACATTTCTTGAGGATCCGTCTCTCCAGAAAGATGCCGGTAGGAGGTGGTCAGAGAACGGGGCAGTTCTCTCTGTTTGAGACCACTCTCTAGCTGCCCTCCTCGTTTGGGCCCCACAGCTCTCCCCACTCAAAACTCGGTCTCGAGCAGCCACCCTCGCCCCCTGCGGTACTTAATGGCTCTGACTGCTACTTGGGAATTTATTCAGTTGGTGGTAAATGATTACGGCTGTTGCCTCGGAAACCTCTTATCACACCCACGCTGAACATGGGTTTGTCCAGTGCAGTTCAGCTGCCGATTTCATTTCATATCGCTGTTTGTTTGTTGTTGCCCTCCCCCACTCCACTGTAAGTCTCAGGAAGTCAGAGATTCTGTCATTCATCACTGAGTCCTCCAGTGCCCAGCACGTAATAGGTGCACAATAAACATTCCTTGACCAAATGAATGAATGAATTCTAGAAAGAGGTATCGAAGCTTGTTCAGTCCTGAGCCTTAGTGAGGCCTCTCCTTAGGAATGAGAGATTTGGACCCTCAATGAGATACACTGGCCGCTGGGAAGGGGGCGCTTTGGGGGCACACCGGTTTGGCCAGTCTGGTGGGCAAGACCGGACAGTTGAAGGTGGTGTTGTAGGCAGGCTGGCGTGAAGCCCCGGGGTGCAGAGACTGACCACGAGGGGTGCGGTGCAGGCATTGAGGTGGCCCAGCATCGGGGCAGCAATGGGGAGAAGCACCTTTGTCTGTTCCACTGGTCTCGCGCTGAGGACGTCTGTGCAGGTCAGGGATTACCGGGAACTGCCCAGGCATGACGGTCATCCACTCCCAGCAGAAGCTCCCAAAAGAGCTATGTCACAGGGCCGCAGCCCAACCAAGCAGTCTGAGGTTTGCGTCAGGAAACCAACAGGATGACTCCAAGGAGGGCGGACTTGAGAGGCGAGAAAGTTCCCTGGCGAGAAGGGAGACCCCAAACGACCTTGGACCAGCCAGTTCACATTTCACCTGCAGAAGGGGGAGAGCACCTTTATCATAGTGTTGTTTTAAAGATTAGATGAGATGCTCTATGTAAAGCTTTTCGGACAGTGTCTGGAAGATAATAAGAGCTTAATACATGGTTGTGATTCTCTAAATTATTTTCTGTTAAACTTGAGACCAAAAAAAGGGATAGATAGGGAAACATGAAACATTAGGAAAAAATATAACAAATAGGTTGATAGTGCCATTTCTGCCTCGGAAAAGGCCTGACCGCGTGCAGTCCTTAAAGCTGTTTTTGATTTGCGTTAAGAAAGGAAAAATCTAGTTCTCTATAATCCCAAGGGAAAGACTCCTCCCCGGCCTCTTGGAAAGCACGAACTGATCGGGAAGCGATTTCAGCGGCGTGGGGACAGCTCCCGTCCCGCGCCAGCTCGGGGAGGTCTGTCCGCGACAGTTCGACAGTTCGTGTTCCTCCGCCTCGCCCGCCAGGAACAGGTGCTGCGCGGGGGCCTCTGGGAAGACGTGTAACAGATACGATAAAGGCAGAGCCTGCCCCCCGCCGCAGCGGCTCGGCTTCTCCAGGCAGGCAGAGAGGCTTTTCCTGACAATTAATTATTCACACTTGCTCTCCTCCTCAAAGACTTGGTTTTCTGTCCAGCTCCCCGGAGGCAGATTTTTTCCTCTGGAGGGTGTGCAACCCTAGCACCCCGATGACGGTGCGGCGGTGCCCTCTGCAGCCCTTCCAGCCTGTTTATTTTAGGCTCATGTGAGTGGGCACATGCTGGCCGTGGCTAGGGCAACTAACGCTGCCACTCACCCTCCCTCCCGTTTTGGGGGTGGGAGTTGGGCCACCAACATCTCCCTGGTTCTCGAAGTGCCCAGGGAGGGAGCTCTGGAGCGGGGCCAGCTGGCTGCTCCCAGAGCTGCCCAGGCGAGCTGGTGCTGAGCGGGTGCTCGGGCCTGTCGGCCCCACCCCCTGCTCCGAGGCTGGGCATCTTGCCCTTCAGCAAAGCCGTGAACATTCACTCAGCCGTGCAGGCTCAGTGCGGCCTTTGTTGCCGCTCTCTGGGAAACCTCTGTGCGGCCGACAGAAGTGGCCCGACCCCAGCACCCTTGGAGCGCTGTCTCCGAGACTCAGAGGCTCCCAGCACCCAGGCCGCCCCCACTGCCTGCGGGCTCTCTCTGTGGTGCACTAACACCTGCCCTTCCCCGCTACACCCACCTGCGTGCTGGCCTGTTTCACTGTCCCTGCAGGCGGTGCTCAGGTGTGAAGACCTGGAGACGTGGTTTCTGGGTTATTCTTCCTCAGAGACCCAGGACCAGGAGAAGGACGTGTATATGGGTACCCGAGACAAGAAGCTATTGGCTGGCAGCCGAGAAGCCGGCCTGTTAGAAGGAGTCAGGGAGCCATGGAGAGAGGTGGGATAGTAGCAGTGTGGTCAGAGATGGCTGGAGAGTGACAGTTGCTCATTCTGCTGTGACACCAATACAGCAGAGAGCGTGAGCGCACACAGTGGTGTGACTGCATGGACAAAGTCGGATGCTGGGTGACAGGGGGTAGGTTGCTTTGCCACTTTATCCCTCGAGTTTCTGCTCTCTAAAACAGAGACAATAATAGCATCCCCCCTTCTAGGGTGGCTCTGAGGGATCGAATGAGTTCATACACGTGGAACTCCAAGGAAGCGCCAGCCTGCCCCCAGTCACGCCACACAAGTGTTAGTGAACAGTGTCCCTGCAGGCACATGGCCACACGCACACCTGAGTGTGGGGCGGGATCCCACAGGGTCACCTGCCGGCTCGGACCGTCTCCTCTCCCAGACACTGCCTCTGCAACAGGTGTTCTCCCACCACCCACCCGCCTCACCGAGATCGCCTGTAATCTTCTCAAGTACATTTCGTCCGGAAATTGTGCCTCCTGTCCTCTCTCACGAGCATCCATTCATGTTCAGCAAAGTCACGTGTCTCCACTGTTGGGAGAGACCAAGGCACTGTGGAAAGTCTAAATATGCATTTTAAATGATTGCGGTATCGTCTCCTCTCTCTGCTGGAGTTCCTGACTGTCGGAGGATCTCAGTGGTTGGCGTTTCACTGCTTTTGTTTCTCCTGCACTTCTGCTGCTAGTGATGCGAATAATGTTCAACAAAACAGCAAGTGGCCAGGTGAGCAGAAAGAGCAAGCAAAGAAAAGGAACAGAATAATCCATGAGTTCGGGTTGCCTTTTAAGTAAGCCATCGTGATGAATTTTCCCTGATTCAGATGAATATGGGGGCGCACATTTATGGGACAGCTGCATAAAGGCAGGAATGTGGTCCAAAGGTAAGTGACCCATCTTTAAATTCAGCCCATCACCTGAGCAACACGCTCAGGTCCCGTGGCCAACGGGACTTTTCTCCTAGAAGTCATTCAGATGCCTCTGGCCAAAGTGGAACTTCTTATCTTTCCCTCAGACTTGCCCTTCTCCCAATATTTATTAGCTCAGTTAGGCACCGACGTCAGACCAGTCGCTCAAGCTGGAAATATCAAGGTGTACTCCTCTCCTGCCTTTCCTGCTCCCACCCCCAGGCCACGTGGCTGTCAGGCATGCCTCTTCCATACACCCAAAGACTCTGCCCACATCTACACTACTGCAGTGTAAGAACCACCTACAAACAGCGGCCTAAAAGTGCAGTCACTCATTATTTCTCCTGTGCTGTGGGTCAGCTGATGTAGACCAAGCTTTGCTGGGCAGCTCGTACCATGTGTCTTTGGGTGTCTGAGGTCGGCACCCAAACCGACCTCAGTCTTAAATGTTAGACTTGAACCCATAAAAATCCTAGAAGTAATATAGGTGTAAAATCTGACACTTCTCATAACAATTTATATTCTGATATATCTCCTCAAGCAAGGAAAACAAAAGAAAAAACGAGCAAACGGGACCACATCAAACTACAAAGTTTTTGCACAGCGAAGAAAAGAGTCAACGAAATGATAAGACAACCCACTGAGTGGGAGAACATATTTGCTGTTGCAACTTACAAGGGTTAATATCCAGGATTTATAAAGAAATTTTAAAACTCCACACCAAAATAAGCAAACAATCTAATTAAGAAATGGGCAAAGGACCTGAACAGACACTTCTCCAGAGGACATGCAAGTGGCCGACAGACACATGAAAAGATGCTCAACATCACTAATCATCAGAGAAATGAAAATCATAACCACCATGAGGTACCATCTCAGCTGTCAGAGTGGCCATCATCAGTAAGTCAACAAACAACAAGTGCTGGCGAGGCTGTGGAGAAAGGGGACCCTCGTGCACTGTTGGTGGGACTGCAGGCTGGTGCAGCCACTGCGGAAAGCAGTATTGAGTTACCTCAAACAATTAAAAATGAAACTGCCATTTGACCCAGCAATTCCACTTCTAGGAATTTATCCAAACAAACCCAAGTCACTAATTCAAAAGAATATTTGCACCCCTATGTTCACTGCAACGCTACTTACAATAGCCCAGATTTGGAAGCAGCCCAAGTGCCTATTAGTAAATGAGTGGGGAAAACAGCTATGATGCATTTATACGATGGAATACTACTTGGCAGTAAAAAAGAAAATTTTACCTTTTGAGACAGCCTTGACGGACTTGGAGAACATTAGGCTAAGTGAAATAAGCCAGTCAGAGAAAGACAAGTAGCATATCATTTCACTCATGCAGAATCTAATGAACAAACTGAACTAACAAGCAAAATAGAGATGGACTCATAGATAGAGAGCAGGCTGTGGCACTGAGGGGATTGGGGGGGTTGTAGGGGCTGGAAGGATTGAGCAAAATAGAAAAGAGAGAGAAAGAACTCATGGACATGGGCGGCAGTGTGGTGATTGCAGAGGGGAGGTGTTCGTGGAAGTGGCAGAGGGTATGGGGTGATAAGTGGCAATGGAAAAAATATAATAAATGAAATAATATTGTTATAAATGAAAAAAGAAAAAGTATGCCATTCAAGTTCTATCAATAAAACAGCTTATGTGAAAAGTATCTCATAGTATTAAGGAGGGTGTTGAAATATAACTTCAGTGTCTTACAAATGAGCTTTATACTATGATTTCATAAAACATTGGCCTTGACCGTGGTCCAGTGAGAGTATGACTGTGTGTATTCCTAGCAGAGGGCAGTGTATCTGCTGCCAAGTACATGCTCGATAAATATGTGTCTGAGCAAAGCATTATACTTGTATAATTTCTGTGGAGTTTAGCAGAGCACAGCAAAACTTCATCACACCTCTCACTCATCCATGAGAAGAAAATAAAATAAATAAATGAGTGAATAAAAAGATTTCTTGACTGCCCTTGGATAAGTCATAAAGCTTATATGAATGCAAATAGAGCACATCTTTTCAAAGAGCCAGACTTTTATCAGGTTATTTGATAAAATATGCTGAATATTTATGAATTATAAATACGCTGTGTGGTCAGCAATCTGTTCACCCCATTGAAAGGTGTTGCCCTGTTAAACAGCCGACTTCTCACTTGGAACTGAAGCTTCTAAATGCCCTGCCGGCGGACACGGGAGGGTCACTGGCCCATTTAGGCCGCAGGGGCTTCTGGGTGGACATGGCGGGAGGAGAGGCCCCAAAGCGGCACTCCACAGGCAGCAATGGTGGGGCCTTGAGACCCCGCCCCCAACCATGGCCCCCAGTAAGCCAGGAAACGCGAACTCTGTGCTTGTCCCTGAACTGCCCTTCCCTGTGTTTCCAGCAACAAGGTGACCAGGACACTGTTGGCAGGTGGCCGGGACAGCTGGGGTTTGATCTGTCCATCAGAGTGTGTGCCTAGCACAGCACCCAGCACAGGCATGAACAAAGGATTCCATAAATATTTGTTAGACGAATGAAAAAAATAAACCAATGAAATAAGCAAACCAAAGGAGTGCGGTGACAAAGAAACGTTTGTGGGGTGAGGCGCTGCAGTTGCTTCGGGAAATACTGACCGGTGTGCACTCGATGCTGCAGCATCTTCTCCGCCCGGCCTGTTATCCCTTCCGGACCAACGGAGACTTGACTTTCTACTGCCCGATAGAAAATACGTTCGCCCTGCTGAAGTGCCGCAGCCAGGTTTTCGTGACCCAGCCCAGCCTGGGAACCGTTCACTGCGACGGCTCTGCAGCCCGCGGCTGCTAGGGTCCTGCAGCCGTAGCTCTTGCGCATGAACTTGGGATCAGAAAATCATAACGATCGTGGAGCCAGTTCAGTTAGAATGTAGCTTCTCCTCCTGCCGAGGCTTTGCGTGTCAGCACGAGACACCTGAATGACAGACTCACCATTTTGGGTTTTTTTGTTTGTTTTTTTGTGCCTCCAGGTGAGCTTTCTGTGGAGGAGGCGCAGGACCCTTTCCTGGTGAGCATCCACATCATCGCAGACCCCGGGGAATCCCGGCCCCTGCAGGAGGCCATCGACAAGGTCTTGGCCTGGATCCACCCCGACCTGCAGCTGTTCCGGGTCTCCGAACGCAGGGCGGCCCGGCGACGGCGGAGGGCCCCGCGGGGGACGCAGCCGGCGCTGGCCGTGCTTCTGTTCCTGCAGGAGGACTTCGGCGAAGAGCGCATCCTACTGCTGCACCGCGCGCTGCGGCGGCCGCCCTGGCGCCACCACCACACGGAGCGCGTGCCCGGCAGGCTCCTGCCCTACTTGCCGGGCAGCCAGGACTTCTTCACGCTGGCACCTGGGACGCCGCTGTGGGCTGTGCGGCCCGTGCACTACGGCCGGGAGATCGTGCGCTTCACCGTCTACTGCCGCCACGACCACTACGCCGACAGCCTCAAGTTCTACGAGCTGGTCCTCAGGCGCAGCCCCAGCCAGCGGAAGAAGGACTTCTGCATCTTCCCCATCTTCTCCAACCTGGAGGTGGACATCCAGTTCTCGCTCAAGAGGCTGCCGTGTGATCAGAGCCCGGCCCCCACCGACTCCGCCGTGCTGGAGTTCCGCGTCAAGGACCTGGGCGAGCTGGTGCCCCTGCTGCCCAACCCCTGCAGCCCCATCAGTGAGGGCCGCTGGCAGACGGAGGACCACGGCGGGAACAGGATCCTTCTGCAGGTACCCTGGGGCGGGGGGCGGGGGTCCGTCTGTGTCTGTCTCCCTGTCTGCTTGCAGGGAAAGGGAAAAAGTGGGTTGGCTCTGAAGAACCCCGAGTGAGTACCCGTTACGGAGCCATGAGGTCAGAAGAAGAAGGGACCCGTGGCCTCGGGCTGGGTCACGGTGCCCGGAGGACACCTAAACCGCAGAGGAGGGCGCTTTCCATCTGTTCTGTTCACTGTAGGGTCGTGGCCACGTGCCTCAGGCAGGCGACTGCCAGCCCACCCCCACTCCCCGCCTCTCGCCCACCTGTGTCGGTGCGCCCCTAAATGTGCGTGGCTCCTGGAGATTACAGAGGCGCTTACATCCCGGGGCGCTTGCTGTGAGATTCCTGAACGTATCCCTCACGCTTGGGGAGTTTTACCAATGTGTTTTCCCCCCGACAAAGGAACTTCAGGAAAACCCATCTATGAAAATTGTGAAAAATGAGCATGTAGAGAAGAGATCTGTTTTCTCCTGCACTCTGGTGCCGCTTGACCGTCTGCCCTTCCCTGGCGGAGCAGTAGGTGGTTAAAATGCAGTGATCCCTTGAAAAACGACTTCCTCATAAACCTTTTAAGGAGAAGGTGATGGCTTTGGGCTTCTGGTTTCATTAAGCTTAGGAGAAGGTCAGTGAACACGTTTTAAGGAAATTTCCAGTGAATTTTCCTCCCGTTAATATTTTTATAAGAGAAATAAAAACCAAACTACCCCCAAATTTTTAGAAATTAGAATTTAAAGAAAAAAAATCACTCTACTGCTCCCACCAACTCCCACCATACCAGAGCACGTGGTACATTTCCTTCTTCGTGTTTTTGTCATATAACGTGTTTATGTCAATTTCCTTTCAAAATTTTTCTCACTTTTCCTTCCTCATTTATCCCCAAAAATGTACAAAAGGAAACTTGCTAAATGGGCTTCAGACCTTTTAGTTGGTTTTCTCTTTCCTGCCACCAACCTTTCCCCTCCCAAATGGGAGGTCCAAGGTTACTATGACTTGAAGGAACTTTTCGCCTGATTTTCGGCTTCATGCTCAGAGAGTGCGGCCCGGGACCGTCCGGGACATTGTGTAAAGGGACTCTGTCTCCTTCTTCGTACTCAGGGACAGCTTGGCCTCCCAGAGAGTCTGGGTTCCACTAGTTTGGACTTCTGTCACCTTAAAGAAATCGCATGCTTCCCACGGAGGCCTGGAAGGGCACAGGTGTGACGGTCCAGTTCACGTGTGGCAGTGCACCTGTCAGAGTGCCCGCTCACAGCAGGCTGTCAGCAAACACCTGCTCTTAAGAAACATAGCCCACATTGCAGACTCCAGCTGGCCTCTCGTCTAGAACCATCCCCCGACACGGCGGGGGCTCCTGGCCCCTCTGTGGCCCCTGCTGTGGTCAGTGGTCACCAGCAAGTCTCAGGCCCGAGGCAGGGGCCCTCACCCTACTCTCTGGGCAACCCCTAGCTGCCACCCCACCCCCCCCGCCTGCTGTGTGGACCAGGGGTCGTGAGGGGGAGACAGTAGACCCTGAAAAGACAGGGAAGGCGTGAAGGGCCTCAGCCGAGGAGCGGGGCAGGCAGCAGCGGGGCAGGCAGCAGCGGGAGGCGGAGCCTGGGTGAACCCCAGGCCTGTCGCACAGGGGGCTCTGCCCGCTTGCTGCCGGAAGCCGTTGGCTCGTGTGCCCCCGCGCCACCCCGACTCCTGGGAGACCTGGGGTGACTCCACCTGCCAGCAGGTCAGGCAGAGACTGCGCTCCGAGGTCACTGTCCCTCGGAGGGAGAAAGTGGCTGGACTTGCTAGTCCTGCTCCAAGCAGAATGGACCTGAATGGTCCCAGGCCTCTTTGCCCCCACCCCGCCCCCTGGTCCTCCCTGCAGCCCTGTAGAAGGGAGTGTACCCCGCTAAATGCGAGGGCATTGTGTAGCCCCTGGCTGAAGTGACTGAGAGAAACACAGTGAGACGCCATGGGGTCTCACAGCGGGGCTCTCCTGTGGCCAAGGAAACTCTTCTGAGTGGGCTTCAGACTCAATGACTGGTAAGTGGGGGGGCCTGGTGACGACAGACATCCTGCCGGAGCCTGCAGATCCCCCTCATCTGCTTAGGGAAGGAAGCAAGTCAACAGCCTCTCTCACGCTGACACATCCAGAGTGTTCTATAAGGCTATTTAGTTTTATTTTTATTTCTTCAATAGTTTCCGATTTGGCATTTTTTGAATTATATACTGCCTTATTTCTAAAAACATTTTAAGTAGATATATATTTCAGGATAGTTGTCCTGACTGAAAGATCAGGAAGCGTGTGGAAAGGGGTGGAGAGAGAGGAACTGGGAGTGGAGTGCTGAGCTTCCTGGGAGTCAAAGCAAAAAGAGAAACCCGGCATTCGTTGTTTGATTGGGAAAAAAAAACCCAGGTCTGAAAACACAGACATCGCTGGGGGGATAAATGGTAATGGAAAAATACAATAAAAGTTAAAAAGTAAAGTAGAATAGAACAGAATTGAATTGAATGTGTTGTGTTTCAAGGAATTTGGTCTGTTAAAACAAGAGGTCAACATGTACTTCCAATTTTAAATGTAGTTTAGAATTGACTGATATTCACCATTTTAAGTTGAGGCGTATAAGGGTCAGCTTTAGTAAATTTTTAACATTGAAACATTGAAGAGGATTCAGTATTTGCCATGTTTAATTGATTATATTTACAAAAGTTATTTAAGTACTTAAAAGGTTTTGCTTTTCAGACCACTGAATTAACTTAAAAAAAGAAAATCAATAGTTTAAGGTATTAAAGGACATTAGCTAATTAAGCTGAAAGAGCCCGTTTAAAAATGTGTTAATTCCTAACATTTTGCTAGATTTGTTAGAAATGAGATTTGAGTGTTGAACTTAGTAAATTTAAGAAAGAAATGGGCCTGACGTTGGTAACTTTATTTAGTTGGATATTAATTTTTCAAGAGGTGCTTTTGGCTATTTTTCCGTGCACAAAAGCAGGTCAGAAAACCTACGTTGGTATTCCAGAATTGTCACCGAGTCACCAATGGAAGGTTCACTTAACCCCACCCAGAACCAGTCCAAGTGTGAATCAGACCTGGTTCGCAAGACAGTGGCAGGCCCAAGGACCCGGCTGCAGGACTGGGCGAGTCCAGGCCCCGTGAGGCAGCCCAGGGGGCATTCCGAGAGAGGGCCTCTTTACCCAGGGCTCCCCCAGGTCCCGCAGAAAGGGGGATCTGGTCCACGGCCTCAGTGGTCTTCTGCACCTCCGGGGTGAACCCGGCCTGAACCAGTGACCCTGTGCCCTCTCAGTCCTTCGGCCCTGGCGCCACAGCAGGTCAGAGTGATTTGTAATTCTTCAGGCAAATGGCCAACCTACGACACGTCGCATCGTGGCCCCATCCGAAAACGCAAGCCTGAAATGGCTCCTCCTGCATAATGAATACATTGCCTCCGATCTCATCTTCAGTGAAGATGCTTATTTAATGACATATTCGTTGCTTATCTATCAAGTTGTCCCATCTTTAGGTCCTTCTGTTTCTGGATGAATGTCTTTTTAAGATTTTACTTATTTTATTTTTAGACAGAGGGGAAGGGAGGGAGAAAGAGAGGGAGAAAAACGTCAATGTGTGGTTGCCTCTCATGCGCCCCCTGCCAGGGACCTGGCCCACAACCCAGGCCTGTGCCCTGACTGGGAATCAAACCGGCAACCCTTTGGTTCGCTGGCTGGTGCTCAGTCCACTGAGCCACACCAGCCAGGGATGCATCTGTGTCTTGAATAGTAAGCACTTCAAAGACAGGATTTTTTTTTTAATTTAATATTTTTGCTTTCTTTTCAACCACCCAAGAAAGGCCACGCCTGACAGCACCGAGAGCTCTCTGGCCAGGAGAGCGCCTGAGGGTAAAATGAGGAGAAATGGTAGTGAGTTCTTGACATATTCCTGGCATGCTTCTTATTAACCCACGAAACTTTGAGGTGCTGTCCTAAATTCTCTGCTAAGTAGAGGCATTGTGATGACAAGAATAACCTCAACAGCTAGCATTTCTCCCCAGCGAGGCAGATTTACGGAGAAGATTAGACCCATCTTTGGTCTTCAGCGTCTGCAGTGCCGATGACGTCCAAGCGCCCGAGGAGGGCTGGACGGAGGTTTTGTTCAGCCCGGGTCTTTGTTCTGCGGGGCAGCGGGTTGATCTGTTCTGAGGGAGGCAGCCTTGTTCCTGGCACAAGCGTTACAAATATAGTCAATAGTTCTCTGTTTTAGACGAGGAGGCAGACAATGCTGTAAGAGGAGCCTTATGTAGGCCATAGCAGTGGTTAAAACTGATGAGAATTCAAGGCTACAAAGCAAGTTTTATTATTAAAATAGATTTGCAGATAAGAAAAAAAGTAAAAGATTGTTGAGAGGGGAACGCGGCGGTGGAAACTCATTCTTCAGAATTTCCATTATCCATATCATTTTCCAGACAAAGGTTAATTGAGAGCACAACTTCAGTGTACTTTGGCCAGAATAACCGTGCGTGCGGAGCAAGGGGGGGAAGTGAGTGCTAATCTAATTAACACAGTGGGGGGTCAGAGTCAGACAGGGAGAAAAGAGCACTCCTGTGCGCTCCCCCTCCCCCTCCCCCCCCCCACTGGTCTGCTCGCTGCTCGCTGGGCCAGGCTCAGTCCTCCGAGCCGGTGTCCACAGCTTCTTCAGAATCTCAGGTTCTGGGATCTAGGCGATTGCAAGAGTTTACATCACAGAGAGTACGAAGTTTATTAATGTACTTTTTTCTTTTTTTCTCTTGGCCAAACTTTTATTTTATTTTTGTTGTATTTTTTCCCACTGCCATTTAGACCCCTTATACCCCCTCCCCCACCCCCCAATCACCACATCATTGTCTGTGTCAGTGATTCTTTTTTTCTATTTTTGCTTAATCCCTAAGCCCCCCAAGCCCCTCCAGAGCTGTCAGCCTGCTCTCTATCTGTGAGTCTCTCTCTATTTTACTTGTTAATTCAGTTTGTTCATTAGATTCCACACACGAATGAGATTATATGGCGTTTGTCTTTCTCTGACTGGCTTACTTCCCTTAGCATCATGTTCTCCAGGTCCATCTATGCTGCTGCAAAGGGTAAAATTTTCTTTTCTTTTTTTTAACAGCTAAGTAGTATTCCATTGTATAAATATACTATAGCTGTGTTATCCACTCATCTACTGTTGGACAAGGGCTGCTTCCCAAACTTGGCTATTGTAAATAACACCGCAGTGAATGCAGGAGCGCTTACGATTTTTCTGATTGGTGTTCCAGGATGCTTAGGATGTATTCCCAGAAGCGAGATCACTGGGTCATAAGGCAGTTGCATTTTTAATTTGGACGGGGCAGGGGGTGGGGGTAACTCCATAATGCTTTCCACAGTGGCTGCACCAATCTGAAGCATCTGTAGTCATGAAAAGATATACTCCCTAGTCATACAGAATACCATTTTAGTAGCACTAAAAAGAGGTCCATGCCCCAGGCACGAGAGAAAGGAAGCTAGGCACGAGAGGAAATCCGGAAGCTGGCCTGAAACAGCTCTCCCTGTGCTGCCCACCCAGCAACGTCACCTGGGAGGCTTTTCCGAGGCTGCCTGGGACTGACCCTGAAACTGTTTCCATTGCTCTGGAGTGGGCTGTTGTTTCAAAGCTTCCCAGGTGATTCTCAGGGGCAGCCAGGATCGCAAAACACTGGCCTACTTTACAGAGTAAATTCTGCTCTGGGGTTTGCTCCTCGCAGCAGGATTTTATGGCAGCCTCGTCTCGAGGACCCGGCCAGGGTCTGCTGTGGCAAGTGCATGCACTCACTGATCCTGAAGACGGCGTGGGGCTGACGCGGAGGGCAGCCGGGGAGCACCGTGCTGACCGGCGGTAGTGTCACCTCGGCCAAGTCCACCGGAGGCTTTGGAAGACGTTCAGTAGACCTGACCCCTTGGCGTTGCCTCATCGTGGGTGTGGCTCCTTTTCTGATGGGGGGAGCTAGCTCAGCCTTTTGATAATCCACTTTTGTTTATTTATGTCAGACAATGGAGACGGGTGCCACGTATCCCTGAATTAATGGTAGGAGTACATCTTGAAAAACACAGAAGGTGCTAAGGATCTCACACTTGAGGTTCAGAGAAGCACCAGCTGGGAAACCAGCCATTTCCCCCTTCCGAGCAGGCCGGTGGCCCAGTCCAGCAGAACCAGAACGCCATCCACACCCACCTCCACGTAAGAGAACTGGGGGCCTGTCGGGTCAACAGCTGACCTTTGAGAGAACACATCCCTTCTGCTCCCTACGCAATTGAGGGAAGAGTTTGAAAAGGATTGGCATTAATTCTTCTTTAAACATTTAGTCCAGTTCACCAAAGTAAATCATCTGGTCCTGGGCTTTGTGGGGGCAGGTACTTGATTACTTATTTAATCTCCTTACTCATTATTGGTCTGTTTTGATTTTTAATTTCTTCATGATTTGGTCTTGGTAGGTTATGCTTCTAAAAATTTACCTATTTTTTTCTGTTATCCAGCTTATTGGCATATAATTGTTCATAATAGTCTCATATTTCTTTGTATCTCTTTACTCTCAGCTGTAATCTTTCATTTCTGATTTTATCCGAGTCCTCACTCTGTGAATCTGGCTAAAGGTTTGTCAATTTTGTTTATCTTTTCACAAAACAGCTCTTAGTTTTATTGATCTTTTGTTTTTCTAGTCTCTGTTTCATTCATTTCTGCTCTGATCTTTGTTATTTTCTTCCTTCTAAACTTGGACTTAGTTTTTCCTTTTTCTAGTTCATTGAAATATAAATTGAGATCATGTATTTGAGATGTTTCTTGCTAAAACTGCTTTTGCCCCATGGATTTTTATATGTGGTGCTTTTCTTTTCATTTCTTTCAAGATATTTTCGATAGCCCTTTTGACTTCTACTTTGACCCATTGCTTTTTCGTGAGTATATTATTTCATCTTCACATACCTGTGAATTTTCTAGCTTTCCTCCTGTTGCTGATTCCAGCTTTTATACTGTTGTGGTCGGAATGGATACTTGGCACAATTTCAGTCTTCTGAGGTTTGCTAGGACATGGTCTGCGACCTCTCCTGTGATCTGTCCTGGAGAGTGTTCTGTGTGCACCTGAGGAGACCGTGCCTTCTGCTGCCGTTGGGTGGAGCGCTCAGCAGGTGTCTGTTAGGTTGACTTGGCCCGGAGTGTCCTTGAAACCTGCTTCCTTATCGATGTTCTTTCTGGATGATCTGCACGTTGTTGAAAATAGCGTATCTGAGCCCCCTGCTGTAACTGCATCGCCGCCTATTTCCTTCAGATCTGTTAATAACTGTTTAATATTTTAGGTGCTCCAATGTGGAGTGCATAGATGTTTACAATTATATTCTCCTGATGAACTGACCTCTTCATCAGTATATAATGATCCTCTCTTGTTACGGTTCGACTTCACATCCGTTTTGTCTGATAGAACTACCCCGCCCTCTGTGCTTCCCACGTGCTGTAAACATCTTTTACCCTCCACTCACATTACCAGCCTGCGAGTGCCCCTAACGATTACGTTAGTCTTTTGTCGTCAACATGTTTTATCCATTCAGCCAGTCTGTGTTCTTTTAATTGAAGAATTTAGTCTATTTACATGGAACATAATTATCAATAGCTGAGGGCTTACTGTCACCATTTTGTTCATTGCTTTCTGATTGTTTCTTCTTTAATTTCTTCTTTTTTGCTAAATTTCTTTGGAGTTGATTTTTTTTTTTGTAGTGGTTTGCTTTGATTTTTTTTCTTTGTCATTTGTGAATCTATTATAGGTTTTTGCTCAGTGCTTTCCAACAGGCTTTTATGTCTTCTAGTTCTAACTAAGTGCATAAGAAAGTTGTACCCATTCACCTGTCTCTCCCCACAATTTATGTAATATCCCAAGTTATATCTTTTTATATTATATTCATTAACATATTGTAGCTATTATTTTCCACATTCTTGTCTCTTGAGCCACGTGCAAGATTTTAAAGAGATTTTCACACCACCACTGCAGTATTAGAGTACTTTAAATTTACCTGTGTATTCAATTCACTCTTACCCACGTATTTTACATTGTAGTACATTTTCGTGCTGCTAGTAAGCAACTTTTTGTTTCAGCTTAAAGAACTCCCTTTAGCGTGTCTTGTAGGGCGGGTCTAGTGGTGATCAGTCCCCTCAGCGTTTGTCTGGGTTCGTGCCTCCGCTTCGTGTCCGAAGGGCAGCTTTACTGGGTGAAGTATCGTGGGAGGAGGTTCCCGTCTCTGAGCACTCTGAACGTCCCCCCCACCGCTGGCCTGCGGGGTTTCTGCCCCACAGTCTGCTGACGGCCTCGTCTGGGTTCTCTGTATGGGATGACTCTCTTCTCCCTTGCCGCTCTCAAGATTCTCTGGGTGGTTTTGATTTTGGAGAAATTGATGGTGACGTATGTCAGTGAAGATCTCTTTGAGTTGAGCCTGTTTGGGGGTTTTTCATCTCCCTATACCTGGATGGCCATCTCTCTCCCCAGATTTGGGACATTTTCAGCCATTTTTTCTTTAAATTACATTTCTGTCCCTTTCTCTCTTTCTTTTCTCCTTCTGAGACTCCCTAAATGAGGATATTAGTTGTTTTTAAACATGTTCCACTGTTCACAGACGCTTTCCTCATTCCTTTTCATTCTGATTTCAAAAATGGCATTCTCGTTTAAGTTGTTGCTAATTGTTCATCAGCTGCTTCTAAAATACGTTCTTTGAACGATTTCTCTTTTCAAAATCCTTAAATCAGTGATACTCAACCAACTCCTGATGATCCTTCATTCATATAAACAAGACCTCCGCCTACCCCTGTGTTTCACAGCCGATGGCAGAGTGTTTCACAAATCATGCTGAAAATAAACATTCAGGGGACATGCAGGACTCATACGTGAAAGTGAAGTCTCACTGGTGAAGGTAAATATACAGTAAGATTCATAATAACCTAATGTTATAAAGGGGAGAGGTTAATCATTTATAATGTTAATATGGAAGTTAAAAGATAAAAATAGTAAAAATAATTATAGCTATAAGTTTGTTAGTAGATACGCAAGGTAAAAAGATGTAAATCGTGACCTCAAAACTAAAGGACATGGGGGAGTAAACTTGTAGAGCTTTATAATGTGTTCAAACAACTTAAAATAGACCATTTAAAATACGTTATTTTACATTTTAAATCCCAAAGCAAAGACCTACATAAACAAAGAAAAACAGACGGGAATCTAAGCATGCCACTGTCCACCAAAGGCCATCCTCGTCTACTCAACACCAGCAGGAGTCCCCGGTTTGGGATGTGGTGGAGGGGGAGTCCGCCTGCATTCAGTGCAGACAGCTCAGCTGGGAAACAGCAGGGCTGTGCAACAGGCCAGCTGTAGAACAGTGCAATGGGACACAGTTTGGCTGTGGAAGAGTGTGGCTATGAGAGCTCAATAGCGATACAGGTCAGTTGTGACATCACACAGCTGTGAGGCGAGGGGGCCCTGGCGTTGCAGCTCCGCTCCGGTGCAGAGAGACAGCTCCAGCTGCAGTGTCAGAGCTCAGAGGATGTTGCAGCTCCAGCCGGGGAAATGCAGTCTCCGATGGAAACTGAAAAGTAGATAGAGGGGGAGCTGACTCACACGGAGAAGAGAGACTGTCCCAAGTCCCTGACTGGTCTACTCTCCTGCAGATGAGGACTCCAAAGCTTCACAAACACACTGTCCAAAAAGCAGTGTCCTAATTGGTCGGTGAAGATTCAAATGAGGATACAGCTGCATAGTCCCAGTTGGGACTTCAGCCCATTGATTCCTTTCCCAGCCCGGGAGGTTCCTTTACAGGGGCCGGCTCAAATGTCAGGAACGCAGTGCGCAGTGCAGGGAGGCAAGCAGCACAGTGCAGTTTTCCCCTGAGGCACAGAGAGCGTGCAGTGTGATATGATTATCATAAATTAGGCCACAAAACAGGTCCTAATAAATTTACGAAGGTTGAAGTCAGATCAAGCATCTTTTCCAACTGCCATAGTATGAAACCAGACATCAGTTACAAGAAGAAAACTGAAAAATTCACAAGTACACGGAGATTAAACAACACACTACCGAACAGTCCGTCAATGGGGTAAGAGAAGAAATCAAAAGAGAAACTTTAAGAAATACCTTGAGACTATCGAAAATAGGAATGTGACCTAACAGAATTTATGGGATACAGCAAAACCGGGTCTAAGAGAGAAGTTCATGGCAATAAATGCCCACCTCAAGAAACAAGAAAGATCTCAGTTAAACAACCTAACCCTAACTTTACACCCCAAGAAACTAGAGAACAAAGAACCAATGAACCAAAATTTAGTAGAAAGATAGAGATAAATATTAGAGCAGAAATAAATGCAGTGGAGACCCCCAAAAAAAGACAATAAAAAAAATCAGTGGAAGTAAGAGCAGATTCTTTGAAAAATAAACAACATTGACAAAGCTTTAGGTAGCCCTAGCAAGAAAAAGAGAGGACTCGAATAGAACCAGAAAAGAAAGAGGGGATGTTAAAATGGTTATCACAAAGATACAATGGATATAAGCGGATATGCCAACAAACTGGAAACCTAGAAGAAATGGATAAGTTCCTACAAACATCCAACCTGCCAAGACTGAATCGTGAAGAATAGAAAATCTAAACAGACCATTTACTAGTAAGGAAATTGAATCAGGAATCAAAAACCTCCCAACAAACCAAAGTCTGGGACCAGATGACCTCACTGGTGGATTCTACCAAATATTTAAGGAAGAACCAATGCTAGTCCTTCTCAAACTCTACCAAAAAAACAGAAGAGGGGGGGACACTTCCATACTCATTTTACCCTCCAGCATTACCCTGTTGCCAAAACCAGACAAGGACACACCACAGGAAGAGAAAATGTGAAGCCAATATTCCAGATTAACACAGATGTAAAAATC
>CM052548.1:5548330-5578037 GCA_028533065.1 Trachops cirrhosus | reverse complement strand
CTCCAAGCAGAGGTGCTCCTTGCGAAGGCACCAGGGTGCACAGCAGCTTTGTGGAGTAGCTGTACCAGCACTGGGCTGCCCACATCAGACTTTTTGTTACATGAGAAAGGATATCCCATTTTGGTTACACTACTGTTTCAGCCCAGCTCAGCCCCAACCAGTCCACAAAGAAGCCTTCTCCATGTTTCTGAAACCACCTGGAACTGACAGTTTATGGACAGGGCTTTGTTCTTGAAATATGTTTAGCCTGGAAACAAATGTAGTGTTTTGGTCTTTTTCTTGATTGAAATTCCATCCAAATCTTGAATCTTTTGCTTTGTTTAAAATACGTTTCCCCACCTCGGTGAATCTCAAAGAACAGAGAAGTGCGTTGCCAGTTTTCATGGCGGGGAGAGGAGAACTAGAGTTTTCTCCTTCCTCATTAAATAACCAGTTGTGGACGTGAAAGCACCATCTGCAATTCGGTACCTGCTGGGCAAAAGATGCGCATTCTGAGCACAGAATCCATTTGCCTTTATGAGAGGTTTTTTTCCCTTTTCCTGTGGAAGTCCTATAACAAAACAATTAGTCTCTTTGAAGGATCCTGTTCTGCAGGAGAACTAATTCTCCGCACAGCTGCTCATCCTTCGAAATGGCCTAAGCAGTAGAGGGAGGGCGAGCCTGTCACTTCTGCAGAATCTGCTCCTGGAACCAGAACCAGCTTGGCGAAGGCAGGAATCCGACCTCCCCCACCTGCCTACCCCCACCCCAGAGGGCTGAGCACGGTCCGCACCAGGAGCTGAGCCCCCTCTCCCGGCCAGGCAGGACGGAGGGCTCCCGCTGGAGACCAGACAAGGCCTCGAACCCCATCAGCTCTGCTCTGTGGTCGAGAGGCCACAGCGGCTAAATCCAAGGGGAGGAAAGGGCTCGAGGCCAATGGGATCATCGGGGAACAACACTTTAGGCCCCCGACCCTGCAGTGTGTTCAGCGGCTCTTGGCTGAAACGGGCCCTTTTCAATATCTGCTGGTTGTGTGGAGGTAGGCAGTTTGATCGCGGAGACTCCGTTTACAAAATGGAAATAGGAGACGGGTTATTCTCCTAACATGCCATTGTGCTTTGCCAAATTCCACTCCTCCACGGGGGGTAGGCTCCCCTGAGGACCCCTTCGTGCCATTTCACAGCTTTTCAGTCACCGGCTCTCATTACCCTGGTCTCGCTGTGGTTACTCAGCCCAAGCGTTGTCCACTCTTTGAGCTCAGTCTCCTGTTTGACTCACGCCGTTCCCCACCCCACACACGAGGCTCCCGGCCCCGGGGACTTGGAGTCAGGGTGTGCTGGTGGGGTCAGACCCCCGAACACCCATCTCGACTTAGAAGGGAGGGGGAAGCACTGATTTGTAACTATTGCTGATTCATGGGGTGTAAAACCTCCCACCAGGTGTATTTCAAGCTACTATGGTGATGTCACAGGGTCACACCAGAGCAGCATGCGCCGAGTGGGCTATGGCTGCTACTCCTCTCCCCTTTCCTGGGCTTGCTCTTTGGGTGTTGCGTCAGAGAGGAAGGTGAGAGGACCGAGGGACACTTACAACCTTAGCAATTACAAGGCGGCAGCAATGAGGTCACTCTCCCCTTCTTATTGGTCATCATCACCCATCTAACTCACGGTCCCCAAGCCCTGTCGGCAGAGAACACGTCCCCGGGCAGCTGCCCCTACCATTCCATGACCCCATGGCCTGGATGTCCTGAGCTGGTGACTTCACGCCATCACATGAGCCCTCTGCCCCGCTCTGCAGCCTGACAAACCTACAGGCCCCTTTAGTTCAGCCTCCTGGGCCTGAGCACAGGGGCAGACAACATTTCTAGGCGTCCTAGAGCGGAGACCTTAAGGAGGTACCATCAGCTCCCGCCAGGACTCTTCCCACCTTTTACACAGGCCAGACCTGGTGGGCAAATGCACGGAAGGGCAGACACCAGCCCGGGGACAGGTCACCCTCACCCACGCACCTGCCCCGGTCTCCCCGCCTTCCCCGGCCCCATTCTGTACAGCCCTGGAAAGGCGGCCTCCCGCTCCCTCCCTTCAGCCCCCTTTATTGCGTGCTCTCAGCAAGCCCAGTGGGAGCTGGCTTGCCAGGGAGCGGGCAGCTTTCAGAGCTCAGCACACTAAGTCCTTGGAGCTTCTTTTCCTTTGTCGGCCATAGTCACACTTTTGAAAAAACAAAGCATGCAGCAGGGGACATGTGAAGTGTTAACGACATTTGTAACATTCTTTATAGTGAATAAAAGGTTTTCGGGGGTCCTTCCGTGGTCTTTGAATCAGGAAACAGGTATCACTGCTGGGGAGGGGGTCTCCAAAGACTTTCTAAGAAGCACCTACACACCGAGGGAATCAGTTTTCAGCTCTCAACTTTCCTCACCTTCTTCCTGCAAGTGATCTACTGAGCGCGCTCGTTGACAAGGTGTGACGAGGACCCCCTTCCCTTCGGCCCTTCTCCTGACTTTACAACAGAAGGGCATGCCTCTCACCCACGCCAACCCTCACTAATTCTTAGTGTAGATCACCACGTGCAGTTGAGCACACAACTCAGACGGGTCCAAAGAACCGATCGAACTTGCAGCCATAAAATGTCTTTCACTTCCATCAGCTTGTTTTTGGGAGCAAGGTCAATCAGCACCTAAATTTACAAACAAATAATTAGAGTGCAGCTAGAGCTAAACCCTATCCCATCCCAGCAGTAAACACCATTTTTCGCTGTGTTTTAATAGCATTAAGAAACGTATTGCCAATAAAAATCCACTTTGCTTTATTTCATAATTTATCAAAAGTTGTACTATATGTTGTGTTGGTCAGTTGCATTCTGACCAATAAATCACAACAATAACAATTCAAAAGAAACGTTTGGAGCGGGCCTTACGGTTACAAGAAATGATTTTTTTCAGTTTACACTGATGGATGATCTTTGCTCGAGGGAAGTATGTGAGGCTCTTGCAGCACACACCTCACTGCCCGCCTGCTCCCCGTGCAGACCGTAAGTAGCTCTTCTACCGCAGACTAACTTCCCAGCCAACTTGGGCTAAGGCACAGGCATGTGAGCTGGTCTGGCCAGAGTGACCGACGGAAGTCTGCTGGGGGTTCTGGGGGAGATTTTCCTCCCGCTAAAGAGAAAAAGAAGAGATCCTTTTCCCTTCCTGCCCTTGGGTAGGTGGGAGGATGTGAAACCCGGAGCCATGGCAGCCTTGTTATAACTATGAGGAAGGGCCCAGAGAACTGAAGCAAAGCCAGAGTCCTGATATCTCTGAGACACTAAACTCCTCCCTCCACATTTCTGATTCTGACAGAAAACCAAAACCTGAACCTTTACATTTTTTTTAGCCAGGAATTCTGTTGTTTTCAGGCAAAACCAATCCTGATATGCTAACAGTGTAGGATTTCAGGGACCTGAGGAGCCAGAAGAAGATTTTAAGAGACTGAGCAGCAGACTGGCCTCTTTCACAGCCACGTGGAGCCTGGATTGGAGATGGAGAGAATGTGGGCAGGGACCGGTGACAGTGACTCGCCATCGCAAGCCCTACCTCTGCACACAGAGCCCTCGCTGATGCGCAGTGCGCTGTCCACGAGGAGCTGGGCTAAAACTCGTCACTCTGTCACTCAAAGGGACACAACAAAACCGGTGCCAGCAAACATCTTGTCTCCAGACTCTCCACAGGTGTATAGGTAAGGTGTCTCTTGAGACTGGGCATCGATTTCCTTAAAATTAGCCAGTTCCTTTTAAGAGTAGAACAGGCAATGTAAGACTCTGAAAGGTGTGTATTTGAAATAATTCTCACTTCATGGAGTCATCGCTGTGATCACTAATTGAACGGCATTCAGACTGAACTGACCCCTGAATGTGGAGCAGGTGTCGGAAAGAGAGAGTCTAAGGGTCAGCGCCCACGAACAGCAACAGGAGGGGACACTGTGAGCATCTGATGGCACCTTGAATCTTTCCCACACCATGACGACTTTAAAAAAAAAACCGCCTTGAGAAGGCGCAACTTAAGTTCTGAAAAGCCGAATTCCGCAGCCACGACTGAAGGCAGAAGCGGGGCCTGTGGGGACGGAGGTGCTACGGCTGCAAGCACCTTCCTCCACAGGCGTCTGGCCCACCCGGCGCTTGCTGGCATCCAGGTCAACGGCCATTTCCCTGAAGCTTTAGAAAGTTTTTAAAGAATGAGAACTTTGGGCAGGAAATCCACGCAGGGCAATGACAACTTGCTAAAGAACTAGCACTTTAAGTTCTATTTTCCCAACTGCAAGAAATCACAAACAGCAGCCCTGTCTGCAGGCGTGCTGTGCCTTCCCCAGCCCCCACCCCCCGCGCCCCGCCCCCAGGCGCTGTTCCCTCGCTCCTCTCCTCTGAGCTCCAAGGGCCCTTGTTTGCCTCTGTGACTCGTTCCCTGATCCCACGTCTTCTGTGGCTCACTTCTTCCACCTCTGTGACTTTAGAAACAACAAGCAAACAGAATCATGAACACGTCGAGGGAAAGCTTCAAAAGAGCTTATGAGTTACTTGTAACAGCAGAACAATGCCTCCGTCCCAGCCCAAGTCAGTGGGCCTCAGCAAAGCGCCAAGTCCGAGTTTTAAGGAGCAGGGGCGTCCAACCTTTCGGCGTCTCTGGGCCACACTGGAAGAAGAACAGTTGTCTTGGGCCACACATTAAACACATTGCAACATGTAACCACAAAAAAATCTCGTAACATTTTAAGTAAATTTACAGCTTTGTGTTGGGCCACATTCACAGCCATCCTGGGCTGCAGGCGGCCCGTGGGCGGCGGGTTGGACAGCCCTAAAAGGATCTAATTTAACGGAGGAAGCAATCCTGGAGCTGCTGAGCCCACTTTAATACACACCTATACCCGATGGAGCGCGAGCATTAAGTGGTTTGCTCTCCTTGAGAGGATGTACTTGTACCAGCGTTTTGTACGTGACAAGTCCTCACGCAAATGCCGCAGGGGTGCGGGCGCACACATCACCTGCACAGGGATGCGCATTAAGGCTCCCCAGGCACGCGGAGGAATTTCCTCCACCCGAAAGGCCGCTGTGAGATATTATACATAATGGTGCTTTATAAATGCTAAAGCCCCACACGCATGGAACTAGTAGGTAGTATTTCATTTGCCCTTTTTTTCAATTAAGAAAGGCAGTATATCCAGCATAGGGCCTCAGCACTCGGACCTGCCCGACAAGAAGCACCGTGCAAAGAAGGGACAGAAGGACGCAGCAGCAGAAGCCACACCCACACCGCGAGGGGTCTGAGACCCTGATGAAAACCTCAGTCTTTTGCCATTTTGAGAAATAAGAATCTTAAAACTACCCAAAGAAGCTATGATACATTCATTTTTGTGCCTGACAAAGCAAAGGAAGTGTTAGTAAGGCTTCCCTCGCTTCTCTGTTTAATAAGGTATGACATTTACCCAAAAGTTTACATGATCAATGGACAAAGTATTCAGCATTGTGTCGACTCTTGAAGATGGAACAGGCAAACTGGAACAATCCAAGATAATCAGGCTTGACAACTACTATTATTGTTTCTTTCCATGTACAGCGCAGGGGCCCCCTCTACCACCACCACAGCTGGGAAACAAAAGAAAAGAGAAGAGAAAAAAAAATCTAGAAAACTTGTGATAAATCATGTAAAGCACCCTGTCACCAGGCTGTCTCAGAAGTGACAGAGATATTTAGATGAAAAATAGTTCAGGTTCCAAGCACTATTACAGACAGTCTTTTGCACAAAAACAATTACAATAAATATCTCCAGTAGCAGAAAAGATCACGCCAGCCAGTCGTCCATTCACCTCAAGTGATATGAAATGCAATTGCGTGCAGGTGTAACCAAGACTCCAGACCATCCCTTAGCGTTTGCCGTGGCAGCACTTGGCCTCCAGACTCAACTTCATGGAGGCACACCCTGTTTGCAAGGACCCCACAAAGACGGCTGCCGACCGAAGCCAGCTCGCCCCTTCATGCGGCCTCACTACTACAGCATCTGGCCCCGTCGGTCTTCCATCTGGGGTTGCTGACCCCTGCCAGGCCTTCAGCTTTTATATGTTTGAGTTGTGTCCAACGCAAACCTCCTCACACCATACCCAGAGATGTCGAACTCCCTTTCCGAGCCTGATTGGGCCTTCAAATCCTGCGTGGAGCTTGTGCCAGCAGTTCCAAGCCTCAGCCCTCGTGCAATGGCTGGTCGTGCTGCTGTGTTCCGCCTCGATCTTGGACGGATTACTGGAAAGTCAGGATGTAACTAGACGTTGATGTTGGGGCCATAGGAAGGACCGTCACCAATATCGATGCTGGGGATTTTTCTCCAGCACCACTGCCTCTGTCTGCCCTAGCTGTGAAGGATCCTGTCCTCTGTTTAGGGGCCCTGACCGGTGTCCTGGGCCATTAGAAAAGGAGTGGCCACGTATGGAAGTCCAGATAGGATCTGCGTCTCAGGGCCAGTGCGGGCATCATGTCCACATGGCTCCCTGGTGTCCACAATGCACCAGGATTCACCGCCACCTGAGGCTGACCACCTCTGCTTCTCCTCACCAGGTTCCCTCAGGTTTGGTCCCCTCCAAACAGACCCCACAGACCCCCCTAAATGTGCGATACCTGCGGTAGGCAGAAAGTTGGCCCCCAAAGGTGCCCTAATCCCTCAACCTTCTGATACGTTATGTCACATGTATAGCGGAATTGAGGTCATAGATGGAATGAAGGTTGTAAATCAACTGGCCTTATTGGGTTGGGCCCAGTGCAGTCACAATAGTCCTTACATAAAGTCAACAAAAAAGGCAGAAAAAGAGATTTGATAACAAAAGAGGGTCATAGATATGCTATCTTGCTGGCTTTGAAGATGAAAGGGCCATAAGTCAAAAACAGGGAAGTATCTAGAAGCTAGAGAAGCAAGAGAACAGCTTTTCCCCTGGAGATCCCAGAAAGGAATGCAGCCCCACCAGCGTCTCAAGTTCAGCCCAGGGACACCCCCTTTAGACTTCTGAATTACAGAACTGTAAAGATAGTAAGTACATGCCTTTATCAAGCCACTGAGTTTGCGGTTATTTGTTACAGCGGCAACAGGGAACCAATACACCATTGTTCTGCCATTTCTTCCCCTTTTCTCTCCGTGATGATAATCCTTCTGAGCGATGTGCCTACTTCTCACTACAGGAATGGTGAGAGAGGTGGAGGCGGGGCACAGCAAGTAATACTCGAAGGGATTCTTTCGGTTCTCTAGTTACATCAAGTTTTACACACTTGGAAGATTTGACATGCCAAAACTGGTGAATGGATATTCACTTTGAAATACATCTTAATCAAACGCTCACTCAATCTGATACACAAGCAGTCTCTGTGATTCATCAATGCTCTGTCCTGATATAAAATCTTAATTAAAGAAAGGGATGTGTACTTCTTTAAGTTGATAGAACAATTCACTCACTATCTCTCAGCCCAAGGGCCAGCTTAATGAGGAAGTACTACAAGCATTCTTACAAAGGTCAGAAACAGGACAAGACCTACCACCTCCACTATTTACTTATTGTTCTGGGGCACTAACTAGCCATGCGATCAACTAGGAGCAAAACATTGGAGGTATAATAACTGGAATGCAGAAGATAAAATTATAATTATTTTCAGATTATAAGGTTGTTCCCATGAAGAAAACGAAGAGAACCAAAACTACTCTAAACAAAAAGAATTCAGGGGTTCAAGGCCAAGATGGCAACACAGGAGGCACCTAAACCCGCCCCCTCCCAGGGACACGCCCAGCCGGCTCTAGCTTTCTTTCCGGGGCAGCTAGTCCACGTGCTGCCGGAGACGTGCTGTGTCTGGTTTCCCAGGTATTTGTGCTATTTGGCGATCTGTAGTCTGTTGTGATCTCTTTCCTCGTTCTCCGTGCCTAATGCTTTCAATGTTTTCTACTCTTCTTCTAAAGAAAGCCCCCCAAAGTATGTAAGCTTCAGACCCCAGAAAACTTGAATGCACGTTCAATTTAAAATTTGAATTTGCCAATGCCTCGTGGGAAGGTTGGAACCAGCAGCACGCAGTGACTCCTATTTTTATACTAAGGACTCCGCCATCCCTACCAGGCAAGGAAATTGAACCAGTGAAAGCGCTGGAAACAAAGCCCAGGTCTCTAAACCCCCCCATTCCCTGTCTCACTAACCTTAGTCGTCTCTTCAGAGCAAGGAGAACAAAAAGAGGCCTTTCACCAAAGTCTTCTCCCATCCCAGTCTGTTTATCCTCAAGTGCTGCCGCTCTCCCCACCGGCCCCAGACTCCAGTGCGCTGTTCATTGCATATCTTAAAAGCGAGAATTAATTAGAAGACTCAACTTCCCCAGTGATAGAATCTTCGCGTGGTGACACCCTTCTCAGCGTCATCTGTAGGACGTGGCATTAGCCCGGCAGGGGCCCAGCACCCCAAGTTCCCAGACTACTGTGCTCCTTCACATTTGGTCACGGGGGAGCCTTTTCCCACCTACTGGCTACGAAAACAGTCGATATGCCTAAAAGTAAAATGAAAAAAAAAAATGATAAAGACCATGAAATCTAAAGCCATTAAAAATCTCCAATATTTAGAAAATGAGCCGAAATGCTTAACAAGTACAAATATAAAAATATCGCTGAATTGTTCTTCTAGCAGAATAAAACTACCCATGTGTGAAGAAGAAAAAGGGGGTGATAATTCACTCCAGTCGCTGTTTTGGTCAATGCATGGCTTTAAACAATTTCTAAACAAGTTTCGAACAGAGCTCCGCCCACTTGTCTTCCGCGGTTAGGTGGCTGTCCCAGAGAGGCCTTCGCAGAGCGGCCCAACCTCGGGTGAGGCCTGCCTCATCTCTTCCCCAGCTCCTTCCCCTCTTGACATTATTGTGTCACTTCGACACGCCCAGTGTTGTTCTCCTCACCTACATCACAGTTTCCATCAAATGCAGAGGCAAAGGGTCTCCTCCCGGTGGGCCCTCCCCGCCTCCCCTCCCTGATCTCTCAGTCCAAAGTGCAACTGGAAGAAAGCCATGGAAGAAATAAAGCCTGTGAAGACCCGGTTCCCTGTTCTCTCCAGAGAAACGATGCGCCCTGCACGCCCCCTGCCCCGCACACAACAAAACGAACCCCTTCCTCCTGCACGCTCGCAGCCTGCCCTCCTTTCCTGGGCTGCTGGGGGCCTGCGACTTCTCCTTTGCTACTCCGTGACTTCCTGCGGGAATTCCTTAGAAATTTCGTGTTGCACCTTACTCCTGTAAGGAGCCCAGGAAAGGCTTGGCATTAAATTGAAGTTTGACTGGAAAATATTAGATGAGGGATAGATCCACACGCTTAACCTCATGATGAAGCGCCATTCTCTAGGGAGACCATTGTAAATAGCAATTTCTGCGAGACATTTGAGCTCTAAAGGGCTACACGGGCAAATACAAATTCTGGTTTTCAGTTTTAGCTTTTGAGAACCATAAACTTTTCACTCTTGTCTGGCGCCTTTTGGCTTTCAGAGCACTGACCCCAGCTAACTCCCCCGGGCGAGGCAGGTTGGTTGGCGTCTGTCCTCGCTGATGTAAAGAACTGGAGGGGGCTGAAGCAGCTGGTTGCAGCTGCGAGTCACAGCTGCGAGTCTCCAGGGTGCGGAAGCACCAGAACCCTGCACTTACCCAATCTGCGCTTTTCCTGGGGGCTGTCATTACAGCAAAATGAGGCGAACTTGGTGAATGAAAAGCTCCAAGGTGGCTGCGAGACTGTGGAACTAGCAGCCATGGGAAATCACGCATAGGACATGACGACAGGGTCTGAAGGTGGCCACCGACACCCAGTGGCCTTCCTACTACAGCCACCACATACACTACCAGGTGTTATATCATCTATACTTTACATACGCATATACAGTACACCCACACATTTAAATGCACCCTGTGCTGTAGCCACTCGGTATACTACTGCATAGGCACTGTAAGCAGGGCATGTGTGTGTGAGCGTTCACACACCACAGCCGCCATTACAGCTGCCCCCTGCTCTGCTGCCCCCCGCCCCGTCCAGTGTCCGGCACCCTGCCCCCACCACTCTGCCTCCATCGGCATTTTCATTACACCATGCTGTCACTCACCGCACAGCCTTAACACGGGCCCCTCCCACCTAAGAGTCTCTCTCTTCTCCCAAGACATCCCTCACCTACGAATTTGTGCTTGAAGAAGGCGGTCCTCTCGGATTAGGTCAAGTCTCCCTTCACAAGCTATTCTTTTCCTGCACAGCAGGCTCCACTGTTTATTATGTACCAGGCTACTATTTGGAAATAACGCCTGCCCTCCCTAACAGGCTGGGAGTTCCAAGAAGACTGGGTCCAATGTGCCCACCTTTGCATCTCCGGGGCCCAGAATAACACCTAGCCACAGTAGAGGCACGATGAACAGTGGTCGCATGGATGGATTGGGGTGTGATGATGACCCAGCTGAGACACAGTACAGGTAGAGGAGGGGGCAGACACCTGCGGTGCGACTTCCTCCAGGTGCCCACCATGTGCCCTGTGTCCCACAGCCTGCGACTGGAGCCTGCAACAGAATCACCTGGAGGGCTTGTTAAAGTGCAGATTGCCAGGTGCCACCCCCAGAGCGTCTGCTTCACTAGGTCTGAACGGAGCTGGCAGTTACATTTCCAACGCGGTTCCGGGTGGTGCCGAGTCTCCTGGCCCTGGAACCCCATTTCAACAACCACTGTTCTGAGACCTCAGGTGGTCTCCATACACACAGCCTGCTAGAATCAACGCAACCGCTCCCCAGCTTTCTACAAGGCGCTCCCAGAGAGAGCAAGCAGCACACCCCGTGCCGCAATCCCACTGCTCGTCCTTCAGTGGGCTGCAGAACACCAGAGACCACACTTCCACTCACCCGCATGCAACCCCAACATTTACAGTTACCAATCCTCCCCGCGTGATTTTACAGTACGACCAGAGCTGAGCACCAATGGCAAAGTCAACCAAAAACTGCAACTGTTACAGGTGTCTAACCTGCCATCGCTGAGGTTTTCCCATGAACCACATGGGCCCCTCATTGGACTGGAGTCTGGTGCCACAAAGCACCATTACGGGCAAAACAGAAACTGTCTCTTACTCCAAACAGCCACGTGAGAAGAAACTGTGCTGGGAGCCAAAGGGGAGAAGAGCATTCATTTCTACAATTCTTTACTAGCGGGTGACTAGACCAGGTACTGTGTTAGATGCTGGGGACATAATGACGAATGGGACACAATTTCTACAGGAGTGGAACTTACAGTTTCAGGCTGAGTTGCTACAGATTTTCCAGGCAAGGGTCCAGAAGGCAGAGGCTGGAAGGTGTAAACCTCAGAAGGCCATGGAGACGCAGCGGAGAAGGACTCCACTGGGCCCGTAGAAGCAGTCAGAACCGAGGTGGCCCCAGGGCTCGAGGTACCCACGGTGGTCCCAGCCGCGCTGAGGTGCTGAATGCAGGACCAGATGCGTCCGGTGCCTGTGTACAAACCAGGGAAAGGAGAAAGCTTGCTTGGGCGCGGCTGTGCAGAACGGGCCTGGAGGCTGAGTCGCTGCGCATCAAGGGTTGAGATGAGGTTTTGATATATTAGCATCGGACTGCATCTTGGCGGGGAATGAGCTACTGCCCCTCACTGGGGGACTCCGGCCATTAGGGAAAACACACGCACACATCACACTAGCAAAATTGGAAGGAAAATCTCGTTCACGTCTCCGCAAGTCCCACACCTTCCAAATGCAGGGTCCCCCCAAAAAAGTTCGAGGCCAAACGGGAGCCTGGCTCTGGGCAGGGCTAGAAGCCGGGCACTCAGAGAGGCCCGAGAGCCGGCCATCCTCCCTGGGAGCGGCGCCCACACTGCTGAGTGGGAACCTCCTGCCCCACGAGTGTCCGTTGGGGTTTGAGGAGCCTGAGCGCTGCCCCGGCTTCTCAAGCCCGACTTCACCTTCGAGTCATCAGAGGGATTGTTTTCACCAGCCCCAGCGCCCTGGCCCCGCCCCAGGCCAGTTAAGCCACACCCCGGGGGCGGGGCCAGAAACCAGTGGATTTTATGAGCCCGAGGGCCTGCGAAGACAACTTGCTCTACAGAAAGACTCCTGTTGGGGCCATTTGCCCAGGCCCTGTGCCTCGCCCCCTGGCGGGGCCAGGAAGCCATCGCCTGGGAGAAGGGGGGGCACCCACATAACGCAGTGTAGGATCTGGGGAGCAGAGAAGTGTGGTAACATGATTTACTGATAAGAAGACCTATCACCCAGCCTGCCAAACAACCCTAGTCTGTATCTGTTGGCCTCATATAAATATTGAATAGCTCTCTTGCTCACTCTCAAAAGCTTTCTGATTTGCAAGACACGAACCATTGCACTTATTAAGTCTGAGGGCATAACTGATTCTAGGTCCCCCACCCCCACCCAAAGTTTATTGAGGGGCCTCTGTCCTATGGTGTTGACTCAAAACAAGCTCCTTTGACAATACCGGGCATCATGGCAACTGGGGGGGCAGGGAGGAGCATCTGCGACCAGACCTTTCTGGTAACCGAGCCGAGGATCCTGCTGTTCTGGGCTCACAGTGCACATGCTGACGCCCTGACCCTCAGGACCTCAGAATGTGGCCGGATTTGGAGACAGTCTTTCAGGTAGAAATGCAGTTGAAATGAGGTCACTGACCCTGAACCAGCCTCACCGGCGCCCTCATGGGAAGAGCAGAGTAGGACAGAGATACAAGCAGAGGGAGAGCAATTGGAAGACGCGGGAAGAAGACAGCCATCTGCAAGGCAAGGAGAGAGGCCTAGGGAGAAGTCAACCTGCCCACACCTTGGTCATGAACTTTGGCTTCCAGAGCTGGGAGGAAAATAAATGTCTGTTGTTTAAACCACCCAGCCCATGTGCTTTGTTATGCAACCTGAGCAGCCTCATCCACTCACACGATGCAACACAGGACCACATTTTCTCAAGACCTCTGCTTTGCAGAGAGCTTTCCATTGCCTTGACCTACGGTTAGCCCCACTCAGCTGACGGACACCCAGCTGCTCCACCTTGGACCAGCGAATCTGCCCAGGCGGATAATCCAGACCAGCTAGCTAATCTCCAGTACCTGGCCACTCAGTTCTGTGCAACAACCAAATAGGAAGAGTTAGGGGTGATCTGGGCTCCTTTAATCCATGTTGACTGCCTCTTGCTGTGTATGCAGGGCGCAGAGGTTAAAAAATTAAGAACCTTAACCACGAACTGGACTCACGCTCACTGCTAGTGGCAAAGCAGGTTTCCAGGGTTACAAACCTGATGCCCGATCCCGTCCTCCAACATAACACTTGTTTTCATGCCTGTGTCCTGGGGCCAACCCGTGGATCTGAAGTTTCTCAGAGAGGAAGGATGGTCATAAGGCTGGTCAGCTGTCTGATACCAAGGCTTTTTATGGGGATCAATGAACAATTATCTATCAGTTACTCCCGGCACTGTGGGAATTTCAAAGGAATATTACACTTGCTTCCTGTCCTCAGAACAATGGCCGTTTATAGTTGGGACGGATGTGGTTAAAAGCTTCGAGAGTTAAATAAAAATTAAAAAGCCAAGTAACTGAGCCAAGACTGGAACCGACCCCTGACGTTATCTCTGGCTCAATGGGTGACCTGAGTGAAGACTTTAATCTTTGAGTCTTAGGGGCCTCCTTCACCAAAGGCGGGTAAGAGAACCTTCCTCACCGGGGTCTTAGGAGAACGAAACTGGACAGTCGACGTAAAAAGTGTCTGACTAGTACCCAGCACCTTGCAGACTCGCCTTTAAAAAGGAGGAAATCAAGTCCGGCTATGCCTGCAGGAGCAACGAGGGGAAGCTCACAGACAGCTAACACGGTGCGACTTTGTTCTTGCATTTGCCCAGTGTGTCCTGAGCACCTACTACGTGCCAGAAACCCAGCTCTATGTTGGGAATCCAAGACGAGGTCACAAGGTGCTCCCAGTCAGCTGGAAGCAGACGGTGAACACGCCATAACCAGACCAGTGCGGGAAGGCACCGGAGGGGAGCGAGGCTGAGCTTCTGTAACACCAACGCATCGGGCATTCACGGAAGGTGTTGTCTGTTGGGCCAGGTGTCATTGTCACACATACACACACACACACACACACACATTCATCAAAGGTGTTATTGAAATCCTCACCTCATTTTGCAACTCAATGTTTTGCTTATAACAGCACCGAGAGACCCTCATAGATTAACATCCATTTTCAGGTTTCTGGAACATAATACCTTCTATTTATTTTCTACAGAAAATGAAAAGATGAACGTCGATGGTGACTCCAAGAATGAAGTAACTACAGATGTGTTGTCTTATGCCCTCTGAAGTCCTGACGTTCATTATGTGCCTGTGTCCCGAGGCAGGGGGCTCGGTCACATGGCCCGCTGAGGCCTCACAGCCGACCCGGTGGGCAGGGAGGGCAGGTCCGACGAGGCTGGGCTGGGGTCTGAGAAGAGTCCTGCCTGCACTCACCGCAGCGGGTGAGGAACTGGGCTCCGGCCACCCCGTCCTTCTTCCGGGGGGTCCGGCCCTGCCGGGGCCATGCCTAAGCTGGGTGGAGGTAACTCGGTCGTTCTCTGTGGCTGAGTTCAGGGAGGGCCCCAGGCAGACCCGAGGGAAGGAGTCATCGCGCAGACCAGGGAGGGGCCTGGACCGGCAGTCGTAGGCACACGGCACAGAGCAGCGGGAGGCGGACTGTGAAGGGTGACAGTAACCGCTGTCGGTCCAGGGCTCGTTCTTTGCCAAGTACTTTGTGCAGCATCTCACGTGAGCCTCACAGCCACCTTAGGGGCCGTTCGTCATTCCCCTCGTGTTACAGGTGAGGGATCAGAGGCTGGAGAAGTACAGACGACATCCCTCAGCCAGGAAGCAGAGACCAGCAGTCTTGTCCAGGCCAAGTTCAAGGTCCCTATCCTTATCTCCACACCCCATTACCCATAGGGAAAGCCCCTGAGCTTTCAGGAACGAGGACTCAGGCCAGCAACGCCTGCGGGCTCCAGGCCTCGCCCACTCAGGGAGTCTTCCCGGGTTGACTGGCCTGGCCAGCAGCGGCTGGAGAGCCAGGGAGGGCCAGGTTCACAGGAGCCTGGCCTCAGTTGCTGAGACTGAGGAGGGCTGGGGAGGCAGGAGGTAAGAGCTAGCTGCAAAAACAGGCAAGTAGCCCTGGCCAGGTAGCGCAGTTGGTTAGAGCATTGTCCCCATACGCCAAGGTTGCAGGTTTGATCCCTGGTCAGGGCACATGCATAAATCAACAAATGGATGCATAAGTAAGTGGAACAACAAACTGAGGTCTCTCTCTCTCTCTATCTCAAATCAATAAATAAAAATTTAAAAAAGCAGATAAGTGAAAAATTCAGGGCCTATCAGTCTTCTATGCCAAATTTCTAAAATAAACATTAAGATGGCAAAATGAGTTTTCTACTGTCTACCTGGATGCTTTGACAGATTACAGATTAGCTTATTTCTGTCATGTCATTCTGGCCATTCTTAATGAATGGCTTCATTTCTGCACAGAAATGGCTTACATTTCACCCAGCACGTCATCCATATAGATTTCGTGAGGAGTTTTACCCGAAAGAAGCAAGCCAGAGCACACACTTGCGTACCAGTCACTAGGGATGCTTGTTTCATAGGGAAGAATGTTGTTTTGTTCCCATCTATGAACCCAGCTGAAATGGGCTTTCAGCCAGGGGGCAGCAGGCAACAGCCACAAGGAGGGTTTGAGGATGATCCATATCCAAATACCAGGCCCAGTCTCTACCTCCGGTGCCAGAGGGAGAGCCCAGAGCATTTGGGGGGCCTATTCAGCCTTTAACATGTGGGGAACCAGGCAGAAGTCCTGGGGCTGCAGGAATGGAGAACAGGTACTCGAGTGGGTAGGACTGACCCAAAGCGTCTCTGGAGTCAAGAGCCAGAGCAGGGGCATAGAAAGCCTCAGAGCCTAACCTCCAAGGATGAGCAAAGGCCTAATTCCAGAGGCAAACAGAAGACCGGCAGCAGGGTGAGCCAGGAGTGCCTGAGACGATGGCCAGAGGGGCCACGACGCACAGGATGGGCCTTCTTCGGCACGTCCCCTTGCCCTCAGATGACGCCCGTCCCCCGACGCCCTCCCCACTGCCGGTGGTTTGCCTGCCATCCTTGGCCTTCTCCGGATTCCAGCAGCATCCTCACGCGGCCTTCTCCCTGTGTGTGCAGTCCCTAAATTTCCTCCTTTGCACAGGACGCCGTCCTATTGGATTGCAGCCCACACGAATGACCTTACCTTTATTTGACGACACTTGCAAAGATTCTATTTCCAAATAACGAGGTGCCGCGGTTAGGACTTCAACATATGCTTTTGGGGGCGGACACGATTCTACCCATGACACCCCTTTTCCCCAGGTCTTCAAGCTGTTGGTGTCCCTCAAACCCAGCGGCCCACTGGGTACTAAACAATACCAGTATCTGGACCCCGTCCCCAGAGACTCTGACTTGATTGGCCCGGAATGGGGCCCGGGCATCTGAACCTGTAGGAGTTCCTCCAGCTGATGCGAAAGTATGGCCGTGTTTGAGCCCTTCTGTCCCGGGAGTAACATCAGGCAGGGAACCAGAGATGCTCGGACCCTCTGCTAAGTGGAGCGCTGGGATTGAAGACACCAGCTCTTTGGAGCAATACTATTTTGGTCCAAATGATGGTCCCCGGCGTCTTAGAATGAGAGAGTCTGGGGTTTTCATGTTTTTCAACAACTACATTAAAAAGACACAGCTAATCTTTCTCTTCATGAAGATACATTTGCCTAGGCCTCCACTAAGGAGAATCCGGATGATTTCTGGGCATGCCGAAGAGCCAAGTATTTTAAATGAAGCTGAGTGTCAGAGGCTCAGTCGCCTGGCTGCAAGGGCGATCGGGAGCTCACAGCCACGCCTGCCTCCCAGGGGAGAGGAGAGCGCTGGGAACTGAGGTGCTCTGACAAGCTCCTCGGATATCCGCGGGCCTTCTTGCACGCTAGTCACAATAATTTTGCTCTATTTTTAAACACTGTTGAATCAAAACTAAATTAATATGAACTCAAATTCGCAGGGAGAAAAGGCATCAACATTTATAATGAACTGACAAACTAATTAATGTATCTGAACAGAGGAAGGAAACCATAGAAACAGACTGGAAATCATGTGGACTTCATTCATATGGGGGTGAAAGCAATTGAAACAGTCTAGGGCAAAGTAATTAAATTTATAATGTACCCAGAATGCATGCTGTTCCAGCTCCCTGTGGAGGTCGGTGGTAGAGGTTTCCAATGCCGTCCGACCAGTAAGCATTTCTAAAATGCATACAGAAAATGTGTGAATCTTTGCCTTGGGCCTGAGCTGCACAGCACATTCAAGTTCAGGTCCTGGCAGAGTCTGGGTTATCCTCGAAGAGGGATGGTCCCCTGGTGAGGATCAGGCCCCTCCCGGCTTCTTTCCCCCAGATCTCCTCCACCTGCCCTCCCAGAAGCTGGGCAGGCTCCCTGTCTCGCCCTGGGAATAACCAGCCCCCTGGGCCCCTGGTGTGCAAAGCCAGGATGCCCAGGTGCAGGCAGAGTGGGTGGGCAGCCGAGGGGCCTTACCTCCCTCCCATCCTGTAGCAGCCTGGCCCCTGAGGAAAGCTAGCCCCATGTCCAAGCCGAGGATAGCAGGTGATCTTGTGAACTTTATAAGACCAGGAAGTTAGATGAAATTTGTCTCATTCAACTTTTAGGCAGGTTTACCTCCAAGGTATTGGAAATTGCCTTTGACAAGCACATATGTTCACTTTGTACAATTACCTTGGTTGGGGAGTCTTAGTTAATATTATTTTGGTTATAGACAACCAAAATCCACTTTACGAAGGAAAAGGATGTGGGGGGAAGGTTAATCTTGGGGAATTCTAAGGAGATCTGGATAACTGGGGTGCGCTGCCCTCACCTGGCTCCACCCCCACCCCAGCCTTCTAGTCTCCAGGTCCTAATCCCAAGAGAGAGAAGCGGATAGGCCAGTGTGGGCCACGTGTTCACCCCTGGCTGAATACCTGAGCCAGGTTCCTGGGTCACACGGTCCAAACCTGGCTACCAGGGTCCAGCCCCTCGCAGCCGGTCGGGCTGTGGCAGCGGCTCTGTGGCCAATCCAGTAGCCGTCTGCCGGCCGGCCGGGGGACGGGAAGTCAGAGCCAAGTGCGCCCTATGGGTCCATGTCCCTGGTCACATGTCAGTTCTCCTCTGCCTGGTGTGTGTGTCCTCACCACGGACCCCCAGTCTTTCCCAGCCCCTCCGAGTCAAGAGGTGAGCATTCCTCCTGCTGGCCGCCACAGTGCCTTGCTTGTGAATACACTAAAATTGAGGATTGCTTTTCAACAAAAGATCAGGAAGATAGTTAACAGATAACAGGCAGAAAGAGAGAAGATACTGGCAATACCTAGAATGGGCAAAGAATGTATGTTACTATATAGCGGCTGAAAATCAACCAGAAAAAAAGCAAAATATCGAACAATGGGTACAGGTTAGGAATAGGTAATTTCAGAAGAGAAAACACACAAAAAGGACAAGCCTACAGCGAGATGCTAAACATCACGGGTCGTCACCCCAATGCAAAGGACCACAATGCAGTACAGTTTTGCACCCGCGGCACTGGAAAAATACGAGAGCTGAGAAGGGCCAAGTGCTGGCAGGAAAGCGGGGCGTGGGTGGGCACAGATGGGTGTGGCTCTTCCAATGCTTACGAGCATAGCAGAGTATGTTCATTATTTTTGTGGTTATAATTATGAATACACATCTCCGAGAAGGGAGCTTCTCTTGACAATATAAGCAGTCGCCCCGCACGGGAGAAACAAGCGTGATCGTCTGCTCACGTGGGCGGAAAGCCCGGCGTCTGACGCAGAGTCACAGCCGAACGCCCGAAGAATCAGCTGCAGCCCGGCTTTCATCCACGCACCCACTGAAATGTTCAATCTGCCTGGGAAATAATTGCTGCATGTTAAGTTTCCCTAGCATTTTTTTCCCTGAAAATGATTTTGAAAAGCAGTTGAGAATAGTACCTTCTCAGAGGGAGGGAGGAGTGTTCACAGCAGTCCCCCTGCCAGACCTTTTCCAATTCGGAAAATCTTTTTCACAAAGCGTTTGCCCAGCCCCGCCCCTGGCAACGAGCGAATCGGGTTCTGCTCAAATACTTGCAGCTCCGGGGAACTCATGGCTTTGGAAGGCAGTGCTTGCAAGTTACTGCAGTCCTCCTCGTGGTCAGCTCCTCCTTCTCGAACCATCTGCGTCAACATCACAAGTCTGTCCTCAGTGGGCAAGACTGGAACTCCTATTAGAACTGAGCCCAGGTTGCTGGTTTACGGCCACGTCCACAGGACCTAGCACAGTGTCGTGGAACCTAAGACACACAAGAGATATTTGTTGGATGGATGGATGGATGGATGGATGGATGGATGGATGGATGGGAAGGATGCCCTCTCCGGTTGCTATAGAACAAGTTATACATACATTCCCCTATCAGACTGAGTCCAAGGCATGTAATAATGCACTTCTATCTAAATTGAAGATTTGGGGGAAATTTTTATGTGAAATAACTACAGAACTGTAACCGTCCTAAGACCTGGAAACTAGCCTAGGCTTGAATGTCAGCAGTGAAACTGCCTCAGAGTGAATCACCACTGATCACAGGAGGATGGGGAGTGGTCAGATGAAAACCAGTCTCATTCATTCTCAAAGAGCAACACTAACAAGTGCCTGAAAGATCATCGCTAAGAATTGTCTGCATTTCCAAGCGGTGTCTCTTCTCTTTGATCTTTAACAATACATAATCCACCATGTATTTTGAACTTAATGGAATGCCTAAAACCTTGATAGAAATGTATGTAATTCTGAGTTGGTCGCAAGGACAAACTTTGGACAGAATCTGTTCATACTTCCCCAAAATGTACATTTACTCATTAACAGCATGATCTCTTTCTCAAATTGAGTCATTGGATTTATTTACTGCAGATCTGAGAAGGGCGAGATTGTTACCAGTGCTCATATAACAAGTAAATAAATAAGCGCATTCACTTTTACTAATAATAAGTCAGGCAAGTCGCCCTGTCTCACACTGACTGTGCTGTATGTTGCATTGTTTTCTTGCTCTTTTGCAGAATTTCATTTGCTCAAAGTTTCAAGTGCCCCAAGACCCATGTACTGTCGTCTTCACAGGAGGATGGAGAAGCATTAGGTACCTGGTACCCAGCAACAGCCCCAAGGGCAGAGTTATCAGTGGAATGCCTCCAAGTCACAAAGGGCTAGAGGAGGGTTCCTTGCTGGTACAACCAGGTCACACCCTACGGGGGCTCGTGGGGTGTGGCTGGCTCTCTCCCCAGGAATCTGTGCCTTGCTGGCCCGGCTGGGCCCCTCTCCTGGCTCTCTGCAAGACCTCAGGCTCCAGGGACTTGGATCAAGCGGTGTCAATTGCCAGCTCCCCCTCTGCGCTGCCTTGTGATTCAAAGCAGATTCTGCTCCAGTTTTTAAATAAAAAGGGAAGCACGTTACTGCCGCAGGCCCACGAGAACAGGAGAAAGCGAGGAAACGCAAGAGTCCGTGCGTGAGTGAGCTGCTCATCCGTGGCGAACCTTGGCAGGGGTGTGGTCCAGGGAAGCCCGGGGACAGGAAGGGTCTGAGGGCTGAGTGTCCCGCAGGGAGGCCATAGGAGCTGCAAGAGCCCTGGGACTTGGTCATCTCACAGGTGACTCTGGGTTGGGGCGCACTCCATCCAAACACACACACAGAAGGACACGTGCGCGCACAGCGCGCCCCAACAGCACACAGCTGTCACAGCACTGCCTTCCTGCTGGGCTGCAGGAAGGAAGAGTTGGCGGAAAGAGGGCGTTTCTTCACCTGGGGACTGGATCTGAACTAAACACCATTGAGCCCAGTGGCCTTGTTGGAACTTCTCCTAGAAAGCGACTTTGGACCGCGCCTCTCTCACACCTGTGCCGCCTCGTGCCAAAGCTAGACACCTTAGCGACAATGTTGGCAGGCTCTGTGTGTGGCACCGCCATCGAACCTGATGTTCACTCTGCCTCTCTCTTCTTCACGCTGATTTCCAGCTAAGCTCTCTCTTCCCTGGGAAAGGGGGGCGGGGGGACATTTCTGTAGTTGGAGTAATGTCTGCATAATTCTGCTCTCTGTGAAAATGGCTTTTTGTATAAAAATCATTTACATCATAGCGATTCTTATATTCTAGGTATGATTACCTTGTGTATCAACATGTGAAGGTGCATTTATATTCTGAATATTTTATATATCGCTCACAGAATGCCAGGGCTTGAGTGATGAGCCCATTCCATTTCTCACCTGTTTTCCTCAAATGATTGACTGAGCTCTCTATCCCTCCTCATCTCTGTATCGGAAACATAGTAACAGCCACCGCGCGAGACTGTCGCAATGATTAACCGAGAGAATACGAAGTGCTTTTTAACACAGTGTATGATTTATCATGAGTGTCATTATTATTACTAAAGACAGACACGGCACAGCGATAGATAAGCTGTCTAAGTACCAAGGGAAATGAGGAGGATGCACTTCTTTTCCAACATCCTGGTGCTTCTGATCTAACCGGGGCCTGGTGCACGGTCACACTTCTAGGAAGGGACAGAAGCCGGCAGAAAATCCAGGCCTTGCAGCTCACAAGGGTGCTTCACAGCGAGCGCGCCCGACGCAGACCCAGCAGTACACAGTAACGCGGCTGGGGCTGCGGGGACTGGGAGCAGGTAACCACGGCCGCTCGATGGACACCTCCCGCCAGCCACCCTCAGCCCCGAGCCCAGCGCCGGGGCGTCCTGTTCCGGGTGGGATGGACTGGCTACTGCCTCACCCTGCCTCTCTGCCCCGTGAGCTGTGGGGGCCTCCCTTGCCTCCACGCGGCCCTGCGTGTGTGCACCCTTCCCGCTGCACACCCGCCCCCCTCTGGGCGCAGCGGCCTCCACGTGGACCGGACTAGGTGAGGACTGAGTTTGCAATCCTCCTCTTCCAGAGCGTGGCTGCCGAGGCACGTGGAACTAACGTGGTCATTTCTCCCTCGGGAGTATGCCCCCCAAATTGATCCTGCAATTTGTAGCCCTCGGGCGCACTGGCCAGCGGCTGGCAGAGGCCCTGGGTTACACCGTTACGGTGAGAGGCTGTGGGCGCCCCGGTCCCTGTCCTCTCTGCTCTCACCCTCAGGCTGCCTGGGGGTGGGAGCCTCCAGCCACCCACGGTGGGTGCCTAGAGCAGGGTGACCGTCTGGTAGACGTAACCACTTTGCATCGTGGTTACCCTTAGTGATTTTTAAGGTTCCCTTTGAACTTTGGGTCCCAGGGTAATGTACCAATCTCATTTCACAAGCCCTTTCACCGTGCTTCCTACGGCGCCAGGCCATATGCAAAACGCCTCACAAATCTGAGCTTAGTTCCCGGTCACAGCAACCCTACTGCTGTCGGTAATTAAATCCTCATCCCTAATTTAGACATGAGCAAGTAGATGCAGAAAGTTTAAGCAGCTCGCCCAAGCTCACACAGCTAGTGAGTCGCGGAGCTGAGGCTCCAGCCCAGGCTGCCTGCCTCAGAGCCCACGCTCTGGCCCAGACTGTTTTCCTAAATCCGAGGCCTCTGGCCAGTGGCATCTCTCCCCCCGTACGTCTGTGACTGTGTGTTTTAGAACAGGTCTACCGGCAGGGGCAGGTTCACCCCCCGGCCTCACTCAGCGTCTCCGGCTTCACGCCTGGCCTCGGTATTAACCTCCCAGCTCCGTGCAAACACAGACACTCATCCACGTCATTTTAACTTCTCCATCTTAGAGTACATGGTCAATGAAAAACGATGGGAGTTACAACTGCGTGAGTTAATACTGTTTCGGAAAGTACAGGAACTAACGCCAACACAGTCTTGGTGAGAACTTCCTTTGAGCAAGAATCTTCCGTGTATAGGTTAGGATGTAAGACATCAAGGTCACGGCCACCCGCTGTGCTTCCCTTCCCCGCTCCACCTGCACACACTCTTCTGCCCAAACAGCTCTCAACATCCTGCTGGATCACAGGTCAGTGTGTTTTCCCTCGGGGGGTAACCGAAAACAAGCATAAGTTACTGAGGGCTTCATTTTCCTCAGCAAGTATGTCACGGAAAAGGATGCCCACGGGCTCGCTCTCTTGCCGCATTAGATGCAGTGCAGTGCATGTCACCCGTGCTGTGTGGCCGGTGCTGCGCCAGGAACTCGGCGCCCGGATCTGTAAGAAAAACTGAGCATAAGCCACCCGGGCTCCGGGGACCGTCGCACGTGGAAATAAACTCGAACGCTGTGAGCTTATTTGAAACCAGTTAGTGATGGAGGGTGGGGGGAGGGTAGTTTATTCCACCGCAGATCAGGAAGGCCCCCAGGAGACGGCACCTGAATGGGGCTATGAAGACCAAATAGAAATGTGGACGAGGAGCAGGTGGTTCAGCCTAACTTAAAACAGAGTCCCTGAGAGGTCGGGGTTAAGAGAAAAGGGAGAAATGCAGGTGGTACTCTCCCGCAGAGAAAGGGGGCCCATCACAGTCAGCGCTCCGTGGCCGGTGCAATCGCAGCACGGGGTTCACCAGACGTGACCATGAGCGGGGTTTCCACTGAGCCCACGCAGGAATTACCACCGCCAAGCATGCTTCACCGCCAAACTCCGTGGAACATAATCCCACTTGTCTTTCCCTTGCTCACAAACTGCTTTATTATCTCACGGGGTCACGGCTAATTATGATGAACAGGAATGTGCCGCTTTACAGAGTTCTAGTTAATAGGGTTCCCCTATCATTGGTTTGCCCCAAGACAGCTCAGGGGGTCCTGTGTGTGCCACTTAAAACAACCCACCCATGCCCACCACCTGCCCTGGTCCCGTCTTTCTTTTCAAAGTCAGTGCAGACCAATAAGACGTATAAAAGGCACCACTGAAGCTCATTCTGGGGGCTCTGGGCATTGTTCCTGTGTGACGGTGGAAAGATCTATCCAAGTTTGCAGGGGGGGTGCGTGGGCACCGTCTCCTCGCTGTGCACCCAGCCGATATGTGACAGGCAGGGACTTTGCCAGGATTCCCACCTGCTGGTCAGACCGGCACCACCGGAGACTCAGAACAGGCGCCCGGGATAGATCCCTGGAGGGTGTCTTTGTCTTCGCCACATGAAGCTCACGATTTCCCCCTGCTCTCATTTCTAGGGATTTCCATGGCCTGTCCAGGTAAAGTAACAAAGCAAGCACTCCAGTTTCCTCTCCAGCACAAGAACTCGGCTAGGAACAGATGCCCCATGGCGGAGGTGGCCTGGCCCCTGGGAGAGTCCTGTGTGTGATGACCTGTGTGGACGTCCCTTTCTCAGCCATGACGTCACTCGATCCTCCCAGAAACCGCGCACAATCGTTAGACCTCCGTTAATAATCCCCCTTTTACAAATGAGACAAGAGGTTCCTGATTTGGCAAGACTCAGCAGCGCACTCAGGGGGCAAGGGCGGGGCCCGTTTCAGATGCTCTGACTCCAGAGCCTGTGTTCTTCCCACCATTCCTTAGCCCCGAGCTGAGCCACCGAGCAGCTGCATAATTGCATAAGCGCTTGCCTCCCCTCCTTTTCCCCAGAGGTAGCCCCGTCCCCCTCAGACCAACCAAACCCTTTGGATGTCACGCTAAACTCAACCCTCTCTTACTTTGAAAACACCCGCATTCACAAACAGGAGAACTGCATGCACATTAACCTTGCAAAGCCAGGACCCGTCAGGGGCGGTGCTGCACTCAAGAAGTTCAGCCCAGCAACCGTGCTGAAGAGGAAGGCGCTCTCCACGCTGGCCTTGCAAACCAGGCACAAGGCCGGTCTGCAGCGAGACCCAGGGAAACACCATTTCTTCTTCTGTCACTTCCCTCTCACTCTGTGTCCACTCCGCTCAAACCCTCCACACCTGCCTCAGGGCATTCCTGGTCTCCTGCAGCCCACGGTTTTCCTGCCTCCGCCTCCCCACTGCTCGGCACTCTAGCACTGCTGCCTCAGCGCTGCCCAGCAAGGAAGGTGGCTTTCTAGGAGAGGGAGGCCAGGAGGGACGAAGCCAGCGGTGACAGGGGTCTCTTTCCAGGCCGTGGGAGAAGAGTATTTGGCCATCACTCACATCAGTCCCCGGTGCCCCATCACCGACAATGGCCCGGGAAATGCAGGGCAGTAAGGCAGCATGGGGACTTTGTGCTCCCTGGGGCTTTGTGCCCGAGTTCACTCCACGAGGAAAAGGCTCTTCCGTCCGAGCTGGGGAGCAGAGTGCTCTCAGCCCACCGGTGCTTCTTCACCAGTGGGCAGGCGGGCAGTGCAGCCCACCACCTTCATTCCAGTGACACGGAGCAAGTTCAATGACTTGGCTGAGCCCAGCTCCCTCGTCCATAAGTGGGGACTCTAACTGCACTTAATTCCCAGGGGTGCTGATGGGATTAAGTGGGACCACGAAGGTAGAGCTTTTGGCAGAGTCTGGGAACGCCGTCAGCCTTCCTACTGTTCGTTCCGGCGATGTGTATTTCCGCAGCGCCTGGGAAACTTCCTGCCTGCAGGTGGGCAGAGACGGGCTGGGCTCAGGTGGCGAAACACTGTCTCAAGCCCATTTATTCTGCTACTTTAATGTGTCCTGCTGAGGGGGGGAAAAAAAACCCAGCTGGTCCCCTGGCCCATCTCTAAGGTCACGCTACAGTATGAGCCACTGAAATGACTCGGTTCGCCCTGCCCACAGCCAAGCTTTCTCAGAAACCGGACTCTGTTAAGTACACACGAACGCTCAGCAGAGGACAATCGGGTGACTATTTTTCATCCAATTCATTTCTTTTCTCACTAAAATGAAAGGCAAGCCCTGGAGTCGTGTGTCTTGAGTCTGTTTGTTACAGTGGTAGGTTCCACAAAGCCGCTTTGGCAGTAAAAGTTTTACAGACCAGTGATATCCGTCCGCAGCTGTGTCCTGAGCCTGGTGGCTGGGGACCCTGGCGGGGGTGTGTCCTGGGTGCCCGTGCCCCTGCACAGAACTTTGGCCGGCAATGTGGGAGGCCGCTGCTGCCTCCGGGCCCGGCCTCCGTGACGTGAAGTGTGCCAGAGTGGGTGGATCCCAAGGCAGGTCAGAGACGCATTCCAACAGGGGCCCCGAGCAAACCGGCCGGGGCAGGCAGGGTGGTGCAGGAAGAGGGCACAGATCACGCACCACCGCGGGTCTGTTCGTGGACCGGACCACGGGGCTGCGCCTGGGAGGCAGGAAAGGCGAGGAAGGCGAGGAGCCAGCTGCCCAGGAAGGACACCTGCCTGCAGGCAAAGCCCAGCCCGCTTGCGTCCTGGACCGGAACCTTGGGCTGCTCCGCTGTGCTCTGACTCAGCGGCAGGTGATGTCTCGTGCCAGCTCCAGATGCCCAGGGGAGAAGAGAAACCGCATTGTGGATGACGGAGTGAAAAAGAATCTGCGATTGATTAGGAGGGAGGGAGAGAAGAAACCTCCTGTCGAAGCAGTAAATAAATAGAAATCCAGCTGCCCTCCAAGAAGGTGGAAACTATCCACTCTCTCCAGTGCGTATTACTTCCCCAACTTTCCTGCAGGCTCTTGCTGACAGTAAGATCACGAGCTATGGACTGGGTTAGGGAGGTGGGGAGGGGAGGCCTTCTCTCCTCTCCTCTGCACCTGAGACCTTGGCGGTGGTCCCTGGAGGAGGTAAAAATTAGTCCAGGCACCAGGACAAAAACACCCACAGAGAAACCCGGGAAGTGAAGGCTCAGGATCTAAAGTGGCGTCTGGCACAGCCAAGGCAGAAGGTGAACTTAAGTCAAAGTTACTGCCTGTCTCTCCAAACCAAACATTTGGGTCCCAAATCACGACACGAAGATGGACATTTCACCCGATCTCTCTGGAGTGCAGCAGAAGCCACAGTAATTCTTCTGTTCCGTTTGAGAAAAGCTCCGTGGAGGAGGAGAGGCTTTCAATGTTAAAAGTGAGAGAAAAACAGAGACAGACTCATAGATGGAGAGCAGATGACAGCTAGCGGGGGAGGTGGGGTTAAGGGGTGGGTTGAGCAAAAAGGAAAAAAGACTCATGGACATGGACAGCAGAGTGGTGATTGCCGGGGGTATTATACGGGGACTAGATGGTAATGGAAAAATACAATGAAGATTCAATTAAAAAATAAAATGGCTACCCACAAAAATAAAATAAAGAACTTTGCATTGGATATTAAAAAAAAGTAGGAGAAAATGCAACCTGGTGCAGAAATTTGCCTCAGTCTTTGCCCTGAGGACACGGTTAGCAGACCTCGTCCTGGGGCAGTGGAGGCCTCTCCGCTGTCGCAGACCCTCCAGGCTGCGGGGAGGAGGCTGAACTGCCCCGGAGGCCCAGGGAGGGAGGGGAAAGCGGAGATCCTAGCAACACACGTATTGGTTAGCACTTGGCCACACTCCGGTAACTTCTTTTTTAAAATTTTGCTGAGATTATCAAGGCTGCTTTCCAGGAAGGACAGAAGTTGAATCCTTTAGAAAACAAGTAGAGAACAATTAAAACTACTTCAGGTCTAGACTTGGATACAAACATTTGGACCACGAAAGACCCAAGTCAGCTTCTGGGCAAGAGTTTACCTCTAGTTCCACAAATCATGTATTCCTCATTTCGAATGACCTGCTCTAAAATCTATAGTCAGCCTGTACTTTTCATCTAGCAAAAGCAAAAACTTCCCCACACCATGGGCAGCAACGTGAAAATGGTGTGGCAATGAGGTGTGACTTTGGGTTAAACATTACCAAGCAAGGCAATAGTAAATTCTCAGTGAATTACGATGTGTGGCTTCCAAAGTAATCTTTTCTTTATTGAAAAAATGAAATAAAATAAATAAAATGTATAGAGACTGCCAGTCTTCATTAGGGACATCTGCATACTAAAATAATAATCAAGAAAACCAGCGCTAGTGTTAACAGGGGTCATTTATATCCATAATGAAGTATTGCCCCATAAGAAAGACTGATCAAGTCAAATACATCATTGTTTCATGAATAAAGAAAGCACTTAGTTATCGGTTCGACACAGCAGGAAGCTAAGCATGGGCATTGTTTTCTAACACTAGAAGTGATCCATGTGTTTTTAAAATCCACCAGATCTCAGATCCAGATGAGTTTCAGCTTTTCTTCCAGTTGCCGCTGGCCATCAGGGTGTATGGTTTGTGCTTGCTTTACTAAGGGAGGTCTCTCTTTTTTTTAACTGAGGTATAACTCACATACCATAAAATGCATTCTTTCAGCTTGTACGACTCAGAGCTTTTCAGCATGCTCTCAATCTCGTGCAGCCATCACCACTATCTAATTCCAGAAAACACTCATCAGCTGGAAAGGGAGCTCCTTACCCGATAGCGGTCACGCACGTCCCCCTCCCCGCCAGCCCTGGGCAACGACTCCTTTACTGTCTGTCCTCGTGGATCTGTCCGCTCTGGGCATCTCGTACACGGAATCATACAACATGCGGCCTTTTGCGTCTGGCTTCTTCCACCTAACAGCCTTTTCCAGGTCCGTCCTCACTGTCGCTTCTATCGGCGCTCCCTGCTTTTTATCGAGGGTTCCGTCGTGTGGATGGACTGCATTTTGTTTGTCCTCCGTCAGATTATCGACATTTAGGTGCAGAGACACTTCTGGCTCCTTTCCACTTTCTGGCTCCTACACGCATTCACGTGCACACTTTTTATGGAGATATCTTTTCAGTCATCTTGGGTACACACCTAGGAAGAGAGTTACAGGGGTAAGTGTTAACTCCACATTTGTCATTTTGAAGAACGACTAGGCAGTTCTCTAAGGAGCCGCACTATTTTATATTTCTACCAGCAATTTCTGAGAGTTCCTGTTTTTCCATACCCGTGTCAACACTTCTTACTGCCGTTGTTAAAAGTCCCTCTCCAGTTTCGATGGTCGAGTTTTGGTCTGCCGTGGTAAAAAGTTCTGAAGGGCACGGGGCGAAGGCTGGGCAACAAGGCAAATGCACGTGTGTGTTACACACTGAATTACACACTTGCAGTGGTTAAAATGGTAACATTGATGAGGTGTTTATTTGGCTGCAGTTTTTTAAAGTCCTTCGTGGAGAGAAGGGAGGTAGGAAGAAGACAAAGACTCCCTTCCCAAATGAAGAACTAGAAAGCGGGGATATCATACCGCTTACCCTCAGGCACTGGATGGCTATTTTAGTTACGTTGGTCAGGAGGCACTCACCGACTCGGCCCTCCAGCAATGCATTCCTCTGTGCTCCTGGGGGTGGGGGCGGCCAGGGCAACTGCAGCCCATTGTCCTCGTAACTGTGGGACAGCAGCAGGAGGAAGAGAACGCCCCCGTCTTTTTTTATTGTAGCCACTCTAGTTGGTGTGGACTGGTATCTCACTGTGGCTGTCATTCACATTTTCCTAATGACTGATGGTGTCTAGGATCCGTTCACGTACTTCTTGGCCATTTATGTATCCTTTTCGGAGAAATGTTTATTGCCATCCCCTGTCCATTTTTACATTGGTCAGTTGTCTTTTTACTGTTGAGTTGTAATAGTTCTTCATATATCCTGGATACCAGTCCCTTATCAGATATGTAGTTTGTAAATATTTCCTCCCACTTTGTAGGCTGTCTTTTCTCTTTCTTGATGGTGCCTTTTTTTTAATCCTCAACTGAGAACACGCTCATTGACTTTGGAGAGGGGCAAGGGAGGGACAGAGAGAGGGAGAGAAACAT
>CM052548.1:5530761-5547830 GCA_028533065.1 Trachops cirrhosus | reverse complement strand
TTCATTCACTCACCAGGGACAATGTCTGTTTTAATCCTAAAATTCACTGATTCAACGACAGCATGAGATAACGGCCATTACTCTGCAGAGGTATAAAAGTACTCCCGACAGTCTGGACGAACTGAGTTTCAGTTAACAGAAAACTTGACCCCTATTCCACAATACAACAGAATGTAACCAGAGCAGTACCAAACTCAGGTAACTATTACCTTATTGAGCAGAGCAACCTGGAACCCAGTGTATTCTTTCATGTTCAGGTCCAGCAGCCTGTGAGGGACGTCCTCTGAAATGCCCTGCAGCAGCTGCTGGAAATCCTTCCTGTAGGCCGTGGACAAACCGTGCGACCGGCTCCGGACTTTAATTCCAGTTTCCTGCACTACTTTCTTGCCTACAGATCCAATGACTCGATCAGATTCTATTTTGGCCTAAAGTAAAAATAGACAAGAACTGTCTTGATGTAATCTAAATTGGTAACTTAAATTCTATAGTTTTGGTCCTTTATAAGTTAAATATTTATATATTTTAAAAGTATATGAGAAATTAAAATCTTGAGGGGCATACTTTATGTCAAGTACTTGGTAAACTAAACACAGTTTGAACAATGTCTTATGATTTTAAATTATTACAGTTCTAACCTTTTGGAGCAGGGCGAACAAATATAACTCTAATTGTAAATACCCACTACACTTAAACCATGAAGTGTAAAGACACCCTAAATGAAAATATGCATTTCTAATTCAGAGCTGATAGAAAATTAGAAAAATCCTCTCATCAATATTTACTTAAAGACATTAGCATATAAGTAAATGTTCATAGATATGGCAAGTAATAATGTAGTTTTTCACTGGAAAGTGGACAGCAAATATTTTGACTCTTTCCACCTGCATTTCAATTAGCAGTTAAGTATATATGGCAGAAGTACCGGAAAAATGATGCATCATGTACAACTTTAATAACCTGGCAGTCAGTTCAAGCGTATACTGCTCAACCACCACAGTATCTGCTAAGGTGATCGATGCCCAAAATGACAAAACTCGATGTCTCTTACAAATATTTCAAAAGAAATTCCCATTTTGAAAGAAAAAATCTATAGCTTTTAAAAGAGAAAGCAAAAGGAACTGGCATTTTTTCTAAGCAAAAACAACTAACAAACTTCTCAAAAGAAGACAAAGAATGCTCACAAACTGGAAGTCTAGGCAGCCATTTCACCAACTAGGAATCGTTATTTGAGGTTAACATTTCAAAACACAGCCTACCATGCACTCGAGCCAGAACTGTGTGAATATACGATACACGTGGTTTTAAAATGTAATACTCTAATAAAATGGAGCTCTCCTAGAACTATCAAGAACTCACATCTGGCCTGTTAACCACCTTAGCCAAAACCACCCCAAATACAGACAGGCCTCCGCTCCCCAACGTTACCTGCTGACTCAGTTTTTTGAGGTATGAAATGACACTGTAACTGAGGCCATATTCCATGCTGTCTGCTATGAGGTTGGGTGCCCCCATCATTCGAACAGCTTTCTTCAAAGGCTATGGGCAAGAAAGAAAATGCCTCTTGTCAAAAACATCAGGCTAGATGTATTATGTCAGTTTTGAAAACTTCTCCCCGCCCCCAACTCCCCCTTTTCTGCAGTAAGAGTAATATCATATTCGTTTTCAGTAAAATGTTTGTCAGGGGAATGAAAGGCAGTTTGGAAGTGTTAAAAAGGATTAGAAGCTAGAACAGTAGCACCCAGGGCAAGACAGGGGAAGACCCAGACTTCCTGGTCTCCTGGGAGATAGCGAATTGGGAAGGAAAGGACAGGAGACGCCCTGCAGAGGCAGATCTGGTGGACCTTGGGAAGTAACTCAAACGGGGTCCAAGAAAAGAGGAAGCTCCCGCTTTGTGCAACTGCATGGGCTGTGGCTCAACCACACACCAGCTTCATGACCCCGTGTCTTGGGTTCTGTAGCCTCTCTCTGCCTGAGCTTCGCATTTGTAAAATGATAGTAATAGTGTCTACCTCGTGGGGCCGCCATGAGAATAAATGAATTAGTACATGGAAAGCACTTATAAAAGCATCTGGCACACAGTAAGCATTCGGAAGGTGTTAATCATGGCTATTATCATGAGCTGAGCTGAACGAAAACAGAAGGAAAAATGAGGAGGAAAAACAGCCTAACATTTACTATGGATGTGGTATAATGAAATAATATTTAATTGTAAGGAGAGACCAATGCAGAACCACTTTGGACAATGACAATTATTATTAGCAGGAGTGTCCAGTGTGTATGAATGGGATAGAGACAGAAAAAGGATGATATTCACTGATATATTAGAAAGTGGATAAGCATTGATGTGAAACTAGAATCCAATCCCAGAGATATCAAATCTCTGATATTTCACATCCATGCAGCTTTGGCTAAGTCCTCCAGGTTCCTATGAAATATAAATGAGTCAACATATGTAACATTTCATATTCGAAGTGTTTCTTCCTTTCACTCTTACATGGCAGGCACTATGTGCTAGACGCTCATACAATTTATCTCTTAAAACTGTAAAATACAATTTTTAAAGCTGAAGAAATTAATGGTCTTATGAGGGACCATTTACGAAGATCCGTTAGAGTCAAATGCTGTACTGTTCTTGCATTAAAAGCAGAAGTATTGTCTAAAAGTGCTTTTAGTGTGGATCTTTCTGTTAAATTACTTTTCATAAAATAAAGCAGTGTACTTACTAATACATACGTTACTGGTCTCATCTACTATGATAGACTTTAGTAATCAGAAAATTCATGGCTTTAAAAATATATGGTTCTCTGTGAATATACACTTACCTAAGAATAGGTAATATGTACCTAAGAATATATTTCTGAAGACTTAGAAAATAATGCAACAAAAATAATTTTGAACCATTAGAGAGAAATAATTCTGAAACTGCAATTTAAAAAGATAGTGCAAGGACAGAGATGAAACGCCTACATTCGAAACCAGGCTGCCTGGGACTAAATTCCAGCCCCCACATGTTAGCACTGCAGCCCTGGACCACACAACTTATCCTTTAGGACCTCAGTTTCCTCATCTATGGAACAGGGACAATGACCATGTCCACCTCCCAGGGTCACTACATAAGTGAAATGGGGTTAATACACGTAACGTGCATAGGATCGTAGTAGGCACAGGATAGGTCATCGTTATTTTGCAAATCACTGTAACATTTCTATTACATCTACACTGGCCACGTGCGCACACAATTTTCATGACATTTAACCTGTAATGGCAAAAACAGGAATACTTACAATAAACAATACTTACAATACTTACAATATAAGCATAATATGAAACGTATTACAAGTGCTATTTTTAACAATACTGTTCTTACCCCAAGGTAGTACGGAGGCATTGTCTTCAAATAACTTTCAAACGACTGTCTCCATTTCAGTGTTGGCTTTGCTTTATGTACTTTAAACAAGTCATCTATAAATGTACAATGTAAACAGTCATCGCTCATTTTCACACATGAAAATCACAGCAGGTAAGTTTCTTATTTGTGACAGGAAGAGTCACATGAGATACAAGCTTTTAACAAAATAAAAGTGGTAAAATTTTGGGTTCTGTAATTTTCACAGTAATACCATTTCAAAAATGAAAAGGTGCCCATTATGGTCTAAATTACACGTAATGATAAAAGTGGAATCAGGAAACATAAAGAAAACTACACCCTACCTAGACCTAGACGTGAGACAGGTTCGAGGACATAAGCAGAGTATGTACAGGGCCTTCTACAAATATATCTACTAATATTGTGACTATAACTTTCAAACCTGAGGTGACTCCATAAAGGAAGATTAGCCTTTCCCAACAGTACTCAAAAATGGCAGCCCGATGGTGCCCAGAACTAACTTTAGGCTATCATGTTACTTTGGGGCCAACTCTTTCATTTAGGAAAACATCTGCCGAGTGAAAACGTGCGCTGAGCCCAGGGGAAGGCGACAGGCGTGACTTACCTAAAAGGGGAAGGAGGACAGGGTAATTGTAAGGCATCACAAAGAGGTTGACACAGTTCAGCGCTGTACTGGCTTTCAAGTAACCAAACGGGTGACCCAGTTCACTGTATTTCGCACTATTGCTCACATATACCTGTTAAAAAGGAGTGATTAAGATTTCCTATTTTTATGAAGGTTAAAACCTTTACAGATTATGTAAACCATCGACTCAATTTCACTTTTTAAGAATCATTGAACTTAGGTAATTGATCAGCTCACCTGCCAACATGTTTGAGGAGATTTCCGTTCCAGGATAAACTGAGTCAGTGGTGAAGGTTCCAACTCATATTTGTCAAAAGGCAGTTTGTCAATAACCATTGGTTCACAGTCTGTACAGGAAAACTTCACTACAGGATGAGACGTACGAGGTGGCTAGAGGGGAAAGTCTTATTACTCTTTATGCAAAATACCAGAAACAAACTCGTTTTCAGTAGCCCTCACCACCAAAATGGACTCTAACTAGTTTTGCTAGTTAGAGTTCAATTTACCAGGCAAAGCAACTTTAACTGAAAAACCTTGGAAATGCAAAGCTTAAATTATTTAATATTCAAAAGAAAGACAAAGCACTTCAAAATCCACACAAAATGAAAATCTCTTTAGGTTTAAAATATACATTTTTGGAATTAAGTACTCACTTTCATATCCAAGGAACATACAGAAACCTTCAGTTTTAAGTAGTCACTTGTAGCAATTTAATTTCTTATATAGTGGCTTCCAAACTGATCATACACCTTGGTCAGTAAAAGGTGTTGAATGCACAGTAAGTTAGGACATTATATATTTAAAAATTATTTGTAAAGTCGGGACAGGCACCAGGCGGGAGGCATGTCTCCTGGGGAGATCTGAACTGGCCCCACCGGCCTCTCCTCGGCCCTCTGTCCTGCGGCCAGGGTGGCGAGGGGGGCCCTGGAGACGTGGTGATCCCCAGCCTGTGATCCTGAACCATGACTTAACTGCTAACACTGGCTGGAAGTGGAAACTAAATAAATAAAACCTCACTGTTCCGGATTGGTGAGGAAAATGAGCTATCGGGAAATAATCTGAAATTTCATAGCTATAAAGGATTCTCTTAGCCTCCACTACTCCGTACACTGGCAGCCCCTACGCCCGTGTGGGGACCAGATCCCGCTCACTCCTCGCACGCCTACGACTGACTGCCTGCTGCACGTGACCCAAACCTCCAGCGGTCCCTCAGACATGACCCAACTGGGTATTTCTCCCCCACACCACAAAACGTATTCTAAAAACCTAGATGTCATCCTCAATAGCCTGCCCTTACCCTCCACATGTAACTGTCACAAAGACCTAGATAAAATGCTCCCACAAATTCGAAGGCACTTTAGCACAGGACACACACGTGGCAGGTGCTCAGCATTCGTCTCTCCGGAGACGTGTCTTCCACTTCCTACCACGCCAGTCCATGCCTTCATTCCTCAGACCTTTCTTATTAATCTCCCTAATTCATTAGCCCCCTCTAATCCCATGGCCATCAAATTTAATATAAAAGTTTATTCGGTGCTTAGTTGTCTTTAACTTCATTTGAAAAGATCTTGTTAAGATGGTATTTTGGCAGCTGTCATATCAGCGCGCATTTTTAAAAACATATCAAAATTGGTGAATTTTTGTGTAGCCATTTTAATGCTGAAGATGGAATAAAATACGCATTTTCAGCACATTATGTTTTACTATTTCAAGAAAGGTAAACATGCAACCGAAATGCAGAAAAAGACTTGTGCAGTGTACAGAGAAGGTGCTGAGACTGATGGAATGTGTCAAAAGTGTTTCTCAGTTTTGTGCTGGAGATTTCACGCTGGATGACGCTCCATGGCCTGGCAGACCTGCTGAGGTTGATAGCGAGCAGACTGAGACATTAATTGAGAACGATCTATGTCAGACCACCTGGGAGATAGCCAACATATTCAAAATATCCAAATCAATGAAGTTATTGGTGTAAATGAAAAATGTGCCTCATATTTTATGGAAAAAACCACATGGATGTTTTGGTCAGCCCAGTAATTATGCTATCTAAAATTATTTGGTAAAAGTAATAAACAATCACCTAAAAACAGGGCCCAAACTCTTAATATGATACACAAAGATCTTTGACGAGCCGGTCCGCACCCGCCTTTCAACCACCACTCCGTGTGTGCCCTGTGCTCTAGCCCCGCCAGACCACTTGCAATTGCTCAAACAGATCATCATCTTTCATGCCCCCGGATTTCACATGTTATGCCTGACTGCTGTGTTATTTCCTCTCTTGCATATTGCAAATAAAGTTTTGAAGTCTGAACCGGTATCAACCACAAAAAAACCTCCTCCCTGACACCCCTTCCCGCCCTGTATCCCAAACATATACCAGGCAGTTAGGTACCACTTGCCCGCAGGAGGGTTCTGCTCTGCCCTTCTATTACAGTTTCCACGCTGTACCCCACTACATTTTTTATACTTCTGACCTTCCCATAAGTGGTAATGTTCAACAGGGCGAGCACGACGTTTTACTCAACTCGTGCTATTCACCTTGTGCTCCTGTGAACCCGGCAAACACCTAACACACAGCGTATCGCATCAGTCCACGGACCTCGCTCCCGTTTTGGATGAACACGCTGAGGTCCAAGAGAAGAAGGGAGGGGGAGGAGTCCTCTGGAACTTGGCAAAGAAACTTTGAGTTCATTATTTCATTTACTCCCCCAAACAATCCTATGGGATAGGAGCTACTATCATCATTTAACAGATGGAAAATTGAGGCATAGAGAGATAATTAACCAAAGGTACGTAACTAATAATTGGTAGAGCCACGATTCAAATTTAGAATCGGTCTCTAATAAATGACACGTAAATGTCAATATCAATACTTATTCTGAAATAGTTACTCATAAAAACTTCATTTTCCCTCTAGTATCCTTCAGTTACTAAATTTTGCCAGTTCTGCCCAATATTATCTTTCTTATGATTCTCTCTTCCATCATCTCAATCCAAACTCTTAATATGTCTTATGTGAACCATAACAGCCTAAGAGGAAACCTGCGTACCTCCCAACACATCTCCTACTTTTGCTGCAGGTAACCAGCACCAGATTAATTTTCCTAAAGCAGCACTCTATAAAAATGCCTTCAGTTATTCTTTGAGCCCACTGAAAAAAAGCTTAAATTCCTTAACCTTGCATTTAAAGTCATGAACAATTTGGTTCACTTACTAGTACTCTCAATATTCCACATGCGTGTTATACCCACCTATACTCTGCTACTTGTTATCCCCCTAAATCTACGTTGTTCTTTTTTACTTCTATATTTTTTTCTCATACGTTTCCTCCTCCCACTGAAATCCTACCCACACTTCAAAATCCTCTATGGCTTGTAATTTGCAATAGACAACTAGAGTAGTATTAATAGATAATGCTTGTGATATTGATTTTGAATTTCTATTATGACCAGACAAAGTACCATACATACTACTGAGGGTATTAAATAAAGACAATCAAAAAAATACCAATAAAACAATACTTCATACAAATACAGTATGTGTTCTATGAGTTGAAAGAGCTCCAGAAGAGAAAGCAAAATAAACAAAGAAACTGATTTTCTCTATAAGCCAGACTAAAAAACTATGATGGTTCAATCAGAACAAAAAAAAGGAATAAAGATGCCTTACTGAAATTTATTAAATCTTAATTTCAATGAACCCCAAATGAATAAAGGAAATATCACTTTATAGATGTTATATAGATTAAAAGTAACTATTATCCTGAAGAGTTGATATAGGTTTAAAGTATAAAAGATGTCAAATAGGATTCAATTTAATTTGTCAATATTATCTGGATTTTAGTATCTGAATGATACCTGAAACACAATCTTATCTTCTAAGGGTGGTATGGCATCTCTCCCACAAAATAGCCCAGGATGTCCTCATATACTAGAAAAAATGCTAATGTGAGAGAAAATGTAGTAACAAGATTAAATAGATATGTTGTATAATTTTACCCTATTATCAGAAAAACTATATAGTGAATAGTGACAATTCACCATAACCTTTCAACAAGCTTTACTGTTTCCAAAAAATAATTCATAAGCAAGACCAGAAAATCACTTCTATCTTAAACCTCCAGACTGATGAAAAATATAACTAAAACCACGCCAAGTCAACACGAATTTGTACGACTAAATCCTAAAAGACTGCAGGCAAATGGTCAAAATTATTGTGTAAGCCTTCATTTAAATTCTAAATTGTGTCCCTGGGACAAATCTTCACGTTACATTATATTTAGAGTCCAAAGAGAACTCATGAAACATTTATGATCCTGTACCCAGATGCTAAAAAAAATAAAAAAACAACACCTAACCCATAAGCACAGTATTAGTTCTAAAGGAACCAGGTGCCTTTTTCCATTACTACCTAATGAACAATGCAGTATACTAAAGCAATTAATAGCTTATCACACTTTGAACATTGTAATTTCTGTAAATCAGCCACATATTTAATTGAAAGTAGTACTTAAAACTAATATAAAAAGCAGATAAATGGTTACTATTACAAAGTCATAGTCTGGTACTTACTAATGTTGGAGAATTCTGATCTGGCCAAAAAGATTCTGGAACCGGCCAATGACCTATAGGAACCCCCGTTTTAGGGTTTGGTCTGACATATATGAGTTTGTGACAGCTATGCCAAGGCTGAGATCCAAAAGGCCTTGATATATCTGGCTGCCCATCTACAGCAAAGAAATTAAGACCAAAAAAAAAAAAAAAAAACATGTATCATTAAGAAGAAAAAGCATCATCAAAAGTTCAATGATATCTTAATAAAAGGTATCTTATTAACTTAATAAAAACTATCCTAATACTTGTTCAATTCTGAACTTTCCTATTTTCCTTAAATGGTAGAATACCATCATGACCACTTAACATCTAGATCAGATTAAACTTCACTAGAGGAAAGTCTGCAAATGCCAACTAGGAGTTCAACAGCTGGAAAAAGGTCCCACAGCATCCTTTTCTTGCCCAATCAGGATATGTAAAACATACTTTATGGTAAATAGCTGTTTAATGAATAATATGCTTCTCCCACCAGATTATAAGGGCAAACACCCCATTTCTTCATCACTGTGCTTGGCTTAGGAAATACTAGGTAAGTATTGCTAAATGAATAATCATTTCAACTAAAGCCTAATAACTTAAAAAAAATGAATAAGCAAATACTGATTTGAAGTGCCTACCCTTAATCTGAAATAATTCTATCAAAATAGCAACTCTCTTCAATTAAACATTTAGTGCCCAACTCTAAACCAAACAATAAAATAATCTAAAAATAAATATATTCCATGCTTAACTATTCAATTAAAAGAAAATATTTAAAGGAAAAGCAGAAACAGCAAGACAATTTACATAATCTTGCCACCTTCTGCTCCTTCCCTATAACCCCCCGCTGAGGGTACCCAATTCTTCATCTCTACGGCCCCCTTCTCTCCCACTCTGGTGGGTCACCTCTGCCAAATGTCAGTCCCGGCTTTCTAATTCTTGCTGCCCACTGCATTGTACAGCGCAGAAGGTCCAGGTGTAAGAGCTGTCCATTGGCTGTAATGCAACTCCTTAAACACTCTGACATAAACAGTTCATGACCACAGAGTGCTAGAACACAGCCAGGTGGAGCTGAGCTAGAGATAAGTAATCAAGCTTCACAGCAAAGGCTGGGTCCTCGTTTTTGGAACCACGTAAACCATTTGGTTAGGTCTAGTTTGGTCCTTAGAAAAATTATAGCTAGGCAATTAAATAAACACACTTGTGAATTAAGACAAATGGAGGAAGCATATATACAGGAGAGAGACAACATTATAATACTAAAAAGGAAATATGAGGTTGCTCATCTGTAAATACTTAAAAAGTTTTTTTGGCTCTTATAAAATTTCATGCTATAAACAATCAATATAGAAAAGTGATGTTACACCCTGGCTGGTGTGGCTCAGTGGATTGAGTGCAGACCTGTGAACGAAAGGGTCGCTGGTTCGATTCCTAGTCAGGGTACATGCCTGGGTTGTGGGCCACATCCCCAGTAGGAGGCATTCGAGAGGCAACCACACATTGATGTTTTTCTTCCTCTCTTTCTCCCTCCCATCCCCTCTGTCTAAAAATAAATATATAAAATCTTAAAAAAAAAAAAGTGATGTTACTAAACCACTATCAGTTTACCTTGACTTTCCTAATTAATCTTCTCTCTTTACCAATAGCTGTTTTTTCATCTTAATAATCTGGTCTTGTCAATCTTAAGACCAAATCAGACTTAGTTTTTCAATTCTAGTTGAATAACTGATACAAAAAGTTCAGAATGTCTGTAATAAAAGTGCGACAATACCTTCTACAGGGGAAGGATCCGGTCCTGCTTTTTCGAAGTTTATGACCACCCCACTTTGCACTTTTTGCACCAAGGACTCCAAACACTGATTGAGCATTCTTGGAGAACACACAGAGTATGAGCGACCTACGATTTAAAAAAGAAAAAAAAAGTAAAATAAAGTCTATTGCACAAACTCCTACCTTTAGCAAGAAAGAATAATAGTGGAGTTTCTGACAGTAATGATTAACAAAAGTTCAATGGTCAAGTTTGACTTACTGCATTATCTCATGGGAGAATGAACAAAATAGTTACTTTCAATAAACCAACGATTCCATTTTATGGGAATGTATTCATTTTTTCCCAATTATCAGTAAGTGGAAAATACAAATCTTGGTCTGAACAAATCACAATAAAAAAGGTCATCTTTTACTTATATATGTATATTACATAAAATGTGATTTACATAAAATATACATTATATGTGTATATTATACATAATGTGATTATATATAATATATATTATGTATATTATATAAAATGTGATTTCAAAAATATATACATGAAAAACTATCTCCAGCTGTTATCCAATACAATTTATCTTTACTATACACACACATCTAGTATCTAACTGCCCCAAATCTTACCCCTGCTTAACAAAAGTGTGCTGTCAGTAAGATTAATGCTAAGCACATAGTAGATATTTAATTATTTAATTAGTCTGCTGATAGTTACTGCTAGTTTTAAAATTTGCATTTTAATATACAGATGGTAGCATATGCTTTTCTAAATTTCATCTGTCTTACATACTTGAGAATTATCTATCTTAATTAAATTTCCCTTCTGAATATTTTATAATCTATAGGATTTTTAGTTCAAAAGCATTAAAATGCTAGTGATAAAAAAAATACCAATGAAAAGGTCTCTTAAACAGAGAACTTCAAACTATCTAGACCCGTATGGACCTGCGGTTGCTGGCCACATGCGGCTATTAAGAATTTGCAATGTGGCTAGTCCAAGTTGAGCTGTATAGTAAATATAAAATATGTGCCAGATTTTATAGACTTAATATGAAAATGATGTAAAATGTCAACAATTTTTAAATATAGATTTCACGTGGAAATATTTTATATATTGAATTAAGATATTATTAAAAATAATTTCACCTGTTTCTTTTTAATGTGACTACTATAAAATGTATAACTACACATTTAACTTGTATCATATTTCTATTATATGTGCTTATGTAGAACAATACTGAAAACCTTAACAACTAAAACAATCTTTAATCAAACACCTTACAACATAATTTTTAATGAGCTCAATATGGAATTTTACAGATTCAACAATTCAACCAAACATGGCTGTATCATTACCTCCAACACACCAAATTACTCATACCAATTTATACTTAACATGTGATTTGCTAAAGGCTACTCAGAAAAAAAAAAAAACATTAAAAAGCAGTGGGATTCAAATCCTCAGAGTCAGCTTTACTGAGAAAAACAAGTATCACGTAACAAACAACTTACCTGTGTACGGTAATGATAGTAATCATAAAAACACCTACCAATTACTGAGCGTCTGTCTATGTGCCTGGCACTGTTCTAATCACTTTATCATATTTATTTATTAATCCTAGCAACAACGTATGAGTTACTTTTTCCATTTTGCAAATAAGAAAACCAAAGCATGCAGAAGTTAAATAATTTAACTAAGTCAGTACAGTAGTACAAGGAAGATTCAAACCTTTAGAATATTAGAAACTTCAATCTGAGTGTACTTTGTTCCCTGGAAATCAGAGTATTAATTTCAAATCAGTATTTAAAACAGAATGTCTATATGGAATCACAGTTATTTGAAAGGATTAGTCAGTTAAAACATTTCTTCTCAATTTAAACATGTACATAAAAAGGCTGACCATCTTAACACACAAATTACGTAGAAGATTATATAAAGGCTGAATATCTTGTCTCGTGACACTTAAGCATATTCCCAAGAAGCCATTAAAAAACAAAAGTTTTAATTGTGGCAATTCTCTCTACTCCCCTAACCTGTGTCATCAGTTCATTGAGAGGAAAATGTAAGTAAATAAGTAATGATCTTAGTATGAAATAAAACTACTAACAAAGATATTTAACAAAAATTAGAGAAAAGTGAATAAACTTGAGTGTGAATAAACTTGAGTCACCTGGCAAATAACAAAAATCCACTAGTTCTTTTGAAAGTTAAAGAGAAACAGCAGGTTTTGCCATCTTTACATACTGAGCCATATCCTATATAATGTTTCTCTTACGCTCTATGTCAAAACTCACCTCTTGGGATGCATGATACTTTGTTTGAAGCATAAATTTTCTAGGATCACTAATGATACTTGTGTGAAAAGCACACACCTTCAAGTTAAGAAGCTGGCTCACTTGTGGTTACATAGAGTACATACACACACACAAAATCAAACTAAATATAATGAGTCTGAAGGCAGTAAAGTGGGAAAAAACCCAACTTTCCCACAGAAGTCTACTATTTAGCATCTTAGTATAACAGAGAAGAGACAAAAAGAGCATTTCTAAACTGGGCAACGGTTCTTACAGAAGCTAAGGAAGTTAAACTGATTTAATCTAGAAACTGTCTTACTATTTTTACAAAATGCTTTTGACCCTCAATACTTCCGCCAACATGTCTATTAGACATTTTTTAATTTGATAGCTTCCCTCTGCTACCTGCCGCCCCCCACGGCCATTGACTTCCCCTTGTTCAGGCCAACTGGCCAATCTCGGAATCATCCCGGACTCCTTCTTCCCGCTCTGCCCTCCTCCTTGGTTCTGCTTCGCATCAGCTCTCCTCCCCACCTCCAAACCTAGCACTTTAGCCCCAAGTACTGTCATCTCCTACTAGTCCCTGCTTCCATTCTTGCCACTTTACAGTATATTTTCAACTAGCAGCTCAGTGATCTTTCAGAAATAGAAATCAGACGTCATCGCCTATAAAAAGCCCTCCAATGGCTTCTCATCACACTAAGAAAATAGCAAATATTTCTTATGAGCTAAAAGGCTATTCGGTATTTGGTCCTCGCCCACCTCTCGCTCTCTGCCCTTCCACGTCAGTGACAGCCGTGTCGGCCTTCCTGCTGCCCCGCAAGTACTGGGCACGCTCCTTCCCTTACTCCCCGCCCTCTGCCCAGGTCTCTGTGTGGTTCACTCCACTGCTCAGATCTCGGCTCGCCTATTAGAGACCTATTGTGGTTATCACCTCGCAATATATACAAAGCCCGAATCACTTATGTTGTACACCCGAAACCAACGTAACGTTGTACGTCAATTTTACCTCAACTGGGAAAAACGGCGGATCGATGGACATGCAGTAACAATAATTTGAGTAGGGTTAATATTTTCAAGACACACCAGGGATGACTTAATCCCTTTCAAACAAGTGATATTAACTTCAAGATTAGAAATATGCAAATGTCATTTATTTTAAGAACTGCTGTTTTATTTACTTCTTTACACAAGCCTAACAATCTCCAAGGATAAGCAGTATTTCAAATTGATTCAAACTGGGCTAAGCATAATCCTTAGGTTTATGATTAAAAAGGGGGGCACCTCCTCAGAAGACTCCCGAAGAATACTCTTGTCTGCCTAAAGTTACTCTCTATACCCTTACACTTTTTCCCTCCACATTAAGGAGCGCTCCTTAAAATAATATTTAGTCATTTTACATGCTTTTATGCCATACAGTCCCAAAGCGTAAGCTGGCTGTTGCTCCTGATGTATCCCCAGCATCAGAAATAGTCACTTGGCATAGAGTGGGTACTCATAAATCACCTGATAGTGAAAGAAAATGCTTACAGTGGCACTTATACATTTGTTTAGAAAGCATACATAAAAAATGTAACAAAATATTAACCAATTATTTTAGCAACACAGCAAATTTCTTTCCAATTTCTCTTCAGTAAATATAAATTACAGTGGGAACAATAAATGTATACACACTGCTCTTATCATTAAGTTTTAAACAAAACACAAGAAAAAATGCACAAGAATTATTAGCAGTGATTACATATTACATAGCTCAATGCCAACGGATATTAGCGTTCCTGTTCTTTCTACTTTTTTGATGTCTTATCCTCAAACTTTCTTCAGTGAGTAAAGAAAACACATTACTGAGATACATGAAAAGCATACGAGCAACTTCCCATTATTGCCGAGTGAGAGTGTGAAAAGAGGCAAACACTCTAGTTCATCAGGAGAGACTCGGTGTATATTTGGGAAAGCTTCCTAATTTCTTAACCAACTACGGTTTCTGGGTCATTAAAAGAAATGACCAAGAATGACTTTAGACCCTTCACCCCTGGAGATCTTCCCTTCAAGCAACGTAACTTTAGTGTATCCCTGCCCAAAGGCAAGGACATGAACTACAACATGATGTCGTAGGTTCCTTTCAGACCCTCTCTGATCTGAATGAAGTGCCACTCACTTCATTTCACATTCTGAATATTCTCGATCCTAGAAGACAAAATGCTGTCCCATAACTTTACCACAATTCTAAGTCCGATCTAACTAATGAATAGTAAGGATTTTCAACGTGAGAATGTTCAAATTACAGACCCTTCTCAAGGCCCTTCTATAATCTATATTCAAAAACCCTTAAAAAAACAAGAAATGAAAATCATCATTTTAGCAAGTGGGTCAGTTCAAGGCTGAACACGAGAATTTCCTGAATACAAATGTGCATCACCCACAGAAATAATTAGGACTATCACTGAAAAATATTATCCACGCAGAGAATCATTAGCAGTGAATCTTCAAATTGAGATGACAGGTTTCCCTTTAAAAGTTTATGCACACATCTTTTTTGCTTTTAGATTAAACTGTGAAGGCATTATAAGAGTTCACCAAAAAGTACTTCTATTAAATGGGAACATTTAAAATAGAATAACAACTTCCTAACTTACCGACTTCGCATACCCTTTTTGTCTGTGAAGTTTGCAGAGTTCAAAAACTCATGGAATTTTAGAAGAAGAGCACCTACAATATCCATTAGACCCTGTATTTTCCTTTAACTTCCACAGCTGGCTGTGACGAAATCTCAGCAGAGCACCGCTGTGTCTGGAGGCCCTGCCACAGGTCCCCGACACAGGGAATTCGTGGGGTGCCGCACGTGGACCTCTTCGCATCCAGTTCTTTCAGTAAGAACTAAAATGCTCATGCAAACAAGAATACCGAGTCTGCCGTGTCCACTGCGGAAGTCATGGAGCAGTGGCACGCGGTGGGGACTCCATACGTGTCCACACAAATTAATCCACCTGTTAGCCAGGTCCCCATCAAAGGCGTTCTGCGTCTATCACGTATTCTGTTTCGAAAGTGTTATTAATGTTCACTCAGCACAGTGACCACCTGGGCCAGCTGGATACAACCTGGGCTTCCTCTCGCCCACCCAGCTTCCTCTGTGCCTCCGGGGAAACGGCATTTCCCAGGCTCTAATCACTACATGCACAATGGACACTGAGATGATTCTCAGAGATTTTTCACAGAAGATAATTCCACAACATTTGTAAACCACTCGCAAACTCTGTAGATAAGAAAATAAGCTCAACAACTTCAAATACCAGCATTTTCTACATGGAAAAAATAAATCACTGTTCATTATGAGATCCAATAGTTTTCACATCCTGTTCAAATCAAATCCCAGACCCTCATCAATGTAGTTTTAAAACCGTGTATGTCTACTAATTACCATTATCCTAACTTGTCGAACACAAGCAAACGTGGAGTTTTTGAAACGTACATTTTTAAAACATTCCGATGAACGGCTTTGTCACTGACTTGCTGCCAGCAGAAGACTTACCGCCTGTCACTTCACACATGGGTGTGATCGCGGAGTCATCTAAAGGCACGCCTGTCAGCTGCTCCGATTCCACCGACATGGTGCCCGGCAAACGCAGCACCAACGCGAACAGCCTCTGATCCCAGCGAAAAGGTTCCTTGGTCAATTCACTTCCAGGCAAAGGAGAATTAAGAGGTAAATGGAGCTGAAAGGGGGAAAAAAAAACTGGTCAGATTTCCACACACTATGAAGGCCACATTAATGACACCTACGTTAAAACAACACGCGTCTCCCATCACTCAGAAAACAAGCTCAACAACGAAAGTGTGTGCAGGCATCACTGAAACGGCACACGGGACGGTCACTTCAATTTTCTGAGGCTCTTCTCTGAAGACCCCAATTGGAAAAAAGTCTGCTACTGTAATGCTTTTCAGATTTTAATTCTACTAACCCACCAGCTGCTGGACTGCTTCCAAATATATCATTTCATTTCACCTTAAAACAACACTTATTATTCCTATTTTCTAGTTTTTGAAAAAATGGGTCTCTGAAAAAACAAATGATTTTAGCCTCCTGGGTCTAAGTCCATACTTTTTCTATTACACATAAGCAGCCTTAAACACCTCTACCGTTAATAATTTAAATAAGCTTCATTTTATACAAAATGTTCCCAAAGCATTTGCATAAAAGTAAATTTTGTCACTCTAATTGCATATCAAATGTATTAAAGATAATGATTCTCGCCACACCTGATTAAAAATAGAGGGTTTGGGGGTTTTTGCATTTGTTTTTTAATGGTTCTCCCCATCCCCATTCAGACCTGCTAAATCAGAATCAAAGATTCTCAAAAATCTTAAAAAGCTTTTAAGCGGATTCTAATGAGCATAACTAAAT
>CM052548.1:5373499-5530261 GCA_028533065.1 Trachops cirrhosus | reverse complement strand
TTTGTCACTCTAATTGCATATCAAATGTATTAAAGATAATGATTCTCGCCACACCTGATTAAAAATAGAGGGTTTGGGGGTTTTTGCATTTGTTTTTTAATGGTTCTCCCCATCCCCATTCAGACCTGCTAAATCAGAATCAAAGATTCTCAAAAATCTTAAAAAGCTTTTAAGCGGATTCTAATGAGCATAACTAAATAGGGACAACAGACAGTATGTGTTCTCAGGGCATAATGCAATAGAAGCAGAACATCAAAAGGGAAGAAAAAGGGGAAGGAAAGAAAGGTTGAACCTGCATCTAATCAAGTCTTTAGTTCTGGCGGTCAGTTTACAGGGATGCCTGGGGATGACTGGAGGGCCGTGTTTCACTGGGGAGCGGTCAGCCAGACCCAGAGTGGGAGACACTCTACAGGGCACATGAGCTGGTTCCTCCAAGAAACTAACGGCGTGAAAACGCACAGTGGGGTCACAGAATATAAGACAAAGCCATCAAAAGCAAAGAGTTTTGAAACAACTGGGAAAACTGGAACTACATGTTACTGGAATTATTAACAATATTTTAAGTGTAATGATATGGTGCTTAGGAAAACTAAAATCTTTTAACATAAAATTTTTTAAAATAAAAATAAAGCTCAGGATCAGCATACTCGGGAATTTACTTATATAAATACTAGAGTTTTCTTCAAATTACAGAACATACGTTAAAGTGATCACTTGCAAATTCATTGCCAGAGTTGATGCTACTTCCTTCATAAAGACATACTTGTATTGCTCACAGCGTTTCTATTTCTTAACTCAAAGATTTCTGAACTTAATCAATTATGGATTGAAGTCATTCTACACCAATGGGAAGACTCCAGTTTCTTCACTGACTTACATCAACCACTGAAAGAAAATCAGATTCCAAGGAGAGAGCTCCGAGTAAAGCTCTGCAAACCGGCACCTCTCTCCGAAAGGTCTGTGCCAAGATACCCTGACTCCTTTAGAAGATCAGCCAAGGTTTGGTGGCCATGGATGGCCAGGAGTCACGAGCTCTTCCTCTAGCACTGACCCTACTCCAGGCAGAATTCAAACAATAAGGAAGGAAGGCTGAAAGAAATCTGGGCCACGATGTTCTCTGAGGAAGGTCCTCTAACCTCAGAGGCTCTGGGGCACTTGCAAAACGAAGTTACTCCAGACCAACCACCTTTGTCCTAGGGAAGCGCAACTACCGGGTGCTTGGTCATTTTCTCTTTAAGATCACAGAAACATCAAAGCACCAGGGGCACTGGCAGGGAAGAGTTTCCACGGCTACTGCTTTGAGAAGTAATGAGTACATGCAACTATCTCAAGAATCCAGTGGATAGCAGCACTGCGGAGACCTCATATGTAAGTGGTAGGCAGAAAATGACAGAGACCTCATACTATAAACACAAACACACACACAAACAACTAATCAGATAACAATCTGACTCACTTGAACAACTAATCAGATAATAATGGAAACCTACAAGGCAGACAATAAAATAATTGGCCTTTGGCTGTATCATGCAAGACCTAGAATGTATTTCAAGTAAAATAAAAAAAAAAACAACAAAGATCACAAGCATATTTTATATACTGCTATGTCAATTTTATAAACTTGCCACATTTTATTCATTTTTCTGTCTTTTATTATTTCCAATTCCCATATCACCACTACCTCTCATCACCAGAGAGGAAGAGGAAAACCCCTCTACAGCTGAAATGTGCTAGTAAAATAGGAAGAAGTGATGGCAGGCAAACAGGGACAGGAAAAAAATTAAAAGCTTCAAGAAAAATATTCTTAGAAGGGTTGAGTTATCCAAACTCTAAGTCTACAGTTGAAATTCTAGCAATATCTTATGATTACAAAGGAAGGTCTCTCTGAATACATGGACTTTGGGAATCTAAGCAAATTGCAAATAAATCAGTAAGAAAAATATAAAGTATTAGAAAAATATGCCTTAAAAATAGATAATTCCCAAATGTGAAATATGGGCAAAAAAAATACCCAAAGAATTCCATATGGCCTATAAGTATAGAGGAAGATGCTCAAATACACTATCATCAGATAATGCAAATTAAAAAATCAAAGGTACCATTTCATACCCACAACATTAGCAAAATTTAAAACTGACCACACCAAGTGATGACTACTAGTACACGTGTACCCAGCAGTGGGAACTCTCCACCACTCCTACACACAGCCCTTCTGGACAGCACTCTGACGTCTGGTTAGCTGCGCATGAGCAGAAACTAGGATCCAGCAAGGCCACCTCTAGTTATAGACGAACTGTCATATATTTTCACAAGAAGTCACATAAAGGAACACTATCTACAGTATTATTTTAAATGGAGGAAAAATGGAAACAAACCAAAGTCCAATAAGGGAATCAATAAACAAACCATGGTCTGTCCATAAACCAGAGTTAAAACGAATAAACCAGCTTTCCAAAATCCAACACACATCGATCTCAAAACATTATTTTTTGGACAATACACCACTAAAAACATCCAAGTCTGCACACATAAAAGAACATAAACCGTGACCATGTAGCCTGATGAACTGACAAGCTGAATGCCCCTGTGTAATTAGCACCTTCCTGATCGATGCCCACCCCAGTCCCTTCCCTTTTCCAATTGAATAGTTCTGTCTGATTTTGAACTTTATGTAAATGGAAATACAGAGTTTGGTCTCTTTGGTTTATGACTTCTTTCACTCAGTGTAACAGGGGTGAGATTCATCCATGCCATTGCATGGAGCTGTAGGTTATTTGTTCCCATTACCATACAGCATGTGTGTGTGGTGGGGGGAGAAGGAAGAATAAACTGTAATTTATCCTTCTTTTTATTGATAGGCATTTGGGTTGGTTCTAGTTTAGGTATATTATGAACAGCAACTGTGAAATTATAGTATGCGTCTTCACGGAACATATGCACACATTTCTGTACTTCTGTCGGATGTGTACCTAGAAGCGTTGTCAGTGGGTTCCCGGCGTCTGAATATATTTACTTTTTTACTACCAGTTTTCCAAAGTGGTTGTACCGATTTATACTCCAACCAGCAGGGTACGAGGACACCGGCTGATCCGTATCTCCCTGCCCAGCACTCGGCTCGGCTACCTTTTCCACTGCAGCCTTTCTGGTGTGTGTGGAGTGGTGTCTCGGTGGGACGTGAACTTCCCTGAAGCCTACGGAAGCCGAACACCTTGCGTACATCTCTTGGCCATTTTGCTGTGTTGCTCTTTCATGAAGTGCCTATTAATCTCTGCCTGCTTTTTAAAAAATCCAGTTATCTTTTTCTTAGTGATTTGAAGGATTATTACTATATTGCAGATGAGTCCTTTGTTGGATATGAGTACTACAATACCTCCTTCCACTAGGAGGCACTGGTGGAGGCCCCCAGCTCTAGGCTGAGCCCCAAGAACTCCCAGACCATCAGAGGGACCAGCAAAAGAGGGCGGCTGGGGGGTCCTCTTCAGAGGCAAAGGAAAGGGAGGATATCCCTACCCCATTAATGAAGGAAGTGCTTGGGAAATGGGGAGAAATGCAAAGTTTTCTTGAGAAGTATCACCCTGATAAAGAAGTAGCAAACCATGCAATAAACGTGCTCAATGACAACGCGGTGCTTCACTTCAGACGAAAACGAACATTCCTGGTTCGAGGCTTTAGTGAGCCAGAGGCCCCGTGAGCCTGAAGCAAGTGCCGCGGGAGCCGGGACACAGGAGGGAGAACCCCTGCAGAACACTGCCCGATGTTTTTACGGAGGGGCTCCCGTTCCAAACAGCAACAGGCGTCCACCCTCCTCTCCATATTCAGTCACCAACTGCCCTCAGAAAAGGCAAGTTCTAGTGTGTACGTACATTTGTATTTTTCATTGTACATTTCATTTTCATTTTGTTCAATTTATATATTCCAGTCCTTTTTGTTTTCAAGTGTTTATTTATAGATTACACAGTATATCAGACATGTACTATATATAAAAAAAATTAAAACAGGGAATCACTTGAGGATCTGGAACAGATTAATTCAATTTGCATGCTTTCTAATGGGAAAAAATAATCCAGTTTTCAAACAAATCACTTCTCAAACAGCCTTTGGAATAAATCAAGTTCAAGAACCAAGGTTCCACTGTAATGTTTAAAAATTAGCCATTGACAACAGCCACATACTTACCATTATATGGCAGACACTGCTCTACACCCTTTAAGTACACTAATTCATTCACTCCACAGGCACCGCCATAATTCCTACTTACAAATGATAAAAGCTGAGACACGGATGGTTCGGTAACTTGCTGGAAGGTACATGGTCAATAAAGAGGAGACAGAATTGAAACTAAGTAACCCAGCCTCTGATCTTGTGTGCTTTTCTTTTTAAAGATTTTATTTAGGTAATTTTAGAGAGAAGGGAAGGGAAGGAGAGATACAGAAGGAGAAAGAGAAGGAAAGAAACATCAATGTGTAGTTGCCTCTTGTGCCCCCCTTGCCAGGGACCCAGCCTGCAACCCAGGCACATGCCCAGACTGGGGATCGAACCATGACCCTTTGGTTCGCAGGCCCGCGCTCAATCCACTGAGCCACACCAGCCAGGCTAATTCTGTATTCTTAAACAAGGCCTAATCATTAATGAAACCATAATCTGCATTTTTTAAAAGCAAGTGCTTAGATATTAACATAAAAAAACTAATTATATTAAATGGAAAGAAACCTTCATTATAAAAATGACCACTTTGAGAAAAAAATTCAAATCACTGATTTCTGAATCAATCTAGTAATTTGAACGTTATAAACGCTCTAGATTGCTTATCTGCTTTTATAAAGCACCGTCCCATGCTTTCGCCCCCTTGCGGGTCTCTTCCCGTTCTCAAGTACATGGGTAGTAACAACCATAAAAATGAACAGCAGTAGCCGGCACACGAGTCCTTGCACGTGCCGAGCACCATTCTCTGACCTTTTCACATGATGTTTGCAGCAAACCAGTGAGGCAGGTCCCACTGCTCTCCCCACTTTAGAGGCAAGCTGTACATAGGACTGTGCGCCAGGAGACATCTGTGTGGGGAACACACGCTCGAAGGACCCTGCTACATGATCAAGTTCGGAGCATGTAAGGAAGGCTGAAGATGTGAAGATCAGATAAATCACGTGTAATTCAATAATATAACAAATTACCCAAAATCGTTATATTACTGGTCTTCATTAGGGTTTTCATAAGATTATACTTGACAAAGCTTCAGTCTAAAGGACTAATAAAGCAAAGAAAATTATTGTTTATACTAAGTTTTATTTTCACTTAATACTATTGGGGTTTTCTAGATTATTATTTTTAATGATTAAGTTTACTGATACCACCAGTCCAGGTATCTTAGGCAATTACTTTAACAGCTAACAGAAAAGGAAATGCAGCTCCAATTTAAATTTAGGCAGATTGTGCTGTCTTTCCTTCTTTCCTTCAGAGATCTCTCTTACTGCCCTTCCACCTTTAAGTCTTTCTTAAACTTCTCATTTAAAAAAGAAATTTTTTTGTCCATAGACATAGAAGACGATGGGCAGATTAAGTAGGTGAAAACCTGCTGTTAGTTACACTCGTATTTGCTGTGCACGTAACAGTGCAATTTCCCCTTTATTTGGTTGTTTTATGTTTGATTATAGTTCAGACCCTAATTATCTGTGACTTTGCTGAGAACAGACTAGGGCTCAACTTAAATTTTAATTATTTAGTTATTCACTGAGTGCCCACCATAAGCATGGCATTATTTCAGGGTTTAATATGGGTTATAGCAAGCCAAACAAGATTTGTGATAATATTTTAGCTAGTTCACTTTAAGAGAAACTATCATGAAACCTCAGCTAATGACGATTCTCATACAGTGTTATTTATTTTTCAAACTTGCAGAATGTAAAAAATAAATAAAAGTCAGCCAACAGAGAAAGAAGATTAAAGAAATTCATTTTTCGAATATCTTAACTCAGGAACCAAGCAGATTTCTCCGGGCACACAGCCTAACTGGCTGCTGAGCAACACTCACGCCAGAGCCCATCGGGAGAGTCGGGGTTCACTGGTCTGCACCACACTTAGGAGGTGTCCCCCCCCCCCTCGCACTCGGAGGTCCTGCCAATTTGTTCTATTAGTGGAGAAATTCAAATTATACATCGTTTTTTATACATTTTTTAAATTCTTGATGACAGAGAGAGAAACATCAATTTGCTGTTCCACTTATTGATGCATTCATTGGTTGCTTCCTGCACGTGCCCTGACCCCTGGGGATCCACCTCTGCCTATCAGGATGGCAACTCTAACCATGAACGACCCGGCCACGGTCAAATTATACATCTTTTAGTAATCAAACCTCCCCGCTTGTTTTAATGACCTATTGTCTGGCTGCCTATCAGACCACTTTGAAAGAGTGCAAGGAGAAGAATCTGATTCTTTGCTGTGTCCCCGCCACAGATAGCACGGGTACTTGTCAAATGAGAGAACAAATAAGGTCCCTCCCATTCCCACAGCCTAAGGAAAGTACAAGAGTAAAAGGGGCAGATTAAGGGCAACAATCAGAGCACAAGCCCCCCTCTGTGCCCTGCCAACAATAATTGCACCTTTCCCAACACACACACAGATGTGGTTTCAGACACACAGAGGCGGATTCCATGGCAATGTCTGTGAAACGTTACCAGAACATCACAGAACCAAACAGTCTTATCTCCAAGAGCCGGGAGTGCTGGTCTGCCCCCATGTGTGTAAGCAGCTCATCATTCCGCCCCGGTACGTGCTCACACACAGAGGCCACAAAGACATGACCTGCAAAGCCTGCCTGGCACCCAGAGCAAGAGTGGGCAAACCTGCTTCCCACAGGTCGAACCCTAACAACTACTCCATCTAACTCCGTGCACAGTGCTCACAATGATAATCTACATGTGGGCACCCTTCCACTGAGGCCCACACAGAACATAACCTCGTAAATTCTTCCCTTATTCACAGATAAAAAGAACATGACCATATATTTTTTGCAAAAAATTTTTTTAACCTCTCACACCAAGCCATCACATTTCTCTACAGTTTAATGCACTAATACCAGTGAGCTTGGCACAGAGGTAATTAGGTCATTATTAATATTCAATTTTCAATTGTTATCATGTGAGGCCTTTATAAAAATAAGAATGAGGATCACAATCCAGTGTTAACACAGGAATGGTTTAATACAAGGCCACACATCAGACGCCGTAATTCCATGCCCCAAGAGCACGTAAATGACTAACTGCAGTGCGCTCTGTGGCACAACAGCTAAGGCTGCCGCGGGACAGAGGAATGCGGGGTTACCTGGGACACGAATCGGGGCAGACTCACAGAGGAGCAGCATCTGAGTGAGTGTGAAGAATGAAAACTGTACTGAGAATCTAGAACTTCTGCAGGTTAGAGGGAATATGCAAAATGAAGATTATGATCAAAAAGAAATAATAATAAAAAACACTGGAATAAAAAACCAAATTAAAATTCAGGACTGCTTGGAAAGTACATTACAAAAAAGAGAAACTGAAGATTTTAAGAAAGCTTGTGAGGGTGGGTAAGACTCTAATTTGGGGGAAGTAAAGGAATGACATTCAGGGAAAGGAAGCATGCAAGGAGAGAAACTGGAACCATTCAGGAAACTTTGGGTCGCGTTTAAAGCAAACACAGAGGAACGATAATGAGTTTTTCTTCATCTGCTAGTCTTTTCCTAGTCTCTGCCCTCGACCAAGACAACCCCCACTGTAAGCCACGATGACCTTTTTTTGGTCGATGTGGAGGATGACACACAGTGTGGTTAACGTGTTCCAGGCCTACGTCCTAACACAGGCCTCGCAGCTTTGCCTTCACCCGTTTAGGGGCCAGCCGCCACGTAAAGAAGCTTGAGCTGGACCACTGACTGATGACAGGTCACTCGGAGAGACAGAAGCTACCGGGTCTAGAAGCAAGGTGCCCGGGCAGCAGCGAGCGGCAATGCCCAAACAAATAAGGCCATCCCGGCTGTTCCAGCCCCAGCTACGCCCCCAGCTGAATGAAGCCCGCCCACAGAATCCCGAGAAATAATAAACTGCTGTTGTTTTAAGCCACTAAGATTCAGGATGATTTGTTACACAGAAACAGAAAACCAGAGGAGTCATGAAAACGAGTAGAGATTTTTCAGATACGGCTTTCAAGGAGCATTCAAAACCAGGTACCACTTTTTAGAAAGACCTTTTTCCTTTGGCTTTCATGCTGAAATATTTTCACGGTTTTCCTCCCCTTCTCTGGCTGCTCCTCTCTCCGTACTCCACCCCCACAACCTGCAATACCTAGCCGTTAAGTACTGCAGATCCTCAAGGGTCAGGTGTAAGCCTTTGCCAATTTATAAACCCTCTAAGCTCTAAACCCTCATCCCTCCCACCCACAGCTTCAATTACTGTCTATGCTCAGATAATTAAAAATTTTATACATCTAGCCTAAATCTTTCGAGTGTCAAATATTCCCTTTTGAATGGCTCTAAGGTACCTCTAACCGGCTCAAAACCGAACTCACGATTTTCCTCCGCCCAAAGTGGTACTCTCTCAGCGTGTCCCGGCTCAATGAATGGCGCCACGCTCTACCCCGTTTTGCAAGAAGCCATCCTCCTTTTCCTTATAACTCCAAATGCAAGATAAGCCAGCAAATGTGGCTGATTTAACCTGCTAAATATCTCTTGAAAGTTGCTTCTTTCTACCTCTTCTACCGTCACCAAGGTCTTGGCCAATACAACACCCACTTGTCTTCCTCTCCTCCACACCCCCTCCAGTTAAAAGCCCTGCTTTTATATTAATGAACTACCTGGCATGACCTCAGAGCCCCTGTGTGGTGTCAAGCCCAACCAACCTTCCTTTCCATTTCTCACAATGAGTCCTCTCTTTCATGCTCCAAGTCACTTCAGCCTTCTTCCACTCCCTCCTTCTCAAACACACTCCCTTTGGGAAAAAAGCCTCTGTCCAGTCCCCGCCCTGTATGACTGCCCTTCCACTTTTTGTGCAGCAAATCCTACTCATCTCGTTAGATCTTAGCTTTCCATGACCTCCCTGACTAAATCTAGAGCATCCTCATTGCAAGCCCCCATAACACAGAGTCCTCCCTTTTGTTGGCTTTGGAACAATTTCAATTCCACTTTTATCTAAGTGGTATTTTTATTAATGTTTGTCTCGTCAAAACTAGACCTATGGAGGCAGAGCTCCTGCTTGTTTTGGCTTATCATTCGATCTCAGAGCCTAGTACGGTGACTGGTTCATAACAGAAACTCAATAAATATGCTAAGTAACTAAACAGACTGAGGGACCATGAAGGTGACTGGCTAGGTTGTGAAGGATGCTAAGGACAATGGAAAGCAATGAAACTCTGTGAACAGCAGAAAAATATACTCAAGCGGCATGCTTTAAAAGAATTATTGCCGCGGCATGACAGATTGAAGGAAACTAAGACAAGTTAGGGAGCTAATGTAATAATTTTAAAAAAGCACCAGTGTAACTGACAGCTAAAGGACTAGGAAGAAAAGGAAAAAACAGATTAATAAATGCAAAAAGCAAGGAATTGATACCAAAGACAATTACAGAGGAAAGAATATATATGTCCTAAGGCCCTGACGCTTTCTGTACCTCTAATGTTAGTGATTTAACGTGTCCAAGTGATAACAAGGTACTGTAATGTATGGAGTATGATTTAAAAAAAACTACAAAAAACTACATAAGCTCCAAATCATATGCACTAGAAGAGTATATTTTCTTAAAAGTACAATGTTATAAATTCTAATGTATAACTACACATAATTATTAAATATCCCAAATCATTCAGAATCTAACATAAAACATTTAAACTAGAATAAATTATGAAATATCAGGTCAGAAAGTTCATTTAAAGCATGTCAGTAAAGAAACTTAAAAAATAAAAATATAGTAAAAGCTTTATGAACCACGTTGAGAACCATTATTTTCTATGTAACTGAGAGCACTCAATGCACAAAAACACATCAACTAATTTCCACAGTGTGCTAATATACAGGGTCCAGCACAAATAGTGCCCCCTTTTTATTACAGTCTTTTATTACAAAACCATAAGCATGTCACTCTGGAACATAACAGTATCACACTCAAGCATACCACCTGACATTTTAGGTGAACTGTTCACATTAGAACTATAAATTCTACACCCACATTATTACCCTGCCAACCACACTCATGCAGGCATTACTTCTGCCGGACCCCGTGTGTGTCCCTATCTTCTAGAAACAGATTGTAGCCCATAAAAATAACACTAACCTTTGCTTGATAATTTAAAGAGGTACAAAGCAAAAAAAGCTTTAAGACTTCTTATTCATACCAAATATTGCCCCAAATCACGCAAAAGTTAAGGGTTTCGATTACATATCCTACACTGAATCATCTTATTTAATCCTCCTTATTTATTCAGTTAAACATACCTATTACCTATAACTCAGATTCTAAGGTGTATCAATGTAATATATTGCTTTGCTTCCCAGACATTTAACATTGAATGTACATACAAGTTTTTCCAACAGCAGCACCTTAGTGACTCACACAGTTGCACAGCTCTTTCTTCTGTACAACAGTCTCACAGAATTCCAGTGTCACAGACTGCGAATCCGGGTCTTCCCCACACTAGGTCTGGAGGTTCCTCTGAATCCCTTTTGGCCATTAGATGTTAAGCAGAACATCAGAGTCATATTTTATAGCCTGTGCTTATGATCTTGACCTTTGGCACTTATGATCTTTGGCACTTTTAATTTGAATAGTGTAATTTCATGGTGTACCGAAGACTACTAGTATCTCATTTATATTTCTATTTGATTAACTTTAGAATACTTTTTTATTTTCTTAATTTCAATTACACATTATAAGAGGCTAAAAAAATCGCTGGGGGCTTCCCTTTAAAAGGCTGGCTTTGGGCCGATGTCTGATTCCTCAGTAACAGCTCCTCACACTCAGTAAAACACTCACACTACCGTCTCTTATCCTTGAAAATTCTACCTCTCACCTCCCAGATCTGGCAACTTCAACTGCTTTTATTTGCCCTGCCTATTGCACGTTAGGTGATCTAATGCCAAATCATATTTTTGTTTGTTTGTTTCGATGCTAATTCATCCTAAGGTGCTAATTTCCCTAATAAGAAACATTCAGGGGTCCAAATTTGCCTTAAACTTCTGAGACTTCAGGTTATAAAGAGGTAATAATCAGATGTCAAGTGTGAACCGTGTTTGCATTCTGATGCAAACAAACTAACTGTGAGACAAGTAGAAATATTGGGATATAAATTGAATAATAACATTATTTATTTGACCCTTTCAAAATTTTATTAAGCTATAAAGATAAATCACATATGGAGAGAGAGAAACAGCAGATTAAGTGGTTTCCAGGGTACAGTGATATGCCAAAGGAGCATGAGAGAACTTTTCTGGAATGATAGATATACTTTATATTATTATTATTATTATGCTGTTCATAACATGTTTACATTTGTCAAAACTCATCAACTTTTATACTTGAAATTGCTATAGCTTGTTATATATAAATTATAGCTAAACGAAGGGAACAATACAACAAAAGAAATGCAAACTAGTGCAAATTTGGGGTACTGTATATTTAGTGGCAAAAAAGAGAGGAGAGAAAATGCTCTGGAATACATATGCCACTCAATTTGGAGTCCGGTGCCTTAAAGTATTCTCTCTGCCTCCTTTTAGGAGGGACTCTGTAAAGACCCAGGTGAGAATCCTCATTCTCAGTCCTCTCCATGGAACAAAAAAGATGTGCATGTGCATGCACACACACGCACACACACACACACACGCACACACTCTCGTGAGAGCAGCAGACCTAAACCTCAGACAGATAATTAATGATGTTTCCTGCTCTCTCCCACTTAAGACGACATTAGCAAAACCGAAGCACCAGAGTGGCTTCGTTATGAAGGGTACTTGGAAGCACTTTAAATTCTTATTAACAACAATTTATGTGCCTGTCCTCCACATTCTTTACCCCTTCCCACACACCGAAATTCAGCTGTAGTGTTGCACTAGGATACGTTGTAAAACCATTATCAACAGTTCCAATAAAAGCAAAGGCAGAGCAACAAAGCAGAAGGATCCTGAGGGCCCAGACAACAGCTCAGGGCAGATTCAGTCCTTGCTGGGTGAGAAAAAGAAGATTTCTATCTATTTTAAGCCATTATTGCTTTTGTCCCAACTATAGCTGCTGAACCAATATCCTAAAAAAAAAAAAAAATCATTCCTGCTTCTCAGAATCCTTAAAGGCCTATCTAGATGCCTGTGAACTTGTTTTGCTTTGCTGCAGAAAACGTGTACTCAAAGAGTCATAGCATGTGCATTACAGGCAGGGAAGAGCATGTGCATTACAGGCAGGGAAGCACATGTTCTAATCAAACTAACGCTAAATGCATTTGTGATTCGAAAGATAGAGCTGGCACCTCCAGGATCAGGTCCCACCTATGGCAGATTTGACCAGATAATACAGACGGGGAAAAAAGCTTCAAGTAAAATTTTAACATTTTCGGTGAAACTGAGTGTGCATTTCTTAAATCTCCGTCCTCAAATATAACACAGTCTTAGCTCTTACTCATAACAAATGACAAACAAAAACCGTATCTCTAATATCAGGCCCAGAGAGACTTGTTTCCTCCTTCCCCACAGATTAAAACACAGTTCTAAGACTCAAGATTTAGTCCTTTAAATTCCTGCCTCTGCCTTCAGGAAGCATAATCCTTAGTTATTTTTCAGATTATTTCCAAAAAGAACAGTTTAAAACCCAAGGATACCCAAACTGAAATTATCTGGTCAGGAAAAGATACATGAAAGAATCTGCCTACTCCAGAATCTACTGCTTGGGATTAGAAAAAACCAATGCACTCTGTCACAGCACCTGCATGTTTCTGTCTGGTATGAAAGTTTTAATAAAAAGGAAGGTATGTATTCAATGCCACCAAACTGTCCACTTTAAAATGATTAATTTTATGTTATGTGAAGTTCACCTCGATAAAAAATCTACAAACCTTAACAAAAGTCATGTTCTTTATGAACCCAGTTAAGGAAAATTCCAAGAAAGGACAAGAAAGATGAAGTAGGAGACAACAGATAAATAATGATGGTGATGGGTCAATTCAGAGTCTGATATCCAGAAAGAAAAATAGAGACGCAGATGGGAAAAAAATTTTGTCAAAGAAATAACAGTTCTGAAACTTAAAGGATATGCATTTTTACTGCATGCGGGGGTGGGACAACAGGGGGTGGGGGCAGGGGTGGGGGTTTGGGGTCAGTGCCCCTAATCCCTACATCAAGTGGTGGCCAAATATCTAAGATCAAGAATTAAAATGGACAAAAAGCCAAAGGAAAGTCAGGTGAGTGTGAACCCAGGAGCCATGAGATACTTAAAGAAAACGTGTTCAATAAGGAACATCATGAAAGGGAACAATTTTAAACCAACTACTAGATTTGGGAAATGAGGAAGTCACCAGTGACCTGATTAAGATTGATAGAATTGGAAGCCAGAGTGTAATTAAGGGTTAAACAGGAGGTAGAGAAGTAAAAGAGATACCAGAATCGATTTCTAAATTTGCTGTGAGAAGATATAAGGAAACTAAAGTCACTAAAGAGAAAAACAGGGTATGTGGGGGTAAAGATGTAAGCTTTTCTGTTTGTTTTATTGCATTTATTTAGAATGGTTGAACCAGGGAGGTGGAGTTGCAGGACCAGAACGTTTTCATCACCCAAAAAAGAAACCTCATACCCATCAGCATCACCGCTTACCCCGCAAGAGCTAACAACCACTATTTCTGTTTCCATAGAACGCCTCTTCTGAATACTTTATATAATAGAATTGCCCCATAGGTGGCCTTTTGTATCTGACTTCTTCCACTTAGCATGTCTTCAAGGTTCACCATGCTCTTGTGTGTGTCAGAATTCCATTCCTTTTTAAGGCTCAATTATATTCCATTGTATGGACATACCACATTTTGTTTATCCAACAGTCAATGGACATCGGCTTGTTTCTACTTCTTGGCCATTATAAAAATACTGATATGACATTTATATGGGGCATGCTGTCATTTCTTTTGCTTACATACCAAGGAGTAGAATTTTTGCATCACATGTTAACTGTTTCACTTCTTGAAAAAACTGCCAGACTCTTTCCACAGCAGCTATATCCCTTTCCATTCCCCTCAGCAGTCCACGAGGGTTTCGGTTTCTCTGCATTTACAACCTGTGTTCTTACTCGTCTTCTTTATTATAGCCATTGTAGGTGTGAGTGTGACCTCGCTGATCTGCATTTCCTTAATTACTAATGATGGGGAACTTCTTTTCAGGTACTTACTGGCCATTTGCTTGTCTTCTTTGGAGATATAGCTTTTCAAATCCTTTATCCATTTTTTAATTGGGTTATCTTTTTATTTTTGTATTATAATAGTTCTTTGTATGTTCTATATTCTAGGTCCTAATCAGATAGATGACTTGCAAACATTTCCTCTTATTGTTCCTGTATTTTCTTGATAATATCCTTTGAAACACAAATGTTTTTTCATTTACATGAAATCAAACTATCTAATTTTTCTTCAGTTGTGCTTGGAGTACCATCTCTAAAAAAATGCTGCCAAATCCAAGACGATGAAGGTTTTAACTCTCACATTAGTCTGCTCACCCACTTTTATTTCATTTTCGTATCCGGTGTCAGGTAGGAGTCCAACCTCTTTCTCTTGCATATGGACATTCATTATTCTTTCCCTATTAAACAGTCTTGGCTCCCTTGTTGAAAATCAATTGACCATTAATGAATGCATTTGTTTCTGGTCTCTCAAACTTACCCACTGATCCATGAGTATATGTCTATCCTTATGCAGTACTACACTTTTTTGAATCCCACACTAGAGTGTAAAGAACAACAGACTTGAAATAGAAAAAAATGGTCAAGCTCTACCTCTTACTTGGGATTCAGCTATACTAAGATTCATTTTCCTTACTCTCACAGAGTTGGAAATTGAGTTGTGAAATTACCTTATAAACAATAAAAGTAATACAGTTAAGTTTTATACATATTTTCTTAATGATTATGCTCAACCTCATAAATTATTTTGGCACCCAGGAATAAAAGAAAGTAACAGAGTAAAAGCCCATCACTATCTGTTTCTAAGACACGGGGTCTAGCACACAGACGGCCCTCGATAAATATTTATTGAGTGAAATCAACCATTCTCCAATCATTTTATATTCTCTTTTTTGTTTTCTATGACAGTTACGATTATGAAGGAACAACTTATAAATTTAAAATCACCACACTTCAGGTTCTTTAGCAATTATTTCCTTGAAAAATAGTATCAAGTAAATTTCCCTTAGCATTTCTAGCTTTTAATATTATTCAATATAGGCATTTAAGGTTCTCCTCACATGATATTTAATATGGAAAGAATAATTAAGAAATTATTAAAGTCAAAGTGAAGTCTATAAACTTTAGAATTGGACTCTAAATTCTACAGTAGTAATAAAGTAGAACTGTCCAATTGGACAATTGGATTCACTTAGTTGGTAGTTCCTATAGTTATGCTTTACAGTTACAATGTTTTAAAAACACTTTTAAGTGTTAAAAAAACACTTTTGGGGGGTTCTAGTAGTTTAAGATTATTATTTGTTTGGAGGAAAGGGGAACTGCTTGGCAATCAGTAATATCGAAATAATTTCTTTAACAGAGTTTTACTCCAACAAATTTTAAAGGTGAGGTCTTTCCAATTTTTTAACAACTTAATTGAGGTATAATTACCTTCCATAAAAGTTACCCATTTAAAAAGTGTCCAGTTATTTTTAGTAAATTTAAAGCTACACAACCATGACCACCACCCAGGTGTGGAACACTTCCAATGCCCCAACAGGATCCCTCCTGCCCACCTACAGCCAGTGCCCAGCCCACTCCCTGGCAACCACTCATTTACTTTATGGACATTTCATAAAGTGGCATCGTACAGTATGCCTCGTGTGGTATGTGGGCTTTTGCATCTAGCATAATGTTTCAGAGGTCCATCTATGTTGGAACATATCAGTAGTTCATTCCTTTTTATAGCTAAGTAGTATTCCAAGTTTCTTTATTTATGTCTGATTTAAAACAACTCACAATCAAGTGTGTCCTCCTTTATAAGGAGATAAAAAAATGAGTTGCCAAAAACATCTCCTCACTGTCCATTCCCCACTCCTGCCACTACCTTTCTAAAATCTACATCGGATCATTTTAGTCTCTACTGCAATCTCTTCCAAGCTACCATCAGCCTGTAAGGGAAAGTCCAAGTTCTTTGGAAGAGCACACGCAATGGGCCACCTCGATCTGCCCACCTCACTTCTTGCTGCTGCTTTCTGGACACTGCCAGCTGTCAGCACTGAGGCAGAGACGGCTCCCCTGTGGTCTCTTTCAGCACCTTTACGCCTTTGCGCCCACCTACATCACAAACTTGAGTTCATCTTTCCAAGTCCGAGATGAGACATCACTCCCCAGTGCCAGCCTGACCCTCGCGGCAGTTGTGCTGGGTCATTTTACTTTCTACACCGTTCCATAACTGCTTCCCTAGCTTTCCAACTCATGACCTCAGCCCCTAACTTTGTGTCTGAATTACTGGTGTTCCCGTAGGGGTTTGTTCCACTAAACTGAGTACATTCTGGGTACTGGTATTCATCTGCTCGGTAAGGAAGATCAAACACATTCTAGAACTGCTGGAGGAAAGGACCCAACACCAGCAGTGTAACAATTTCAAGGTCTAGGCCAGTAGAGTACACAAAACGGTGTTCTCCAGTGGTCCGCAAACTATGGCCCGCCAGCCAAATCCAGCCCACAGCTTGTTCTGGCAAATAAAATTTTACTAAAGACAGGCACCCTTATTAGTTTAAAATACTATCTATAGCTGTTTTTGCCTTACAATGGAATTCAGTAGTTCCAACAGAGACCATAGGGGCTGAAAGTCTAAAATATTTACTCTCTGGCCCTTTGAAAAATGTTTGCCAACCCCCATACACATCATAATGCATGGTATAGAGGAAGAAAATATCAGAACCTCCTTTGTATAAGATTTTTCACTTCATTTTTAACTTTTTTTGCATGTTTTCTAATATTAATATAGCACTGACATATATAATTTCTAAATGTAAAATACACTTATATTGAGGATGGTGCAGGCCCCTATTATTGTTTTTTCTAATACTGGTGACTCAAAACAAATCTAATAGGCCTTAGGACACGTTTTAGATTTTGAAATGTTAGCAGTAAAGCTCATGATATGAACAATTGGGTTCTATGAGTGCTTAAAGCACAGAGAGAGAGAAGCCTGGGATTAAACTTTTTCCAAACCAAATTGCTCAAAACATCTCTAAAGAAATCTTTCATAGGGCAAAAAATGTTATTTAAATGATGCAGGCAGTTCCAATAACCCTCAAGTAGAATGCAATAAAATATGAGCTACATAAACCCAAACTGCTACAAAGATGGCTGTTTTTTAACCTCAGGTTCCGAAGGGCCCAGGAAATATCAAATTCCTCCCTTTACAGATCTTAAGGTTAGGAGGGCAGTTTCTAGCAACTCCGAAGATGGGGTCTGCTCATCATCGACAAGTTTATAAACTGAAGGTTATTTACCAGTGGAACCTGGGCCTGTCAGGTTAGGGACGTCATTCCATGCTGAACAGATTCTCCAACACGTAGTCACAGCCCCCAGAGAGAACTACACTCTACTCTGCTCACCTTCAAGGCTTTCTCTGAGGCCTTCCGAGATGACTAGCACCCGAGTTTTGAGGAAGGCTAGCCATCAGACAAGGCTTTTCCCCACGATCTGCCTGCTTGAAGTGACATCCAGGATCAGGTCGGTCCTGGATCCAGGAATCACGACCCTCCCTGAGGCACCAGTCACGTGGGACAGTCAGTGCACTTTGGCACCTCTGGAAAACCACTGGGCGCTCCTTTAGCTGAAAGGAAAAAAAACATCAAAACCACAACAAACAAAACAAAGGGGGGAAAATCAGTAATTCAACCTGAAAAGACAGAGCGTGGGGAAAAATAAACCAGAACAGCCTTGTCTAGATCAAAACGTAGCCTTGCCTTGGTGTAAAAATCATAGCTTCAAAGTATCTTCCAGTCGCTGCATAGTTCATTCCTAACATACAAATTTAAAAAATTTTAAATCTATTATATAACATCGGAAAAGAACTGAAAGCGGAAATTACATGAAAATAACTATGGAGCGCAGCTAAGTAAGCATGACAAAGGCATGCGCAGACAACTAGCAGCCTGCAGTTTCGGGGCTGGGCCTCATCAGGAGCCCAGGCACTCACCCCCTTCAGGCTCCAACTGCAACCTGACTGGGAGAGGCAAGACCTGCGCCCCGCAGGCCGACTTCAACTGAGTTTAACTGGCAGAGAGCCGCCAACACAGTTAAAGCCCATCTGCTACTATTCTTTCCTTTTTCTTAAACAAAGTCAGTCATAATGGAAGAGGAAGTGAGCCGTCAAAGAAATGGGTTCAGGAAACAAGTTACAGAAGCAAAACACGGGTCTTTGGAGCTTAGGAGAAAGGTAAAGGTAAAGGTAAAGGTAACATGCCTGGTGGGGGAGAGGGGACAGGAAGGATCAGGCTCCAGACAGGGAGAGTGTGCTCCTCCCTCCCTCCCTCCCTCCCCCACCTTCTTAAATTACATACTTAAGTTAAAATTAAAAACAAAAAAGGAATTAGTCTCGTACCCTCCTTAACTGACACTAGCACAAGGTACCCCCCACACGCAGTGCTTAGCCTAGTGTTCAGAATTTCAACGTTCACGCTCGTCTGAAACAAGCAATTCTAAACGTTCCCATCGCTATGGCCTTCAACTAAAAAAGACCTGATAAACAGACAGTAAGATACTGTAAGGTTTATTTAATCTGCTTCAAAATAAAAATTCTAACTATAGGAAACCAGAGGTAAGATTCTACTTATTTCTGTTTGTAAATACAAAATATTTTAAGGCAAGAAAAAAAATCTGTGAAGTTATTGTTTTAAAAGTTGGCTCACAACTCCTTTAAAACACGTGCACCCTAAAGACAGACACTTTATCAAACATCTATTTTACATTCCTTTCTACTACTTACCCGCTATCCCCCACTCAGTTAATACTGCCAACATCCACATAGATTCCCAAGTTGGAAACCTCAAAAGACTACCTACTAGACAGTTGTTTTTTGTTGTTGTTTCTTAACCTGAGAATATGATTAACCCCATAAGCCACTGTCCTTGAGAAAATGTGCATACACACGGCCAGACAATGTCTGGGTAAAATTTTAGGAAATTCACAGAACGCTCTGAAGCCCCAGCCTAGACCCCAGGTTCAAAACCTCTGTCAGACACAGCTTTATTCTCCCACCACCACCTTTAAAGACCTGACCGGCATGCCCATGGAATCTCTCAAAACCTCCGCCTGCCTGTCCAGCACTAGCTTAGTTTTAGCATGCCCCGTGTGTTTTCCAGAATCGTTGCATGTAGTTTGCCAAAACTTCCCAGTTTACCATTCTTCGATCTATCTTCTCTCCCCTTGCTGGCAGCATAAGCTCATTACGTCGCAAATCTGATGGTGTTACCCCCCTGCTTACCATATCCAGTACCTCCTCTGTAAATGTTACAGATTCATGTTGTCACCTCAGGGGGGTATCATGCGGCCTCTACCTACATTTCAGGTACTCCCTCTTCCCACCTACAATGCCTACACGTCACTCACGTAATTCAGCCGCCCAATACACCGTCTTCATGCCTTCACACCTTTGCACTGTCCCTCTTCCTGAAATGCCCCGGCTCAATCCTTTACTCAGCCCTCAACACTAGGCTCCTCCCTTCACGCTCTCTCGGAACCCTGTTTACTCCTGCCCTGAGGTCTCTCTCACTGCACAGGGGCAGTACAGGTGCCCGTTTACTTGCACATCTTCAGACCTGATGCGAGCGTCTGCCAGGGGCAGGGGTCTTGCTCAGTCCCGCCTTCGTGCTCCCAGTACCTAGAACACAGCAATACTAAACACAAGGGCAAGCCCCAGTCCTGACACACAACCAGTTACTGTGCATCACAGGAGAAACTGCAGCTGAAGTAATCTACACATCCTTTTAAGAATTCAAAAATCAGAACAGCTTGTTATAAAAGGGTATTTAAGCAGCAACTCCACAGACAGCAAAAATTAAGTGCTACTATCACCAATTCTTTCTAAGCTGCCCTCACCTAGGTCAGGTATGTGTATGTGTATGTGTACATGTGTATGTGTGTGTGTGTGTGTGTATAAAATAATGTCAGTTATGGACATCCAAACCAGGAATTACGGCACAATAAGGATAACATAATACTATGTATTCCTTTGGATGAAAATTCCTAAGCCCGGGATAGCAAGCACATGACAAATAGATGAGAAGAGCGAGCAACTCCCCTTCCTTACCCTCCCCTCCTCTACCTCATCTCCTGCTCTGGGTCTAAGCGTCACCCTCGACACCGCAGACCATAAGCAGCAGCTACAGGATGCAACCGGCACTGAAGTTAGTATTTCAAGGCTACCCGACAATGGACTCTCAAACAGCCCAAACACAGTAAGAAGGCCGATATGAAATCTTGTATTTACAGAAGGCTGATTCCATATTCCCTGGAAGTCCATTCTCAAATTTAACAATTCTAAAGGTCAAGAATTAATTTTCATCTTGACATATTTTGATGGCCTTGTAAGTCAAAACAGTTTTAACTTGTTTTGTTAAAGTTATTCATTTTCACATGTATTTTTTTTGTAGTTAAAAAAAATATATATTTGTAGTTACACTGTGCTCTAAAACTATGCCTTCCAAATCTGTGCATCAGAATCAACTGGGAAACTTCAAAAAATATAGATCCCCAGGTCCCTGTCCAGATCAACTGAATGAAAGTTTCAAGAATCAGAGCTGAGGCCTGTGTATTTTATAAAACACCTTAGGTGATTTTGATGCAGCCATTTGGAAACTACTGTCCTAACTATCACAGTGGTTTATATACGGAGGAGCTCGGATCACAAGAGCAATAGAAACGTGTCTACTAGAAACGGTCCTTACAGGTACAGTGTCTCATTGCTTATTGGTTCTGACAGGTTGACAGATGCAGGGTTAAAGATGATTCACCCTCTGAATAAAAACAGTTTTGATAGATCTTACCACAGATTTCTAGATAACAGACTAGTTATTGCAGCCACAGAGTTTCATTAAAGAGTAATCAGCCAGCATTTCTTTTTAATTATCCTACTGTAGTGTTTGTCATGAGGTCATCCTTAAGAATGACCCTTACGTATGACCTTGAAAAAGAGTATTGCAAACGTCAATTGCTGAAAATCCACTATAGATATTAAACTGAAATATTTCATCAACTCCTTGTAATTGTGCATTTTTGTTATACATATTTTTAATATACTAATAATTGTGGATACATATTTTTCTATAGTATACAGCAGAAGCAATAAATTGGGTTGACAGAACAGGGCAAAAATATGGGTTAAAAAATACAAATAATTTGTGTGAAACAAATTCTTACTAAATGTTCTTGAAAAGTCGTGCTGATAGAGACTAAGATATAGAGTACTGCTGTACATATGTGTAGACCAGCTGACTCACAAATCAGCAACACAGGAGCTAGTCTTGCTGTTGCTGCTGAGCCCCTGGTACCATCACTATGAAAAGGCACCACCACACGGGAGGAGACGCGAAAACGCAGAAACACATTTGCACATAGGTCTGCTGGGCACATTCTATCGCACTACAGCGGTGTCCCTCAAGATTCTGTTAGGGGGCTTTTCAAAAAAGAAAAAAGAAAGAGAAAGTACCCCGAAATTGTAGGAATAGTGGGGCAAAAACTATTTTAAGTATGTGTTTCAAAGACTTTACTGACACGATTCAAACAGTATTGAGAGCTTTTGGCACATATTTTTAGTAATTTTAATGAAATGAAAATATTTGGGGGGAGGAGAGATGTGGTATCGGAACTGTTTCAGACACTGGCAATACACTGTCCTTGTAATCAGCACAGACCACGAAGAGTTAAATACAAACCATAATTATAGATCCTAATCACAGATTATCCTTATAAAAGGTAAAACTATTTACATTGCCCAGCATGATCCTGGAAAATCACGAACACCAATCAACATCTCAGAGTCTGATGAGGCTTCTGCATCAACCTGGAGAACTGAGAGGGTGCAAGACCCTCATTTGTAGCTACCTGAACATGAAGCTGAGATTACGCAGACACTTTCCTTCTACACCACATTCCCTTTCTGAACATCTGCCAAGAAGTTATAAAAGTAGTTGTCCTCATTTGTCTTTCAAAGCTGGGAAAAGCTCATTAAAGGCAGAACTTACAATGTCAAACACCAATAGTTATTCTTTTTTACTGCAAATATTTTCTTTAAAATGTTAACTTCCAGTGCAGTCATAACATTGATAGAGATGCAGAAAGATTCTCAGCATACAGAAATCTCATATTTGAAAGATAATACTACTATTAGCACTTTCAAGGAAGAGAAAAATAACTGCTACAACTTCCTGGAATGTCATTCATCACCAAGAAGGAACTGGCAGGATCTCTTCAGGCCACTTTATTGAGCAATGTCGTTAGCCACGTGTTTCTGGAATCTTAAGTACAGAATAGTTTTCCATTGCAAAACAGTACCAGAGAGGATTATTGCAAGAAACAAAGGCCAGAAAAAAGTGGTTTTCAACAACTCTAATTACAATTTAGTGAATTCTACCAAAACATTTGACACATCAGTAAATGATACCATGATTATTTGACCACAGTACGTTTTTCAACATCGAAGATTACTACTAAGGAGGTAAACAGTCTAGTTTTCTCATGCATCAGAATTTAAAGTCCCATCTAACTCCTTATGAGCGAAAATACTGCAAACAACCAATTTTATCAAATAGCTGCATATAAAAAGAAAAAATATTTTAAAATACACACATGTTTTCCAACACAAATAGTCATCAAAAGTCCTAACAAGTTTTCAAAAACACTTCACTAGAAACACACCCCTGACACCTCAGACAGTGGCCTGGACTTAATTAAACCAAGCCAAAAAGATAATAAGGACATGGATTCAAGTAAAATGATCATATACATCTCAAGATTATTGTCCTCAATCCAAAGCTGCCACTCGTCTAACCCTAACACACTGCTATGAGAGGAGCTGTCACAGAGGAAATGGTATCCCTGTGTCATTTTAACAAACAAGTTATAAGAAATTGGGTTATTCCGGCCAGTATAATCTTAACCAGGTCAAGAGACAATATGGCACCAAGTTTTTCCAGTAACTATTTTCCAGGCTTAAAACAACTTCATACCAGGCTTCTTTATAAATTTCATGTAAACTATAAGCCACATCCTCTACCAGATCATCCACAAGATCCTTGAATTTAATCAAAATTAAATGACTATAAAAATTCACATTACATAGAATTTGACACACACACAAGATAGGTGATATTAACCCTCCCCTCCCCCGCTAGTGCTCTGATACACTCAGTATGTATCTCTATTTTAGCATTCGTAAAGCCATGTAATAAGCGATCTCCCCCATGAGACTGTGAACTTGAGTACTGGAAATCCACCCTATTCATCTTGGTTATCCTCATTGCCCTGGTTATCAAAGTCATTCAAGGTACCCTGAGTGAACAGGAATGTATCACTTCATCACAAGTGCAGAGAAAGCTGAAGTAAATGAAAAGGAAATCAGGTAAACAGAAGGTAAATTTCAAGAGCACGCAAAAACAGAATCAGAGAGGCAGAAGATACATCAGGAAAAAGGCACTGGTCTGAAGGGGCTGGAATGTCTTTGAAATTTAGATAAATTCTAATCCATATTCTGGCAATAGCAAATGTTATAACCTTTAGCAAATCACTTTGCCTCCCTGGATCTCAATTTCCTCATTTCTAAAATAAATAGTATGACCAGACACGCTCAAAGTTTCCTTATATGCTATAAGGATGATTTTAAGGCGCAGGAACACTTATTCCTGAAAAATAGCACAAAACAGATGTGATAGACCATGGGAGATCATGTGACTCTGGAGCAAAATGTCTCACATGGGTGGAAGGCACAACTGCGCAAATAGTAACAGGTCACATCAATGGCAGCCACAGGCATCAAAAATTATATACACACACACCTAATATGAAAACTACTGACATTTGCACTCGTTCAATAAATCTGAAAAAAACCAAGTTCTGCCGAAGGCAAAGGTTAAGAGATCTGAAGAAAAAGAGACACGAAGGCAAAACTCTACCTGCTACTCCCGAGAAGATATTACAGCACAGACTACATGCAGCACACATGTGTGCGCACGCCCGTGCACACCAACACAGACACAAAGGAGGGAAACAAGAAGCATCTTTACGCTTTGAAAGGCTCTTTAAAATGAGAGACATAAGCCCTGGCTGGTGTGGCTCAGTGGATTGAGCACCAGCCTGCAAACAAAACGGTGGGTCGCTGGTTCGATTCCCAGTCAGGGCACATGCCTGGCTTGCAGGCCAGGTTCCCAGTGGGGGCGTGTGAGAGGCAACCGCATGTTGGTGTTTCTCTCCCTCTCTCTCTCTCCCTTCCACTCTCTAAAAATACATAAAAAATCTTTAAAAAATAAAAAAAAAAATAAAATAAAATAAGTAACACAGTTTAATTATTTGGGCTAGAACAAACCAATGCTTCACAACATTTTAGCAAAAATGAAGCTGCAACAACATGCACATCAGGGGTACACTGTCTCTCTGCCCCAGAAGAAGAGTCTTATTAGGACACGGAGAACCACACATGCATAGGATCGAAGACTTTCCTAAACTCGAAAACCATAAACTCACAGACCTACGTTCCAACTACAGAACCTAAATAAAACTTTGCCTTAAAACAAATAAGCACCCATTTACGATACAAACACTCAGCAAAGTGGGAACACAGGGAGCATATACCTCAACATAATGGCCACGTATGAGAAGCCTACTGCCAACATCATGCTCAGTGGGCAAGAACTAAAAGCTCTCCCACTAAGATCAGGAACAAGACAAGGGTGCGTACTTTCACCGCTGTTGTTCAACATAGTACTGAGGTCCTAGTCACAGCAATCAGACAAGAAAAAGAAATAGGAGGCATCCAAACTGAAAAGGAAGAACTGTCATTATTTGCAGACAACATGACAGTGTACATAGAAAATCCTACAGTCTCCACCAAAAAAAACTACTTGACCTAATTAAGTGATCTGGCAAAGTAGCAGAGTACAAAGACAATATTCAGAAATTGATGGCATTTTAATTTGCCTAAAGTTTTCAGCTCTAACTCCATGAATTACAGCCTAAATTCCCTTTAACTTCAACTGCTCACACAAAACAATTCTGGCTTTCTCCCCCGTAGGCAAGATCAGGCAATCACAATTTTTACTGGCTCCAATGCTTCATGGTAAACATGTTCTTCTCCTTACAGCCCACCACATACTTTCACATACAGCATTTCACTCAGTCTTCCAACAATCCTATGCGGTAAGGCATGAACTACCTACCATCTTTATTTCAAGGACGAGAGACAGAGATTTAGAGATGGTACAAAGTTCTCAGGTAGAAAGTAGTTGAAGGTCAGCTAAAATCCACATATTCTTATTCCAAGTCCAATTTGCATCCCACAATGTCACACATAAAAAGTATTGCTAAAAATCACGGAACTTAAAAACTACACTTTTCCTACTCAATCAAATCCTTTATAAATATAATGAGAATTAAAATTAAGATTCTAAAGTGAATGCAAACAGCAAAGAGAGTAGTCTAAACCATCTCCCTTCTATAACATACTTTAAATAATAAATATAATGTTCAAGAGCAGTTCAAATACAATAAAAACAACTTAAAGTTAAAATAATTCTATTGTATTCACCCTATCACACCACCCAGAACCAATTCTGCATAATGTTTGCTAATGGAAAATAGGTGAGATTAATAATTATTATAGAATATTTGACTTAGAATAAAAGTGTCCAAAGACCTTCCCTTTTCCTAGTCTTTACCTCCTCACGGCTTTACTATACTCGAGTTTAGTAGTGTCCACAGTGGAGTGCACGTGGCAATCCACTCAAATATGGGAAGAAATTATTAGAATTCTGTCCTCGTTTTTTTAACCTGAAAATAAAAATTAATTTTACTAAATGTACTGTATGAGCTGACACTGTCACTCTCACATAACCTCAGAATTACACATATAATTGGGCTGGGGTAGGCTCAAAATGTTTTCACAGGAGGGACTGCTATTCCAGGAAACTCAGAGACCACTGCTATGGACAACAGAGAAGGCTCATGCGCACCAGGAGACAGGTGACTCTAGCCTGCATCGAGTAACCAACGAGCATGCACTGAAGGTATCAGTATCCTGCAGTGCGTACAAAAACAAAGACTCCTCCACTTCATGTTCGTAATCTGTGCCGACATAAACATAACTTACCTCGTCCTGGACCCCACTGGTAGTAGTCAGCTTGCTCCCATCAGTGATTGTAATAATTATTGCTGGTTCCAAGAAAAAGGGGTTTCTTCCCTAATGTCAAAAAACACATTAATTATATTAAGGTCTAGACATCAGCTTCAATTTTCTGAGTAAAAAATCAATTCTCAGAACAGTGCGTAAATCCCCTCTTGTTGTTGAATTTTACATATGATATATAGCTTTAGTACATTAAAAAAAATTTGGAGGAAACATAAACGAAACAGAAGATAACCTTAAAAGAATGCAATTAGGTAGATTTTCATTTCTTCCTACAATGTTTTAATTCACAGTGAGCATTTATATTTATGTAACTAAAAGTACTTAATTTCTTGAAGGGGGCTTCATAATTTAATAATTCTAATAATTTCACATATTTAGTTAGATATTACAAAGTAAAAGAACAGAAAGATAATATTTTCGGAGAAACTTCTTTAAAAGGCAGGCAAAATAGTAGGTGAACGTTACCACATAATTCAGTCTGTAACGTAATCAACTGTCCCACCGAGTGAGTAGGTGGATGGATGGAAGGGGTCTGGGAGCTGGTTCCATGCAAACACTAAGGCTACTCTGGGCTTAGCAAAATTAGTAACAGTCCAACATGAAAAATTAAAATTAAGAAAGAATGTCACTTAAATTGCTCCACGGAGGGCACAAAAATAACAGCAGCAGTGACAACGGAACACAAGGCATACGGCTCTCAAATGCTCCACACCTACGGAGCGATAGCCAACTTCCACTCAAATCTCCGGTCATGTCGTTCTCCAGAGATTCTGGGTGACCCAGCTTCTGAGAGGCTCATGTATACACATAAGCTTATCTTCTGCACACAAATGGCTCTCACTGGAGATATTAAGCACATTCTGTGCAAAACTGTAACCAAAGGGCAGAAGTTTCAAGAGGGTAAACCTGGTGTTTGAAATCAAAGGCATCAAATTCTCAGCGACTAACCACGTCCAAGGACAGAATGAAGTTGAACTGGAGATGATGTGAAAGAGCATACAGCACATTTTACCGTGCACGTGAAGCACCTGATGAAATGCAGGTTCTAATTCAGTAGGTCTGCATGGAGTCTACTGTTCCGCATTCTAACAAGACTGCAGGCTAGGAGATGCCAATGCGCGCAGGCCACACTTAAGACTAGCAAGCACAGAAGGGTTTTACACGCATGCAATATTCCATAGCTCTATAACCCTTCCCTTACACACTTCTACAAGTCTCATCACTAGCATATCACAATACATACTCGGTATCTGCTGAATTTACAAACACTTTTTACATACAGTAATTGTGATTATAACCTAATCATCATAAAGTGCTGGGGTGGAGGGCCTGGTACCATTTCTTGACCAAGTTACACAACTTCTAAGTGGCATATACATTTTTCAAACTGGTGTCCAGATGAAGAAAACTTCCTCTAGTTAAATTTTTAGAAATATGTTGGATATACCCTCTAGAAGATTTTGAATGCATGGCAGCATTCAAACGTTACAGAAGCCTTGCAGGTAAAAAATATGAATTTACGTTCCCTCCCCCATTCATGGGAAATAGAATACATTTTTGGAAATGTTACACTGTAATGCCTCTCAAACCATTTACCCCCAACATAAATAATAAATTTAATAGGACAGGTCTTCTCATGGATCTAGAAACAGGCAGTGTTCATACCCGTCTCCCAGCTCTGACTGGTTCCCTCAAGTGGAATGCTTTTCCTTTCCCCTGCCCACAACCCACCCAATTCTTTATCAGTCTTTAAGGTCCAGTCTAAGTCTCCCTCTTTTTCCATGAAGCCTTCCCGGATTATTCCAGCCTTAAATAATTAACACCCTTCTCCTCCTCCAAATCCTAATAGTAGTAGTTTCCAAACCTAAGTTAAATAAACATAGTATGTTTATATTTTACCAGATAAATAGAATGTTTCTCAAGTAAAATTGGGTTTGGAGTGGTTTCATGTTGTACATTTTGAATGCTACTTCCCTATAATGTTTATCCTCCCTCCTTAACAAATTATTTTTAATTTAAATATACAGCACCCTGCACAACAAAGCAATTCAACGCTACTAAACTCTACACTTTAAAATGGTTAACATGGTAATTTTGTTGTTTCTACTACAAATTTTTAAAGCTCCATCATCTTGTATTGTTATTGTTTTGTGTTTCAATACAGTGAAGGCAAGGATCTTGTCACATTCCTTCCTTAGCCCTAAGCACAAAATATTAAAGAGCTTGGCACTTAAATATTCATTATTCACTAATTATATAGCCTAACAGAAACCTGCCCTAGTTCCCAGAACCATTTACAATCGCTCAAACTTCAGTAAGCTTCAAAAAATACAGAAATGTTACTGCTGCCCACACTTCACACACAACCCGTAAACTCGCTAAGCTACGAGGGCGCACCACCTCCCTCCTGTACCTGCCCAGTCATCCCTGTCCATTCGTGGTCACGTCTGTCATTCAAACACATAAACACGAATAAAATAACATTACGTTCTTTAATGGCTTTAAATTTTGGAAAATTCAGATCAGATCAAAGGTAGAAAAAGGTAAAGAAAAATGCCACCATTTCATCCCACCTATTTATGTGAGGTATTCTCAAATCTTTACCTTCAATTGTAACTTCTTAAAATTTTTATTCTTAATAACTACGTTTATGAATTTGCTCGATTAGGAAACAGTCCATACACCTATATTAGAATTTTCCTCAAAACTCACCTTGGTCATAAATTGTAAATAGATTTTTGTTTAGTTTTAAGACCTCGAAAAAGAATTAAATAACCTTTGCTACAACAAAGGCAGCCAGCAGAGGGACCACAAGTTTACTTTTGCCATTAGCCAAATTTAACACAAGATGCTTTGCTCTGAAAGCAGTGGTTCTTGGCAAAGAAATCCAGATATGGCACCAAAAACATAGTGCACAGTATAATATCCTACCTCTAGAGCTATGTGCTAACAGAAATCCTCTCATTTATAAAATTTGAGTTTAATATTGGTCAAAAGGCTCAGGTCAAAGATTTTATAAAGTAAAAATTTTCACTTAAGTTCTGTCAATAATTTTAAAGTATCAGTGTTAAACAATTCAATTAAGGTTTATACCAGTAAGAAAACTTACATATAATTAAAATAAGTAGAACTTATCTACTAGAACCTATTTCATTTTCGTACCAAAAAAAATACTCTTGAAATGTTAAAACATTTTGCCAAAGTTTTGAAAATGTAAAAATAAAGCTAATTTCTCTCCAAATATTAACTAGCCTGATTTGCAGAATCAGAATTTTTTTAATCCTTACCTGAGGACATGTTCACTGAGTTTTAAAGAGAGGAAAGGAGAGTGAGAGCAACAAAATGTAAGAAAGCAATACCAACTGGCTGCCTCCCGTACACACTCCAACTGGAGGTCGCACCTAGGGAGGTGCCCTGATCAGGGGTCAAACCCAGACCTTGTGGTGTACAGGTGATGCTCCAACCAACTGAGCCACCCAGCCAGGGCTCACTGAATCAGAATTTTTCATTTTACCCCCAAAGTGTCAATAGACTGGGGGGGCGGCATTTTACTACACCCTGAAACAGGTCCCAGCTATTACCTTCTGCAGCAGAAGGAAGGCAACTCTGTGCATTCAGAAAGCCTGTCCTTGCTGCTCGGCTGTGGGACCACAGGCTCAAGTTTCCTTCCCCGTCCTCTGAACAACCTCACGAGGATGACACGGGCCTGCCTCAGCCCCACTTCTGCCCTGACTCAGGCTTCTGCTGGCGGCGGGCGCACCGAAGGCGAGCATTCTGACACCCCAGGGGCAGCCTCTTGGGGAACCCACACCTGGTTCTCACTGCCTGGCTATTTCCCATGTGCCAGGAAAGCTACGGCCAATAGCGATCAACAAACCACATCTCGGCTACAGAGCATCACCTAGCGAGAACATCAGAAACTTCCGCAACAGCCCACGCTTTTTCAATCTGAAACTTCCTTTCAAGAGAGTAACAGAAGCAACAAGCAAGGAGGACGGAAAGGGCTGTCTGGAGAAACGCGGGCTATGCCACCGCAGCCCTGCACACAGGAGCTCCGCACGCCCTCAGCGGGACTGCTGCTAACACCTCTGTCATGGTTAGGTTGTCGATTGGACCTTCAGGTTGTCTAATGTATTCACATCTTTGTGGGACCTACTTACACAGTAAAAATATGAAACACTGCCTGCATCACCTACCCTTACTTCCCTCTATTACCGTAGATAATAAAGAGGTAACAATGACAAACCACCTCATATCCTTTCAGAAACTTTTTATATTTCATGTAATTTTTCAAAATTCAGATTCTTTAAGGAAAATATAAAATATAGACACTTTAATATTAAACGCAATATTCTACTTTAAGTTTATTTCTAAAAGAATCTGAAGATACAATTCACATCCAATGACTGTAGTCATTAATACTGATAATAATGAACATTATCATTACAGCTACACATAACTGAGAAAATAAGCTTTCAACACACTTTGCAACAGAACTAAACATTCTTTAGTTCAGTATTGCTAACTTTCAACATTTGCATACCAGACAGAATCTTTTTCAATACCACTATTACCTGTACTATTACTTATGTACTTAATATTTTTCTTTAAATCAGCTCCATTGTTTTTATTTTAGCTTAAAACTATAGTAGTAAGACCTGTGAAATCATAGCCCTAATCATATTTAATTGTATTTTCTATTTAATAATTCCCTGTCAATAATACTGCTTAGTTACTTTTTGAAACAATGGGGAGGTTCCACAGGGATAAATATATAACAGGTTAATTACATATTCCAAACAAAATATAATAATATTTAAGTCAATAAAGACCTGACAGGTGTACATTTAAACCAATATTCCAAGGCCAGAATTACAAATTTTGTTTGTTTTAGAATTCAGTAAGAATTCAGTTAAGATCTCAAGTGATATGCTGTAAATGAGTCTTTCGACATAAAAGCTCTAAAATACTCATCTTAAAAAATTAGTGCCTTTAACATAATACCTTTGGCCATATACAAAAGACCTCCAAAGGATCCGTTACAAACTGACTAACCATGGCTGCCCTTGAAGAATGGACATGAGCGTCTGCATAACTTTCTACAATGCTTAACACTCTGAACCAGGGTAGTTACTACATATTCAAAACCAGTAATGTTCAAAACAAAACGGTGATTAGTATCCAAAAATGAAAATTTTAAAACCTGTTAATATATAAAAACCTAATATCTTAGAATATATTAAGGTCTATAACTATTTTTAAAATGTTAAAATTCCACATTAAAAGAAACGTACTTTTAGTTTCAAGCAGTTCCACTACATAATCGTGTGCGAATACAGTTCCTTTACCTCACTATGTTAATTTCTTATGTTAACAAACAGCACTGCCCTGTGGCTCAGTTGGTGGGAGCACTGTCCCAGAAACCGAAAGGTTGCAGGCTTAATTCCAGGTCAGGGCACATACCCAGGTTGCAAGTTCGATCCCTCATCAGGGTGCATAAGGGAGGCAACACATCGATGCTTCTCACATCAATGTTTCTCTCTTTCTCTCTTTCCCTTCCTCTCTAAACATATCCACAGGTGAAGTTTTGAAAAGAAAGAAGAAAAAACATAACAGCATTAAAAATGGAAAATTAAGGCAAGCAAAATCAGGAATCTCATATATTCATTTTAATACAGTAACAAAGGAGCAATATCCTAGATTTTAATTTAAATAATAAACCAAATAGTAACATTGCAAGAAATACTAACTATAAGAACTTGAAATTGTGTGAAAAAATTAATGTTAAGGACACTCAGTAACTCATAAGACTAAGTATACTGCATCAAAGGATAATCATGTAAATTCAACATATTTAAAATATTAAGTAGGTAATAATTTCACAGAATTTGAGTTCTACATTTGAACTGGAATGTAAAATTTGAATAAGATTACTCTAACAAATAAATAGCTGGTTATGGCAGTGTTTAAAAGTATTAGCAGCCAAATAGTGTTTATATTGGCATAAAAAGAATAATGAGGGTTATCAGAAATATAATTTTACCTAAGAAATACTAACATCCTGGATAAAAAACTTAATATATTTATTATATTAGTTGTATTGGGTAATATTAATTTGGGAAAATACTATTTCAGCAATGCATGTAACAATAAACATCTTAGAAACATGGCAAAAAAAAGCAAAAAAATAAAAGCCAAGATGAAGACACATTTTCAAAGATAAGTCATATAGCATGATGCTGAAAACTGATCGGACTACAATAAATCACACAGATCCGCCTGTTTTACCGAAATCAATCATCTAATTGGGTTGTTGTTACCACTAAACCTACAGATGTCACCTTTGCAAAAGTCTGGTCAGGTCGCATCTTTAGCCGTTATGGTCACTTCCTTCTAAAGACATCCACACTACAAATAATGAATACACTCTCAAAAGAATCATTCACATACACAACAGCTGTCCTACAAAAAAGATGGAATTCGACCATAACATTCTACGTAAGTATCCTCAGAAGGGCAATTGAAAATGGGAGGAAACTGCCTAATAAGTGTTGCATATCAGTGAAGTTAGCAATAAAGGATGCAATTTAATAAAGGGAAAAAACTAACGATAAGCACTTGGGAAAACTGAACCTATTGTTTCCCATATGCTACAGCTGAAGGCCAACCTGAAATGATGTAATTAAATAAATCATAATGCGAGATTAATGTTAAGGGTCCCTATTTTGTAAAAAATACGGTTTTTCATTTTCTAGGAGAATGAGTAATAATCTAATTTCAGTAAGGTTTTTTAGGAAATATTTGAATTTCTCTAAATCCATTACATATATATGTGTGTACACATATGTATATGCTCCCAATATGTGTGTATATATGTATATACATACACACCACTAATGAGTTTCTAGAAATCTGTTCTTGCTAGATACCAATTCAAACATTTATTGATGCTTATGCTAAATGCCTTCCCAAGTGTATACAGATTTTAAATTTTCAAAGTACATTACATTTTGGGGAATCAAAATACTATCCACATATTTGGAACTACTGTTAAAAAAATTTACATGAGCCTTCCTAAGTATACATATAAATCCACCAAGGTTTTACCTTGGAAACGAGCCTCACGAAAAAGCAGATGTCATACGTGGATGACTACAGACTGTTACGTTTTGGACTGTGGCTATCACTCACCAAAACGGAAGCTCTAAGACCATGACGAGATCGTTTTCTCATTGGATGTACGTTCAACAGAGAAATCTTGTTTGGCATTAACACCTTCTCCATTATGGGTTAACAATAAAACTTAGATATAAAGACCTTTACTCTTTCTGCTACCTGATTGTGGCCCTATTTTCTAGAGGTAACTTCTTGGTTTTTCTTTCTAACTTACTGATTTGAGAAATGGGATTGACAACTAAAACTGCACAACAAAAGAAACTCATTTTACACTAGTTATTACCTGCCAAAGTACATCAATAATCAGGAACCATCACAGCTAAGGGGGCCAAGACATCGTTTGCTTATTCCTGATGATCCAAAACACTACACCCTGTCATTTTCTTTCAGATCTAGCCTTTATAACATCACCCACTGTGGTTTTTCAGAGCCAACCCTTCTTAGAACACTGCATACTCAATCATCTTCAATTCCGGTGATTAAAAATAATTTATTGTCAAAAATAATAATAACCTGCCCCGGCTGGTATGGCTCAGTGGACTGAGCACTGGACCACAAACCAAAGGGTCGCCAGTTCAATTCCCAGTGAGGGCACGTGCCTGGGTTGCAGGCCAGGTCCCCAGTAGAGGCCATGCAAGAGGCAACCACACATTGATGTTTCTCTCCCTCTTTCTCCTTCCCTTCCCCTCTGTCTAAAATAAATAAATAAAATCTTTTAAAATAATAATAACCTATTGTTTCGAAACTTTCAGAATAATTGTTTGGATGCTTCCAGCGTTTAAACTGCAGAATACCTGGAAGCCATTGTTGGTGTTTCCTAATACCTGACTGGGTTTAACAAATTTAAGACAAAAGGAAAGTATCCATTCAACATGCTAGCATCCATCCTGAAACTTACTAGTAATAAACTAATCACTTAACAGCTAATGCTACAATTACTTTTTCTCAAGTACAAAGAACTGTTTTTATTTCTACAATAAACTATTTTAGAAGATATGATTCTTCCAAAGGCCTTTACCAAGAGTCCCCTAGTTCATCTGGGCAAAACTATGGGTTAAAAAATGTTGAAACAAACATCATACCCTTTTAAGACACAGATTAAAAAAGCAAGTGTCTACTGAGACAAGTGGTAAGACATTATTACTAGGCTGATATAAATTTGTCCCTTGGTACAACTAATCCTCTTAATTATAAGTTAAAATACAGTTTACGAGCAAGTATCTCTCAGTATACCAACAAACAAATTTAAAATGGCATATATCCTAAAAAAGAAACATTGTCACATAAAAAAGTCCTTAAAAGGCTTGTCCTAGTATGTTTTCCCCACAATAAATACACATTACCAACAATAAAAGGGATCTCACGTTTCCACACTGGACCTTTTGTTCTGCAAAAAAACAACCTCCCTTCACCCTATCCAAACCGCTGGCAACTTGAATTTTCCGATACAGTGCCACAAAGCCCTAGAAACAGATTCTGGGGAAAAGACTTCTGTAACACCAACAGGAAAGTATTTTTGGAGCAATCTATAGAGATTCAATTCAAAACCAAAAATCACTGTATTCCCTATGGCAGAAAATTTTACTTTAGCTGGAACTATTAAATAGCTAATTCTAAGCTTCTTGTGATGGATTATGACTTTTTTTCCCTCAAACATCTCAAATTAGAAAGCTTTAACCCTGTTAAGTATTTACCATACCACTGGGGATGATTATCATCATCATCATCTGAATTCCTACCTGGTACCAAGCAGACACTTTGCCAGATAATTAACAAATATTATTTCTACACAGTCAAGCTTAGATTTGGGATTCCCGACAAGAGTCTAAATAAAATTTTTGTAAAAATATATATGTCATTCCTAATTCTTATAAAAAATTTCCGAGATCGGTAGCATCGGCACCGGGTAAGGGCCTGGGACTCGCCGGTACATCAGCCAGTCAGTGGCGGCGCCGGGCACAGCCCCTTCTGATGGGGCAGCTCTCTCGGGACCGCGCTCCTGTTCGAAACGAGCTGGGTAAGAGACTATGTAACCGTGACTCCACTTTCTAAATTCAAATAAAAATTCAAAAACATGGTAGTATGTGCTAAAATAGTAAATCTGTTGTACGTCACTTAATCTTTACCACAGTCCTGCAAGACAGACCCTTTTATCCCATTTTCTTACAGAGCAGCGAAGGCGGACAGACTTGTCAGGAACTCATGGGTGGAGTGCGAATACACGGAGCCAAACAGATCTTTTTGAATCTTAAAAACACAGTGATCAGAGTATTTGAAAATTATCTTATGTGAAAAGAAATATAAGTTAACTAATTACAAGACTGTCTGAAGTAAAAAGTTATAATTATAGTACTAATATTGGCTGGCATACTACAGTGAAAAGTCAATTAATTTTTATTAACTGACTAGGTTAACAGCCCTATGTTAACTATATCAAAACTGTAATAGACTATAAAGTAAAAAATCAAAAAGTGCAATTAAACATATACATATATTAGCATCCTGGCCAACTAATGGTAAAAAAAGAAAGGCAAAAAATCTGTCAATTAACCTGCACATTTATGTTCCTGTATTTTTCCAAACAAGGGAGTGGGGAGGAAACTCAACTGAATCTAGCACTGCTGTAGCAGGGCACTGTAAGGCCAAATGTAACGCACTGGCGAAAGGAGACGCCTGGATTTCAGAGGAAGCTAAGGACGCCGATTTCGTTAGAGAATTATAAACACACTCCTCAGAGGGACTCAGGTCCACTGCTTACACCTTCAATTAAAATTTCTTCTTAAATATCATATAAATTACTAATAAAATCTGCCTAACTATTCCATAACCAACTGCATTCTTTAAAATAGTTCAGAAATATAAAGAGATTAAGCATTTAGCTTCGCTAGGCCTCACTTTCATCTATAAAATGAAAAAGATGGAGTGACCTTCTAACATCACTTTGAATTCTAAAGCCTGTGAAACACGAATCACAAGAAACTGCCTACAGGAAGTCCAATGAAAAGTTCTGTCAATAGATGCAAAAATTCAATTTTTTTCAGGAGTGTGTATGTAATGATCATATGTGGAAATGAGAATATTTTGTTTACATCGAATTAAATAAAATATATCATCAACACAAAAAAGTATATACAAAAATTAACCAAGTTTCACACTTAGGATGGGGTATTAAGTTGTATCTCAATAAAAGGTTAGTGGAAGAGAGATCAGGGAATAAATATAACCTAAAACAAAACAAAACAAAACAATTCAGTATTTTATGTATGGTCTGGTGATCATGCTTAAGCTAAACAGATTGATAATAAGGCTAAAAAAAATTAAGTTCACATAAGGAAATTTTTTTAATTAAAAAAATATATGGTTGGTTTATGTAATCAACCAAAATAAATAAATAAAAAGTCCACCCAAACAATTTTGGGTGAAGAATTATAAGATTATGATGGTTAAAAATAACTTTAAATATTTAGGAAAACCTCCAGCTATAAAATATTGTGCAATCTCACTGAAGAAATCCATGACATGGACATGGGCAAACTATCCTTTTAGCTAATTCTGACCACAAATGACCCTAATTCAAAGTATCTGAATAAGTGAATTCTTTCATTCAAATATTAGATTTGTTACTGGCTTTTCAATTTTCAGTTGTACATAGTTTAATACATAGTTATTGACATCCTCTTTCATGTAGGAAAAATAAAATTCTCTTTGAAGAAATGGAACCTATTATTTTTGCCTTTTGTAGTTACTTCTTTTTAATAATTTCTAATTAGGAATGCAAGGATGTCCTTATTCTTTTTCTATTTCTTTTGAAAGATCAGGGCAGAGTGGTTTTCGATCCTTTAGAAAACAGACTTAGAGCGTAAAATTATGAAGAAAAATTGGAGCTAGTGTTTTCAAAGAAAATAAAATCTTTAAATTTTTTTAAATTACTATCTTTAAAATTAATGCTCAATGGCAAATAAATCATATCCTTTTTATGCTACTCTGAGCTCAGTCAAACCTTATTAAAATATCCCTTGATTCGCCCAACAGATGTGCCCCTCAGACCTTCCCTGCAAATCGAACTGGTTTAAATCGCGGTTTAAACGCACTAGGGGGAGCTCCCTATTTGACAGAACGTTCAAGTATGTGCTTCTGTCTCTTCGGGGTTTCTTTTCTAACTTTTACTCCTGCAAGACAACGACTTTCTGATTTACCTACTGAACTACTTACATCCAGCTTTCACTTGAATTTTTTTTAAATACTATCCCTATGCTTTACCCCATGCTTATCAACTGCCATTATGACAACTTTGGTCAAGTTATATATAGTATTTACTTTTCACACTGCTTCTCCAAAAAGAATACAAAGCCAAAGAAAAAATACACACTTAACACACCACTAATAGATATTAAACCATGTAATAAAAGTCAGTTTTAAATATCATCAGATTTTTAAAACTGTAATTTCAAATTTTAAGCTGAAAAATTATGATAAACTAAAGGTAAATAATCTACTGATGAAAAAAGTATGGTTTGTGTCTTACTGAGCAAACACTCTGTAATTTTCAAAATACATTGTACTCTATCACCCCATTTAACCCTCTTATTGATCCTTTAATAAGGGCACAATCGCTTCATTAGTGGCAATCTGGAATGGGGGGGTGCAGGTAAAGGGACTGCCTGCTCAATGCCACAAAGTAATGCAGATGTTGAGGTCAGGGGCGGGGTTCCAATTTCCACATCCCTAGCCAACACCTTCTTTTACACAATTAAATCAATATGGAGAAAAAACATTTAAGCAAGTTTGACTGTCAAGTCCCGTATCAGCCAATACTAACTACTGAAAATCACTTTAGGAGGCTTCAAAGACCAGGGGCTTGCTAGGATCTGAGTGGGGAAAGGACAGTCAACAAATGGGGCTGGGAATACATGTCCGCATGCAAAAAGAAGATGGAAACTTACCCTAAAAATACACAAAAATTTACTTTAAATGAATTAAAAACTTAAATGTAAGACCTAAAACTTCTAAAAGAAAATATAGAGGAAAAGTTTCAGAAACATTGGATTTGGTAATGATCACTTGGATATGTCCCCAAAAGCACAGGTAACAAAAGAAAATATTCATAAACTGGACTACATCAAAAACGAAAATTTCTGTGCACCAAAGGGCACAATCAGTAGAATTGCAAAAGCAACCCTGAAATAAGAGAAAACATTTGCAAATCACCATATATCATGAGGAATTAATATTCAGAATATTTAAGAAACTCCTACAACTCGAAAAAAAATTTTCTTAAGTTGGCAAAGGTCTTGAATAGGCACTTCTCAAAAGCCAATATACCAAGGTCGAACCAGAATATGCAGAGATGCTTAACATAAAAATTAGATAAATGCAAATAAACCAATGAGATACCACCTCACATCCCTTAGGATGACTAATACCAGAAAAACAAAGTAGTAAGTGTTGGTGAGGATGTGGAGAAACTGGAATTCTTGTGCATTGTGGAAATATTAAGTAGTGCAACTTCTATAGGAAGCAGTATCACAATTCCTCAAAAATATAAATTTAATACATGATCCAACTGCACCTCAGGGTATATATTCAGAACTGAAAGCAAGATCTTTCACACTTGCACACCACGCTCACAGCAGCATTGTTCACATCCAAGGCAGAGGTGGAAGCAACCCATGTGTCCATCAACAGATGAATGGGTAAGCAACATGTGATATGTGCAATGAAAGTCTTCAGCCTTTAAAAGAAATATTGACACATGCTACATGTATGAATCTTGAGGATATCATGCTAAGTGAAATAAGAGAGTCAGAAAAAGACAAATACAGGTGACCCTTGAAAGTGGGCTTGAACTGTGTAAGGTCCAATTATACGAAGTTTTTTTGTTTTAAATAAGTGTACTCATCAGTACTAGTCTTTCCTTTAACATTCTTTCCCCTAACTTACCCTACTGTAATAATCCAGTATGCAATGCATATAACATACAGAATGTGTTGACTGTTATCAGTAACACTTCCAGTCAACCACAGGCTATTAGAAGTTCTGGGGGAGTCAAAAACAGGGGTCAGCGTCCCTAAACCCAGGGTCGTCCAAGGGTCAACTGTCCTGTGAGATTCCACTTATATGAGGTATCTCTCGAGGAGTCGAATTCATAGAAAAAGGAGAATGGAGGCTGCCAAAGGCTGGGAGGAGGGAAGATGAGGAATTCCTGTTCAATGGGTACAGTTTCAGTTCTGCAAGACGAAAACGTTCCGGAGATCGGTTGCACACGGCTGGCATGTGAATATACCTAGCATTACTAGACTACACTCAAAAATGGTTAAGACTATAAATTCGATGTTACATGTCTTTACCACAATTTTAAATTTAGGGAAAATGTTCGGGGACTTAAAAATTTACCGAATACAATTCACCATTGTGCTTCCAGCTGATATTCAGCACACTAGTGTGTTCAAGTATGATCTACTTTCTTTTGAAAAGATGTCTGTAGGTCAATAAATACCAAGCTGTGGTTAATACATTTGTTGGTAGCCTATGGGAAAACAAAAAACCCAAATGGAAATCAAGTTTTCATTTCTTGACCCACCACCGTTAAAAGGAAGCCTATATTTTGTACCACCTGAGTACTAAATGGATACTGCTTGGGTAAAGAACAAAAAAAGTACGGTACTTATAGAACTGTATCCGAATTTTCTGCTAAAGAATAAAAAGGTCTTTGTGACAAAGAATAAAATTGGTTAAATTATTCTCCCTAAAATTCATTCCATTTGACCTTGTTTAAAAGCCACCATTTTTCAGTGAGTCAATACTTGGCATTGAAAATCCTCAAAAAAATTAAACATACACTGTATTTCATTTTAGGTTGGACACAGAGTAGTAGGTCAGGGACCACTCTAAGTCCTGGAACAATCTAGCTAGTGCTAAGCACTAGCACTTTGAGTAGCAGGAGCCTGGCATCAATCCAGTGACAAAAATGATGAATGACAGGCCGGAATAATGTTGAACACCTAAATCTAATGGAACCTAACTTCAACAAGGGGGTGGGGGACAATGCTGAAAACAATGACAGAAAACAGAACAATCTGGGACAAAATGAAAAATAAACCAATCTACATATAAAACTTTCATCAGACTTCTAAAACTTTAGATGTGCTCTAACTTTAGATATTAAGGTTGGTTCAGATTTTCAGTGGCTCTCAAAAGGTCAGCATTGTTTTTGAAACTCTGGTGAACACATGTGAAAAAACATATATATACATACACACACACATATATAGATCAAATTTAGCTGCAATAAGCAATTTAATGAGGTGCTACTATAACTAAGGGAAAGATTGACTAGAAGCTACACATTGTTCCCATGACTGTAGAAATATCAGCACTGATTGTCAAAATTAAATATTTATAAGGACTCCTTTTTGTGTGTGTTTTTGCTTTTTTTTTTTTTTTTGCAAAAATTTTTTAGTAGGATATCCAAAGTGCTTGGGGGGGAAAAGTGCTTGAGGAAAACATTCACCAAGAATCCTTCTTTGTTCTCAGATACTCTAACTTTACTGAGACCATGCAAATTCTGTAAGTATCCTAGCTAACATCTCAAAGACATTTTATTTGTAAGTGTGCTAAATTAGCAGATGCAATGTAGGTATTAAAAATACTTTTGCTTATGGAAAAATCACATATGTACCTATGTATGTGGGGGGAGCAGGGGATCAACACACATACACGCACACCCACATTTAGACATTTAACGAAATTATTTAGAAACTTAAAAGGCTTTCAGATGCTCTATAAAATCAATACGCTTTCACCTAGCTCACCTTTTCTCATTTCCTTCAATTATTGTGATTGTTTATAAGTATTCAGTACTGTGGGGTCCACAGATCCCAGAATAGCGCACGATCAAAGTGAAGTGTTTCCATGAACGCACTGAGGTTACAGAATAAAGGTACTCCACAGAAAATAGGCAGATAGAAAGTACTTTTACAAGAAAAAGAAAATACATGAACTGAATTTAGTCTTAAACATCTGAGACATCCCGAAGTCTTCACAATTTATCCTTTCATTGAATTGTAAATGTATACTATCTAAATTAGTAAGAGAAAGTCTTATGATGAAAAATATCTTCTGGAAAGATGTCTTCTTCTCACTAAACACTTTACTCAATCATTTTAATTTGGAAACTGTGGCTTCTTCCTAAGTTAGTTTAATGCTAGTGTCATTTTTTATGTGCCAATCCAGGACTTAAGCATTCATATTACTCCTGGCCTCCTTGGTTATTCATCAGAATAGCTGAGAAGCATTGCCCCTCCCCATTCTTCAATTAATAAATCCTAAAATGTAGAAGCCTCCTAATCTCCAGGCTCTTCTCTTGTTCAAAGTGGTAACAGCATAGCAGGACCACCTTCCACCTCAAACTTTCTGTAAGTTTTATCAGCAAGAACTTAAGAGACTTCCAGTGGAAGATGGCAACTGGGAAAAGGAAAATACAGGTGTAAATTACAAATGTCCTCGGCCTCTCCGTGACAATCAGTTTTTCTAAGAAAGTATCCTAAGAAATATTTTTAATTAGCTTGTGGGAAGTGCGTGTGTCTATTTGCCTTTCTCACTTGTGAAATGTGATGCAGAGAAATAGGAAATCGTTAGTCCTGCCATATACTGACAACCTGACAACCACAAAAGGAGCCTAACCCTAACCAACCAAATAATGGCACATTTCAAATTTGTTTTTGAGCTGAAAGAAATTTAGACCAAAACCTTAATCAATGAAAGACTGTACAGCACTACATATGACAAAGGACTATGAAAGGGAAAGAAATCCATTATTTTGCAGAAACAAACTGAAAAATTCATGGCAAATCTGCCAAAATTACTGAGTTGCAAAATAAAGCAACACAGAGGGAGGAGACAAAAAGATTCATGTGCCAAGTTTACCTAATTAAACAATGGAAGAACAATTAGATAAAAACAGAAACAAAGTGACTCTGAGTTGCAACTACTTTAAACGTTATATGGTTAAATTTCCCCTAAGAAGTAAAGTACACACATTTCTAAATCAACGGAACAAAGGAACAATTCAGTTTCTTTCTATATGAATCAACCACAAGTTGTACTAAGGAGATCACTCCCCCATGAAATTTGTGAAACTCATTAAAACAGTGGCTCATGAAACTTGCAAAAAGAACAAAATGTATATCTAAATGTATCATTGTGATAAGTGCTTTGCACTACAGCATAAAAATTAAACTTTTCGTTTAATAGTCTTGTATGTGTAACATTACACATACATCTTTTATTTTCCAGGCCTGCAATCTCAGGAAGTTGTAACAGACTACCTTACATTCCTCCCCAGTGAACCACCATGTGACTTAAAGCTTTTGTCTCACCTTCAAATAGATCAAAGCAAGTGCACTAGAGGGAGGACGTGGCAAGGTGGGAGGTAAGGGAGTAAGGAACAGCCTCTTTTCCAAGGTTTTAGAGGAAAGTAAATAAAACAAACAAACTGGACCTGCCATTTAATTCGGGCAGGAATTCAGAATTCCTGCTGCATAGTTGCATATTGTGGAAGCTTCAAAAAAGCTGAGAAATTCTAATGTATTTGGCCAGTTATTGCACTCCATTGAAAGTCTTACCTTACACTATGGTCAGGGTAAATTAAACCCTGATACGACAAACAGAAGGATTTCCTCTAACATTTTTACTAATACAGAAATGAAGACTACTGCTTAACTATTAGTTAAAGTACTGCAAACTGCCTATAGGCAGAGAATCAGAAATTTGAGTGCGGTGAGTTTTACCCTTTTGTGTGATGAGTGCAAGGTATTAAAACCAAATTCATGTCAACATTAGAGCAAAGAATTCAGTTTCTAATTCTGAATACAAGTACATTTTAAGAAGAAAAAAGGGCCATAAAACCATATACAGTACGGTCAGAGTTTCACTTTCATGTTATGTGCATGTCTTACTTTACTCTGAAATGTTTTATACTTGTACTTCATGTTATACAGTTTTTGGACTGGAATGGGTTTTTCCACAAAAAGAAAAATCAACTTTTTTCCACCTTAATGTTCAACCTACCTGCCCATAGTTGTCTATGCCAGTTACTAATCTATTTAAATTTAATAAATCAAAAGCTGTCCTTAGGGATTGGCCAAGAGTCGTAAGTCCTTCTGCCTGCAGGTTTTTCAGTTCATTCATAAACGTTGCATGGTTTTCTTTCCATCCGGCCTAAAAAGAAAAATGTAAGATTTTTTTCCCTCATATTTTAAAGCCATGTATACACGGACAACCTTTACAATCTGTGGTTCCTCAAGGGGCTGCTTCACTTCCCACTATGGTGTGATTAACGTGTCCGTACCTTACCACCGCCGAAGAAACTCTTCCAAAGGGGGCCAAGAATAATCCTACAGCTTCAGACAGCCTAACTGCTTGGTAACTTCCCTGGGAAACTGACTCCCTGACCCAATACCCAAAAGGTGAGGATGCGAAGTGCTGGTGGAAAACAGACGTGAGCAGGACTTCCGAAGTTAACCGACAGCTGCCCCTCCGACCCGCGGCCTCTCCGGGAGAACCTGAAGCCCGAGCCCCGCAGCCCCCCGGGCCCCCAGCCGGGTGGCCGGCTCGCCAGCCTCGGGCCGATTCCCCTTTAACGCCAGCCCGGGCTCGGCTGGCGGCGGCCGGGCCCGCTGTCACTCGGGCTAACTTGAATAAATATCCCCCACAGTTCATTGCTGCCGCTCCCGCCGCGGAGGGGAAATGTCGGCCATGTTGATCGCAGCGCCGCCGCCGCCGGGCCGGGCTGGGGAGGGGATGGCGGTGGCCCCGCGACTCCGCGCCGCGCCGGGACGCTTCGGGGCGGGGGAGGGGGTGGGAGTCCGTGGGGGAATGGACCTCAGCGCCCAGAGCACGGCGGGTGGGGGAGGGGAGCATAATGAAGGGTGAATGGGGGGGTGGGGAGGGCAGCGAGGAAGGAACAGGGAAGGGAAGGGGGAGGGCGAGGGCTGTTACCTTGATAGCATAGGGAGGCTCTTCGAAAGTGACCAGCATATACCTGTCTCCTCTGCTGGCAGGATCCCGGGCTCGGAGCTGCGGGAGAGCGGGTGGGGGACGGGAGGAAGAACAGGGCCAGCGAGAGGGAAGCACAGAGGCGAGGTTACAAGGCGGAGAAGGGGCGCCCAGCCGCCCCGCAGCCCCCCCCCCACACACACAGTACCGCACACGCAGCGGCCACCCCTCCACGCCGCCCCCCACACACAGATCGGCTCCTACACACCGCCTGGGGCCGAAGCCCGGGCCCGGGCCGAGCACGGCTCGCAGCGCCCGCCCGCCCGCGCGGTGGGGGAGGGGGTCCCCGAGCCCAGCAGCTCCCGCAGTCAGGTCCCCGACACCTCCGCCTCGCCGCCCCCGGCCGCGCTCCCCGCCACCCCTGCCGCCCGTGGGCTGCCTGGCCGGGGTCGCCGCCCGGGCTCGGTCAGTCGGTACCTTCATGAAGGTCTCTACCGCGCCTTTGGCCGTGTCCAGGTAGGTGGTGCCCAGATGGCTGCGCTGGTTCATAGAGGCAGACGTGTCTATCAGGAACAGTAAGATGGGCATAGTGCTGGCCGGGGACACCGGGGCCCGAGGTGGAAGAGAAAGAGGAGATGGTAGAGGTGGAGGCGCCGGTGGCAGCGACCGCCGCTACGCGGGGCGGGGGAAGCGCGGTCCCCGAGTGGAAAACACCGTCTGGGTCTTTCCTCCGGCTGCGGGGAGTTTCTCCCCCGATAGTTGAGAGGAAACTCCCAGACCCAGTCCTCCCCGTCGTACCCCCGTCTCCGCCTCCTCCTGCCTGCCTGCCCGCTGGGGCGGGCGCCCGGCCGTCTGTCGGTCGGTCCGTCCCCCCCGCCTCGGGGGTCCCGTCCCCGCTCCCGGTCCCTGTGTGTGTCCCAGCGGGAGACGGGCCTGGCTCCCCACCCCACCCCCGATGCAGGGAGTGGGGACCGGGGAGCTGACGAAGAGGGGAGTGGGCTAAAGGGAGATTGGCCCTGGGGCTGTTGGGAGAAGTTTCAGGGACTCCCTCCGCACCCCAGCAGTGTCACCACTTTCTCAGCCCCTCTCGCTACTGAAGCGCTTTTCTCTCTCACACTCCGGTTTTAACTCGGGCAGGGGCTGCAGAGGCACCGCCCCCTGACACGTCCTCGCGCCACGTGACGCACCGCTCCGCCATTCTATTGGCCGTCCCCTAGCCGTTCATTAGCATATTCAAACAGCTCAGGGTGAGGGAGAAGCTTGTAGGCCGGCTCCGGGAACTGTTAGTGAGCACGCGTGAAGGCGGGGAGTCGGGAGCGCGCGGGAGCGAGCGTGAGGGTTAAGCAGGGCGGTCGGCAGACGCGGAGGCGGGCTTCGGGAAGGGGCGGGGACGGGCCGCGGAAGGATCGCGGGGTGGGGGCCGTAACCGCGTAGGCGCGCGCAGGCTGCGGCTGTGAGTCTGCGCGTCAGTGCCGCGGGACTCTCCTTGGCTGTTGGAGGTGACAGGGGTCGGAGAAGGGAAGTGGACGCTAGCCTCACCTTCCCTTCCGAGGTCGCTGTAGGAAACCCCTTCCCCGGGGGGGCGAGTGAGGAGGCGATCAGTTAAGGATGAAACACCGGGTTAGGGGAACGAGGCACGCCCGCGGCCGGCGGAGGAGTTGCCTGGGCCTTGGAGGGCCGGCCCCCGCGTAGGCGGGCCGGGGGCGGGGGAAGGGAAGTGAGAGGTTGTTTATGACCGGGGACTAATCTCCGCGAGTCGCACCGCTCCCCCCGGGAGTGAGGACGGGAGCTGAGCTCCCTCGCACTGGTCTCTCTCGGCCTCGGGGAGCAACCCGGGGTGAAGGCCTGACCCCAAGCTGGCGGGGAACCTCCTCGTTTGGAGAACCTTCCAAAAAGGGAACAAACCGCCGTTTTTCTAACTCAGCCCTAAAATGGCTTTGGGGGCGGGGGGTGGGGAGTCTCGACAAACAGTTTGTGCCCCATGTTAGTCTCAGAAATAACAGGTATTATCCAAAGTAATACATTCCCAAACCATGTTTCCTGATGGCCGTAGACTGTCCTATCCGTCTCGGAGCTAAAAGGGGCCTTAGCAAACCAAAATGTAGTAGTGTGATTTTTTAATGAAGAAACCAACTTCAGCTTGCTCAGGTGACCCAGAATGAGTCCCCATAACCCTGCCTCTTTCCTTTCACTATATATTGTCTCACACTTGTCCAAATACTGCGCGAGGGACGAAGTTCTAGGTTAAAACAAGCCCCATCACGCCTGAAGTAATGAATCCTAAGTATGGAAGGAAAACTGTCCTCAAATACACTAGTTAAAAACTGAGGACCACCTGAAATACAAGTTGAATCGGGGACATAACAACCTTTACAAGACTAGGTATTTATGGGGCCTTTCCTACCAGCCTTGTATTTTAATATATATATATATTTTTTACTCTTTACCCGGGAATTCTTTACTATTTACCTACTGGTTTTTTAACATTGTCCCTGTTGACAGTAACACGGGAGACAAGCCTTGTGGCCCTTGAAATACTGAGATTCGTTACTTGGACTTTTTCTAATGTTTAAGACAACTTCAGAATTTTTCGTTGTAATAGGGCTGTTTCAGTAATATGCTGTATGTACCATAAAAGAGAGAGAGAGATTTTTAAGAAATTTGGACTACAGAATAGGATGAAATACAGGACTTACATCCAGTATTTGCCGAGGGTTAGTGGAGTTAAAAAAAAAATTAAGTATGGTCCCTGCCTTCAAAGAGCTTATGGTCTTTCTAAAATATATATATCACATTATTAGCTACTACAAGGCAGAAAGTGATTAGGTACTAAGTAACTCAGAAAAAACAAAAAGCTATTCCCCTGGAGAGATGCAAGGCCATTTCCCAGGATCAGCATGTTTCAGCTGTGCCTTAGAGCTGTGCTTCTGAAACTGGGATCCTAGACCTGGACCTACAAATCAGAGTTCTTCAGTGCTGGAGAATTTTTGTCTTCGTTTTAACAATAAACAGGTTGTTTTAGCAGTTCTAAAGGCAAAACTGGGCCTTCAAGGTGATCATTTGCAACTGAAAGACTTTCATGGAATTGGTCTTCAGCTGTCCCTGTCTTCAGGCTGGCCTGTGGCCCCCTGCCTGTACAGAAATGTGTTCCCTAGAACCCCGGGGATTTGGTAGAGCCAGGATCAGATACAAAGATCAGCCGAGCCAAGTCCAATGAGCCAACCCGGAGCACACAACCAGAACCTATGCTTATGGTGGCGCTTGAGGTCAAAGGCCAGGCCTCCAGTTCAGAAGCCCAGAAGTGCGTGGAAGGCAGGGGCCAGAGGCGTAACAGCAAGGAAATCAGGACAAACGTAGCAAATCAAGAGGCAATCAGAAACCAGGAGCATTGTGTTATCCCTAGACAAAATTGTGAAATAGGCCAAGTTTATTCTTAGTGATTCGGGTTGGCAGTTAAGCTATTGATTGATGGTGGCTTAAAGCAGTGGTTCTGGGCCAGGAGGTGCCCATCAGCACTACCTGTGGAGCAGAAACACCATAAGAAATGTCCTAAATCCCCCTACCCAGAGGACAGTGATTCAGTAGAATCAGGGTGGGCCCTGGTCATCTCATTTTTTAAAAAGCTCTTGAGGTGAGTCTTATAAACAATGCTGATTAAGAACTATATACTTAAAGTATAAAATTATGTATGTAATTGTTATTATTATCCTTAGAATTATTACATTTTGCCCTGGCTGGTGTAGCTCAGTGGATTGAGCGCGGGCCTGTGAACCAAAGGATCGAAGTTCAATTCCCAGTCAGGGCACATGCCTGGGCTGCAGGCCAGTCCCAGCAGGGGATGCATGAGAAGCAACCATACATTGATATTTCTTTCCCTCTCTCTTCCCCTTTGCCTCTAAAGATAAATAAATAAAAATTTTTTTAAAAGAATTATTACATTTCTTAAACTCCTAAAATCCACAAACTAAAGGGAAAAAAACTATAAATGTGACACCAATATAGCTAACAGTGGATTTGCATCATATGTTTATGTAAATTACTAGAATTCAGCTACATTTGACAAAAAATAAAAGAAAACGAAATAGTACTGGAGATTCCCACTGTTTTCCACGGTGAGCTTAGGCCTTGGAGTTAGCACGGAGCATGAATTTGTTCTTCACTCAATCTCTGTGATTCTAGAAAGATTGTGGTTAGGTACAGGCATATCTTTGTAAAGCATGGCTTCTAAATGCAAGCCAAGTATTTCATCAGATTTCAGCTGAGGAAACTGAGCTCTGCAGTGCTGGGGGGAGAGCTGGTTGGAGTCTCGTGTGGGCTAAGCCCTGGGCCACCACGGCCTGGGGGGTTAGCGAAGATGTTTCTGGGAAGGCACTGGTCGAAAGAGCTCAGTGGGAGAAAGCTTGCTCTGAAGTGCAGCCCAAGTGCTAGGGCTCCGGTTTTCAAGGCGACAAATAAGTTATGTGAGACCTGAAAGAATGGGGACTAAATTGTTGAAACGGTGCTATTCTAACAAATAAAAACCGATGAATTAGATGCATTTGAGGAAGGCAACCAAATGGGGAAGTGGCAACAGGGAAGGTAAAGAGGGTGTGGAGGGGATGGAACTGACAGAACTTGGTGATACGGGTCCAGGCGGGCAGAATCGTATCTTTTAGGTTAAATCCATCTCGTGTCATGTGAAGTGAGTATCATCCAACTACTGGTAACAGCAAATTCCAATAAGACCAGTGGTGTTTATTCAGTCATTTTTCAAATATTCATTGAATCTCAAATATGTGCAGGAGCTGGGAATTGAGCAGCGAAGAAAACAGGAAGGAAAAGGCCTGTCCTTACGAAGTTTACATTCTAGCAGAAGAGGTGGACAATAAGCTAAGTAAATTACGTGGCATGTTTACTCTAAGTGCTAAGGAGGAAAACTAAAGTGGGGGAAAGGTAACTGAAGTGTTGCGAAGGGAGAAGAGTTGCAGTTCTGGAGAACAGGGAAGGCATCGCTGAGAAAAATGACACTTGAGACCTGAAAAGAGAGAGACAGCTGTGCAGACAGCTATGGAGAGACAGGTTCTATCCGCTTACTGACGTTAGTAAGACGTGTGCTTTGAAAGGCTAATACATATTGAAGTCTTATTTGCTGATACCTATTCTTTGCTGATAGTAAGTGATCTTATTCTTAAAAAATATCAATAGTAAGTATTCTTTGCAGATAGGTAACACATATTTTATTAATAGCAGTATTCTAATAATAAATATTCTTAGCTGATACAAGTTCTCCTTGATAGGCAGAACACCAGTTATTCATTAAATATTATTGAGAGGTTTATTTATTATAAAGTCAACAGGTACGGTTGTAGATTCTAAGGATCCAGTGTTAAATGAGGTAGACTTAATACCCTCAAATCATTGCAAGATAAAATACAGTACTCAAAGCAGAATTTCAGATAATGCATAATTTTTTAGTATATATACCAACTATTACATGGAACATACTTATAGGAATGTCACCAAATTTAACTGGGCATCCTGTATTTTAATTTGCTGAATCTGGCAATTCTAAGCCCTTACTGAATTTACAGCCTAACCTCCTGAAGGCAGAGATTAGGAAATAAAATTAGCATCCAGTGGACATACTGGATAGCCCGGGAAGCCTTAAACGGAAGGCCCCGGAGCTGCGTGCATGGAGGGGGCCTGTCTGCCAACCAGGAACACCCACCCTTAGTTAAGAGCAAGAAATAAACTTGTCATATTTCAACCATGTGTGTCGGATGGTTTTGTGCCGCGGTCTCTGTTATTCCAGCTTAACCTAACTCAGTGTGTGTGTCCATGGGCCCACATTCATTCCAGAGTCAGAAGTTTTCATGCACTATATATACCAACAACTAATTTAGAAAATAGTAAATAAAGGCAACAGAGAGGTAGGCCATACCTAAACATGCTTGTACTGTAACCGTCATTCTAACCTGGCTTCAGACATGAGCATCATGAGGGACGAGAGATCACTATAAGAAAACTACATGATTTGATGTTTTCCCCAAGCGAGTAACAGTGTATGTTATTTCTGGCTATTAAAACATTTTCAGTATTTTTTCTTTTAAACTTATTGAATATAAGGTATTGAATATAAAGACAAAGTGTTGAAGGCTCCGAGAATTATAAATAAGACGTGATTTCTGACTTCAGACAGTGTAGGGCCTAGTAGAGAAACTACGGGTACATAGTAATAGCCAACATATGATCAGAGCCAAACGGTACGTACAAATCGTGATGGAACTGAAGTGAGAAACTCAGACTGGAGAAGGGGAGAGCAAATCAACCGGATAAAGAAGCATTTTCTTTCAAAGCTTTGTAATTTCCTAACTTTAAATATATTTAAAATATGTGTTCAAAAATTTTCAAACATGCAAAAATCAATTTCTCTACCCAGATAGCCACTGATTAACATTTATATTAAATAAAATTGGGGTCACTTAATATATTCTTTCCTATCCTGCCTCTTTTCCACTATTAATGTTACCATTTTTTGTTAAATATTTTTCTGAATAGACTTTTAGTAAATGCATGATATTCCATCTTGTGGATGTGTCGTCATTTATTCTCTTATTACTGGATTTTTTCAGATTCCCAGATGTTTTACTTTTATAAATAATGATGCATTGAACAGCCCTCTAAGTAAGTCTTTGCATTAATTCAGAAACTATTGTTTGAAAACTAGTTACTGCTCTGAGTGTTAGAGGTCCATCAGTGACCAAAAAGTCCCTGATCCCGGCCCTAATGGGGAGGAGGAGAAAGAGATATTAACAGTGTAAGTGACATGTTATATCAGATAGTGACAAGTGCTCTGGACAAAAATAAAGCAGAAAAGAGGAATAAGAAGTGGTGGGGCCAGGTGTTTTCCTTTTAAACCTATACTATAGAAATAACCAGAACACGGAGTGGCACTTGATAAATGCCAAAAAAAGAAGTTCAGGAAACTGTGAGGAACTTTTACATAAGAGGACAAGACAAGAAAGAGAAACCAAGATAATTCGGAGAGAAGAAGATGGCCAACCAGGAACTCAACTTGCCAAAGCAGTTTCAGAAAGGAGAATTTTAAAAAAAAAATTACTGAAACATCAAAGTGAAGCCTAAACAAAAGACATCAGATGAGAAAGCCGTGGTTGACTTTTGTAAGGGTCCCGTTACTGGAATAGAGACACAAGAAGCCATGTTAATTAGATCACCAGGGATTGTAGGAAATAACTGAAGGCACAGACCATACATTTTCCTTTCTGCACTAGAAAAGAGACGGGATGGTATTCCAAAGGGCCAACGAGGATCTTTATTTTAAGGTAAAGGAAAAACCTAAACATGTTTTTAGGTAGAGAAAGAGCAGGGGGAAACTAAAGACACGGAGAGGTGTGTCTGGTAGGTCTCGGGAGCAGGAGGGGTCGGGGTAGAGGTCACAGGTGGGGAGATGGCGGGGGAGGGGAAGTAGGTGGAAGTTACACTCACCGCCTCCCAAGGCCAAACTGGAATAACAGCTAGGATATAAAACAATGCCCTGGCTCGGGGCTCAGTGGATTGAGCGCGGGCCTGTGAACCAAAGGGTCGCTGGTGTGGTTCCCGGTCAGGGTACATGCCTGGGTTGTGGGCCAGCTCCCAGGCAGGGCGCGTGTGTGCAGCTCATCGATGTTTCTCCTGCACGTCAATGTTTCTCTCCCTCTCATCATTCCTTCCCCTCTCTCTAAAACTAAATAAATAAAATCTTTAAAATAGAGAACAATCAACCTGAATAACCAGCTGAACCAAGGATTTAGAGAAGAAGCCACATTAAGACTGGCAGGAAGGGCCGGCCCTGCTCCCACAGGCAAGCCGCTGAGATTCTGGAGGGACCCTCAGCATCAAAGGTTCCACCTGAGGAGTGAGGGGGGCCGCAGCTCCTTTCCAGGCTCCACAGCCCAGAGCACCAGCGGCAGGAAGAGGTGCCCACATAACATCTGGCTGTGCAAATCAGCAAGGATTGTGTTTGCCTGGGAGAGACAAGAGTCTGCTAGAGATGCAGGCGCCCTCATAAAGGGTCAGTGCACAAAACCTCGTTTGCAGCCATTCTCCCTGGGCTCCCACAGAGGGAGGGCAGAGCCGCCGAGTCACATGAGGCGAGGCTAGGGTTTGCGGCTCTTGGGCATGACTGGAGGGACAGCCACAGGATCCCCTCTGTGGGAGGGGACTCAGTGTGCTGAGTCCCTCTTCCACACCGCAGACCCCCATCTTTCTTGGGTGGAACACTCCCCTCCTTAGAACATCAGCCTGAGGGGTGCAGTAGCCCCACCCTTTGGAACTCATGCCCCACTGAGAAGTCCCCTGCCTCAGCCAAGGATTAGAGGTATAGAGAGACTGGGGGCGCGGAGGGCATCAGGGACTGAGTTGTGTGGCTTCAGGGCAGGGGCCATTTCCCCTGCACTTCCCTGAGAACCTGGCTGGTGCCTCTCCCCTCTCCCCTCCACCGGAGATCTGCTAGCCCCACCCTCAGGGTTTCTGGGGTGAGGGTGGGGAGGTGGGGATGCCACCCTCCCAACTCCTGGTGGTCTAGCTCTGCCCTGCCAGGCCGGCACCCCAGGAGTTCTGGGCATAAACCAGGAAAGAGAGTTGGGTGGCCCTGAGCAAGGGCCACTCCCCTCAATGTCACCCAAGCCACCCCACCCTGGCAGTTTCATTAGCCCCACCCTCCCAACACCTGGCCGCCCTGCCCTTCTGAACTGGGACCCTTGGCAGAATCTGGGACAGGCTGAGTTGAGTGGTTCTAAGACAGGGGCCATTATTCCCTCACATGCCCAATCGATGCAGAACCTTCCCTTCACATGGCCAAATTTTGGTCTGTGCCTGATAAGCCACGCTGGCCTCAACCTGGTGGCTTTCTGAGACCCTTTCCCACCACAAAGGTCTGCAGGCACCCGGCAGGTGGCGGCTAGACTTGGTGTACCCTGGGACTCTTGCTGAGTGGCCCCAGATCCAGCACTGGCACCAAGTTTGAACCTATATCAATCTGGTGAACGCCACTCGCCCTGTCTGGTGACCCACTAAGAACCTACCTCATACAACTTGAGTACCACCATTGGCTTTCTCGGCGACGGAGCTTAACAGCCAGGCAGAAGGCGGAGGCAGGCGGAGGTGGATATCAGGGTGACTCGGGCCTTTGCTAACCTGTTTCAGACTCACCACTGGTGGAAGCCGGCCTTGGCGCACAGCTCGGACCTTTCCGTGCACACCCAGGCCCAGCAGAGGCAGCCACAGACCGTGTGGATCACATTTCAGCTCCACACAGGTTGCTCAGGGCCAGTCATAGACAGTGTCTACCATTGACCAGCAGCAGAGTTCCTTCCGAGAGTCCCCATAACCAACGGCCAGCTTCAGACAGCATCAGAACAGGATCCAGTTAGCCCCACAAGCGCTATATCCGAAGGGTGATCTCCGCAGGCACCAGACCGTGGAATTCTGCTTCACGTGCTCAGCACCTGCACAACAGCTGCTACATTGTGATTAGGGGCGATCCTCAGAGCCAGCCTGAGGGTGGACCCCACACACGAACAAGCCGATAGCAGTCAAGACTCCATTATAACAAGAAGGCTTACATAACCCAACAAGGGAAACTTCTGGAGCGCCCAGCTCAGGTGATCAAGGAGACTGCGCCACTGGGTCCCACAAGACACCTGCTCCATTAGGCCACCCTACCAAGACCGGGAGACATGGCAAATCTACCTAATACATAGAAGCAAACACACAGAGACAGCCAAAATAGGGAGACAAAGAAGCATGCCTCAAATGAAAGAACAGGAGAAATCTCCAGAAACAGAGCTAAATGAGATAGAACCAATTTACCAGACAGAGTTTTAAAAAAAAATGGTTATAAGGATGCTCAAGGAACCTAGGAAGAACTTCAACAGCATGAAAAAGAACATAGAAACCATAAAAAAAGGAACCCGTCGGAAATGAAGAATACAATATATGAAACGAATACGCTAGAAGGAATAAACAGTAGAGTGAATGAAGCAGAGGATCGAATCCACAGTTTGGAAGACAAGGTAGCAGAAAACACCCAATCAGGGCAGCAAAAAGAAAAAATAATTTTAAAAAATGAGGATATTTTAAGGAACCTTTGGGGCAATGTGAAGCGTAGCATCATCTGCATCGTGGGGTGCCTGAAGGAGGAGAGAGACAGCAAGGAACGGAGAGCCTATTTGAAGAAACAATGACTGAACACTTCCTTACCTTGGTGAAGGAAAAAGACACATAAGTCCAGGAAGCACAGACAGTCCCAAACAAGATCAACCCAGAGAAGCCCACACCAAGACACTTTATAATTGAAATGACAAAGGTTAAAGACAAAGAGAGAATCTTAAAAGCAGCAAGACAGTTAGTCACCTACAAGGGAGTGCCCATAAGATTTCAGCTGATTTCTCAACAGAAATATTTCAGGCCAGAAGGAATTGGCATGAAATATTCTAAGTAATGAAGAGCAAGGACTTACAACCAACACTACTTTACCCAGCAAGACGAAGAACGAAAAGAAGAAAGAGGAACATAGTGAAAAGAATAAAATGGCAATAAATATGTACCTATCAGTAATCACTTTAAATATAAATGGTTTAAATGCTCCAATCAAAAGACATAGGGTAGCTGAATGAATAAGAAAACAAGACTGATATATATGCTGTCTACAAGAGACCTAACTCAGAACAAAAGATGCACACAGATTAAAAGTAAAAGGGTGGAAAAAGATATTTCATGCAAATGGAAAAGAAAAAACAAAAGCTATAACAAGAGATGAAGAAGAACACTTCATAATGATAAAGGGATCAATCCAACAAGAGGATAAAACCCCTGTACATATTTATGCACCCAGCATAGGAGCACCAAAATACATAAAGCAAATCTTTTTTCTTTTTTTAATTTATTATGTAAAGAATATCTTGATGGCCATAAAGGGAGAGATTGGCAGTAATACAGTCATAGTGGGGAATTTTAACATCCCATTGACATCAGTGCATAGGTCTTCCAGACAGAAAATTAACAAGGAAGCAGTCAACTTAAATGACACACGAGATCAGATGGTTTAATAACATCTTCAGAGCATTCATCCCAAAGCAGCGGAATATACATTCTTTTCAGGTGCACATGGAATACTTTCTAGAATAGACCAAATGTTAGGACACAAAACACGTCTCAGTAAATCTAAGAAAATGGAAATCATATCAAATATCTTCTCTTACCATAATGATATGAAACTGGAAATGAATCACAAGAAAAAAAACTGCAAAACACACAAAGACATGGACATTAAATAATACGTACAGTGAATGGGTTAACAATGAGATCAAGGAAGAAATCAAAAGACACTCTGATACAAGTGAAAATGAGAACACAACCACCCAGAACCTATGGGACACGTCAAAGGCAGTCCTGAGAGGGAATTCATAGCATTACAGGCCTATCTCAAGAAATTTAAAAATCTCAAATAAATAATTTTAGTTTATACTTAAAGGAACTATAAAAAGAACAACAAAGCCCAAAGTGAGTAGAAAAAAGGAAATAATAGAAATCATAGCAGAAATAAATGAAATAGAGTCTAAAAAACAATACAAAATAACGATAAAACCAAGAACTGGTTTTTTGAAAATATAAATGAGACAAACCTTTAACCATATTCACTAAAAAAAAGAGAGAGAGAATTTAAATAAATATAGTCAGGAATAAAATAGGAAAGAACAACTAACACCACAGAAATATAAAGGATAGTACAAAAATATTATGAACAACTATATGTCAACAAATTATACAATCTGGATGAAATGGATAAATTTCTAGAAATGTATTATTTCCAAAACTGAATCAGGAACAATCAAATCAAAACCGCAATGAGATATCTATCACCTCACACCTATCAGAATGGCTGTCATCAATAAATCAACAAACAAGTGTTGGCAGGGATGTCGAGAAAAGGGAACCCTTGTTCATTATTGGTGAGAATTTAGATTGGTACAGCCACTGTGGAAAACAGTAAGGAGTTTCCTCAAAAAATTAAGAATGGCCTCATGACCCATTGATTCCGCTTCTGGGAATGTATCTGAAGAAACCCAAAACACTAATCTGAAAAAATATATGCACCCACCCTATGTTCATTGCAGTGTTATTTCCAATAGCCAGGATCTGGAAGCAGCCCAAGTGTCCATCAGAAGATGAATAGATAAAAAAGCTGTGCTACATTTATACAATGGACTACACAGCCATAAACAAAGAAGGAAATCTTACCTTTTTTGACAGCATGGATGGACCTAGAGAGCATTATGCTAAGTGAAATAAGCCAGTAAGAGAAAGACAAATACCATATGATTTTACTTATATGTGCAATATAGTGAACAAAATAAAGAAACAAAATAAAAACACACTCATAAATAGAGAGCAGACTGACAGCTGTCAAAGGGGCGGGGGTTGGTGGGCTGAGTGAAAAAGAATGGATTAAGAAAAAAAACCCTCATAGAGATAGACAATTGGATGGTGATTACCAGAAGGAAATGGGGGTTGGAGGATGTAGAAGAGGGGAAAGGGGAGATAAATGGTGACAGAAAGAGACTTGACTTTGGGTGGTGGACACACAGTACAATATACAGGCATTATATAACGGTACACTTGAAACCTATATAATTTTATTAACCACTGTTACCCCAATAAGTTCAATAAAAATTTTTAGAACACCGAAGACATTTAACAATATTTTAATGAGACTACAGTCTGTTTTTACTGCCTTCTTTTAATATTTTAATATTTTTTTCATATTTTTAAAATATTTTTCTATCACTGTTTTTTAATATTGACTCAAGTTTCTGTGATGAGCATGCAAATTTTAAAATGTTAACTAAAATTTAGTATCTTATTTCAATTCATTGAGTTATAATATTAACATTAAATATTTTCTTTTACTTACTTTTTTAATAAAAAAGAGAATGGAAAATTAAGCCTTTTGAGGCTGACACTCTTTTGGATAACAGACACTGAAAGTTTCCATTTTTCTTTTATTACAATCACATGCAAAGTTGTGCCTTTCCTGCTTTAACTGAACGCAGCGTACCCTGGTGTTGAGCATGCAGGCTCATGTCGGCTTCCGTGAGTTTATAGACTCAGCTTTGCCTGTTTCAGCCCACGACTGCAGGCAGCTGACTTACCCACCCTGACTTCCGGTGGGTTCTGAATCAGGGGTGATTATAGTATTCGTAACAAAAATTACTTATATATTTTTTAAAGATTTTATTTATTTATCTTCAGAGGGGAAGGGAAGGAGAGAGGGAGAGAAACATCAATGTATGGTTGCTTCCTGTGCATTCCCTGCTGGGAACTGGCCTGCAACCCAGGCATGTGCCCTGACTAGGAATCGAACCGTGATCTCTTGGTTCACAGGCCCGCGCTTAATCCACTAAGCTACACCAGCCAGGGCAAAAAAAAATTACTTATATTTTTATGAATATAAAATATATTACTTAAATAATTTTAAGTAATATTTTAAGTAATCTATTTTAAGTAATAAAAGTCTATTTTAAGTAATTTATTTTAGTTAGGTAATCATTTTAAGTAATAAAAATAGATTACTTAAAAAATGTCAGTAAATTTTGTTATTGTTAGTGCTATGATATACGATCAAATTGCTTTTGCTCTTAAAAAAAAAGAGCATAGTTGGGAACATTAAGGGTGGAAAAGAAGTGACTTCTCTGAGACCGGAAATACTGACAAGAATGTCAGCAATGCCCAGCACAACAGTGCCCAGTGTGACGGTCACTTTTATGTTTCAACTCGATGGATGCCCAGGTATTTGGTCCAACATTTCCCTGGGTGTGTCTGGGAGCCTCTTCTGGGGTGGGATTAACATGTGAATGGGTAGACCGAGTAATGTACTTTAGGTGGCCCTCCCCAACGTGGGTCGGCCTCATGCAATCAAAGACTTAAATGAACAGAGACATTCTTATGGTAACCTCTCAGGAGTAAGAGGGAACTCCTCCTGTTCGAGGCCATGAACTAGGTCTTTTCCTATGAGACCCAAACAGTGGCTCTTCTTGGGCCTCGATCCTTCCAGCTCTCACACTGGAATGACCCCATCTGCTCCCCTGAGTCTCCAGTTTGCCAACTGCAGATCTTGGGACTCTCAGTCTCCGTGATCGTAATCGTGTGAGCCAATTGTTTCCCTCTCCCCCCACCCCTCTCTCTCTCTCTCTCTCTCTCCCCCTCGCTCACTCCCTCCACATATGTGTATGTTGTTTCTACCAGTTCTGTTTTTCTGAAGAATCCTACTTAACACACCAGTACACAGTAAATACCTAAATGTATGCTGAATGACGGCACCCATTACAGAGAAATTTGGGAGGTGGAGAGGATGGATACTGAGGTAGCCGTGGGAAGTGGGTGGTTGCCCAAACTGCCCCGTGAGACTAGGGGCTAAGCTACCTGCTCTAGTAAAACCCTTTCAGTGGCTAATAAAGGAGAGGATGGACCAGCAAGCAGGGCACCCTGGCTCTTACGGGCAAAGATCCTGGCGGGCGGTGGTCACTCCCGAGGAGAGTCAATAGCATTCCGCTAAGTACTTGGAGCTCTGAGTAAGGAATATGATGGCAAGTAACATAGAGAAATGGGAGGAAAACAAACCTTTTGCTGCCTGCTTATGCCAGGCACTCTGCCAGAGCTTCCTGTGATTGTTGAATCTTCTCACAAACCTGCAAGCTAAAGGCTCCAGTCCCCGAGAAGACGTACAAACAGGGACACCTGGCATGGAAACAAGGCAGAGACTCAGCCACAGAAGAAAATGACAGGGGGATGAAAACGACAGGGAGACAATTAGCAAAATATAAGGGTGGGGTGGTTCATAAGAACAAGATAGGAAGGATAAAAGGGTGAGAGCTTCTAAGAGGTTAGTGAGAAGATCGTTTTAATATCCAATTCACTCGTCTCCAAAGACTCATGTTCTGAAACAGCAGATAAAATAGCTTAACATCCGATTATGCAATATCTATTATTGATAATGGGCGCATAGGAGCTCTCGTGACTTACACTTGTTTCACTGGTTGAATGGATGTTTCTCGTTCTCCCTTTAAAACATTCCCACAGCATGGTATGTATCCAAAACTGGTAAAACTCTCTTTGATTGTGAACGCTCTCACGACAAGTTCCTTGCTGGTAGAATCAGTTGCGTTTTTCCCCCAAGCCCTTTTATACCAGTGGAACTTGTTATTGTAATTTTTTAATTAATTAGATGTTATGTAAAACAATGGAATGTGAAACAAAAATCCCTAAAGAAATTGCTGTCAAATTGGGTGAAGCAAGAAAACTGCAAACGCCTACAAAAAGTAAAAATCCACAAGTATTTTCCATGTCAAAAGATTGACAAGTAGTATACACTTGTAGTTCAAGTTCAAATAAAACGTTTAAGGCATGTAGCATCATTTTTTAAATTTCTTTGCTTCAATTTGCTTCTTCCATCCACCAATCACCTATCAGTGTTGGATAAGGAACTTTTTACTATATACTCTGAACGATACACATAGAGCACTTTGCCTCTCCTTTCTACGAAAAGGCCCAAGCTGTCTAGAAATGTAGAAAAGCAGAATTCAAGACCGAGTCCACGATCTGTCCGTACCCCATGCAGCACGTTCGTGTGGACCGCGGTGCAGAGTGTATGTAATATCACATGTCTGTTTGCACTATTCCTCTCAACCGCAGGGCCCGTGGGACTGCTTTGTATTCGATTTTATGTTGTGTATATTTATGGCTCACTTGTATTCACTTGTAAGATTACCAGGAATAATGCATTTGGGGGCAGGTTGTCTTTTCACGCTGGGCCAACACGTGCACATTTTAGCAGTTCTCTCCGTACGGAATCTTAGAAATAACCTAGTGCAGTTCTCTCGTATCAACGATAAGGAAACGGAGGACTAGGGTTGAAGGCACTTGCCCAAGGCGAAAATTGACGGAAATAAGGGAAATGTTTAAGTAGCCTCTAACACTGTCACACTTCCAATCCGAGGGTCTCAAAGCACTTTTAAATTGGATCTAATGATTCTGAAACCTATCCATAAAATCGTTGTCCTATTTTCTCCCAGCGGGTTGCCTCCTCTCAGACACTGACCGAAAGGTCAACATTTTCTCTGCAGGTGAGCGGCTGAGAGCTGCATCCATCCTGAATGGGAAACCTGAAAAACGAGAGTTATTTTTATCACGTGCGCCAGTGGATAAGCAGTCCAGGCAGGCTGTATTTGTCCACGCTAAGTTTTATAATGTCATTAAAAACTTGAGGCTCTCTCTGTTTTCTTGTTCGGCCAAACTTAATGGGTGCTCGTCAACTGGAAATCAGCTATTTGACCTCAAGTGTTGTCGGTTTGCTTTCGTAGAAGTAATGGGAAGGAGAGAAGGAAGCTCGTCCGCTGAGCTGGGCTGCCTTAAAAACGAGATTTTCTGGAACCACTCCTGGCAGCCTCCCCCGGCATCTGATTGGCCAGCTATGTTACGTGGCCACTCCTGGCTGTGTAGAGAGGCTGCACTGTGTGTTGGAAGAACCTGTGTGTGGTGCCTAGGGTGTGCTTGCTACCTAGTAAATGCTAAACAACGGGTAGCTCTGATTTTGTTAGAATGAAAAGCAAAACTAGTGGTGATCTCCAAATTTCATCCACAGAAATTAAGAAGTGTTTTCATACATGTAAAAACTTCAACATGGTAATAACATCATTTTTAGTAGAAAACAAAATTTTACTAAACTTCCTTTTGGCATTAAAATATCGGTATAGCAACTTTTCAAAACTTATTTGGTGAACCAGATTATCATTTTAGACAATAGTCCATAGCTGATGATTGTGCACTGTCATCTCAAAAGTTTTAAATACAAATGACCTTTTTTGCTATGTTTTATGAGCTGGAAAATATTTGTTTATTGTATTTGATTATCATTAAAATATATTTAGCATAACTAAAGCTTGTTCAAATCATTGACATGTTGAAAAAAACATTTGCTGAACCATTAAAATATTACCATAAATATTTATCTGCATTATTCATATATCGTTAAGTAAAGACCTTGACCTTCAAAAGATGTATCTGTGGGATCACTGGGTTTCTGATTCAGTTGCAAGGATTACTACTTGCTATAGACATTATTACTAGAATGGCAATAACAGAAGTTTTATATAAGGTACCTGATTTTGTGAAACAACAAGAAGAAAAAAGACATATGTATATCATAGGAAAGTTAAACATTCTTTACATACAAAAAATGAAGAATATTTCAAGACTTCATAGATACAAAAACACCTAAAGGCAGCATCTGCCCCAGACATGTGATACATTGTATACCGTCGTCAATCCTACGATAACAGCAAGTATGAATACTAGAGGTGTGTGTGTGTGAACTAAAAGGTAGGGAATCTTTAAAAATCTGTCTAAGAATCATTATGCTTGGTGCTTTACAAATACTTACAGCTCTAAATCTGCATGACAGCTCTGAGAGGTGAGTCACATGGCAAGGACACATCAGAGGAGCCCAGAGTCCCAAACAGGGACCACAGAGCTGTGATTCCAACGCGGATCAGAGGGGCCTCCAGTCTGGCCTGATCCTCTGCCTCATGGCCTGAACATGTAATTGTCACATGAAGATGACTTAGTATCTTAGTTTTTCATGTAGCAATATTGTGACCTTTAGTGTTACTTGATTTATTGTGGTTTTAATTTTCACATCTGTGAAATGTAATGTTGGTTGAGGTTTGCTTTCCAAAATACAACCCAAGCAATGTAATGCGAAGAAATGAATAATGAAGTGAGAAATTGAACCAACTGATAAAGTTTGAACCCAAAGTACCCCTTGATTGCAAGATCTGTCTTTTTTGTCTATAATTACCAAACTGCTTGACTCAGTTATCCAGTTTGTTTATTTATTTACTTATTATTTATTTATATATATATATCTTAAAATTGCAGTTTTTAACTACTATAGGTCCACCAGGGTACCTGTGCACGGTTTTCTTTTTCTCTTTTGAATTTTTTCTTGCTTATTTCCCCTTTGCTCAGATTTATCCCATCATGCATAGTTAAGCCTGTTGAATAGAAAGTCTTTGCCTTTCTTTAAATTATTCCTTTTGGTCCCCCTCCACCTCCCCCAGCTCCCTGCTGCTCCCTCAGCTGAGCTGGCGCTGAGCATATGTCTCGCCCTCACCTGCTGCCCTGGTGTCACCTTGGTCACCTCATCGGCCACACGCACACCGCCCGAGCCTCAGTTGTAAAGGAGACTGCGTTAAGGCATGACAATATCAATATTGAGAAGAGAGTTTTAATAGCTTTGGAAAACAAACCAAATGCACGTCTCTCTTTAATCCATCGTATCTTTGGCAGCTAAAAAAATTTTAAGTTCAGGGTGCATTTCATTTTTCTCACTAACGCTTCCAACACGATCCTCTTATACTTCTCAGGAGTGCCATTTTCATGTCCTGAAGAATTACGGAAACCGTGAGCTACTCAGACCCCATAGTTTGCTCCTTTGCACAGATCAGGCTGAGCAAACGCCCCTGGCGGCGAACCACCAGACACCGCAGGTGAAGGCGATGCCCCTCTTCCTTCAAGAACAGGGCCTGGCAGGTGCCGGCTGTGCCTGAGTCCTCCAGGCCACCCGGACCCGTACTCAAGGAAAGGGTGAAGGCCGAGGGCAAGTGTTGGGCATGGGAGATGTTTTTTTATAAGCACACTTGGTTTATTTTGTATAAAAGGTTATGTTTACAGCTAAACTTCTATAAAAACCTTAGCATAAATAAGCCCACCATTACATCTTGTATGCAGAAATACACATCTCTGCCACGATACAAGAGTTGGCAAGGTTTCACTCAATATATATGTGTATATTTATATATAAATATGTACACAGCATTCAGTAGGCTTGCCTCCAAATGGCAATTTCTGACCAAAAGACTTCAGTAAGTAACTGAATACGGATCCTTCTGCTATTGACGCTCCACCTTTGAAAAAAGGCAAAGTCTGCTTAAGCTGGGCAATTCCTCGTGATTTTAATGTTTTCACTCCCCATGGTGGGAATGGTATATAAAGAACACCTTCCAACTGCAGAAAGGGCATTAAAGGGCTTTTTCATAAATACCCACTACCACAGTCCAGGTCAGAAACTCCCTGGGGAGGAGGATCTGATCCTTTTTAGTCGCGCCTCCATTTTGTAAAGAGTTCCGTTCAACTTATGTCCTCCTTGTGAAATGTTTGAAAAGTAAGTTCCTCCGGGTTTGTGGTTGTGCGAAGAAAAAAAAAGTCATAAACACCATTTCTTCAGCCACAGAGTGCTTTGCCGTCTTTGGACATGACCTCGGAAGGGACTTTTGAAGCTCGCAAGGACAGGATGCTGACGTCCATGTCTAGGGTGGTCAGCGGCGTCCTGGTCATGCGGCTCAGCCCGGGTCGCTGGTGGTGCAGGCTGACAGGCGTGGCGTGCGAGTCCAGGGCGACGTGCGGGTCCAAGACTAGTGGATGACGTGCTGCGGGACTTCCATCTTGCTCACCTTGTTTTGGGGGATGCTGAGCAACAACCAGCTCCCTGATCTCGGGGGAGCAATGCTTCGCGTCCTACCGCAGGCTCATCGGTGTCCACCGGGGTTTTGCTCTGGCAGCTGGATGCCCAGGCTGTGGTCCGGAAGGCCGTTTTTCCTAACAGACCTCGCTGGACATGCTGACCGTGGGGAAGGAAGTAGAGACTGGGGGGAGCCGGCTGCCCAGAAGCTCAGCCCCACACCCCCAAACCCGCGTAGCTCCCAGCGCTGGGCACCGGCTGGACTCACAGATTTTTAAAATGAAATTAAAAATGTATACTCATTATGGACAAACTACTTTTTAAAGTGTTCTGCCTTATTTTCTCGGGTATAAAAATATTTCAAGGCAATTTCAATAAATCAGATTTCAGGAAACTACTAAAACATATTTTCGTTAGTGACTTTCATTTTGTCTGAATCATAATATTTCTACACTTTTGTTACATCACAGTAGGTAGGATTGTCATTTTCCAGCTATCAAAGGAAAACTATTTTAAATGCATCACCGTTAAATAGTCCTAATAATAAAAGGCCTAAATTTCAAGTCCGTAGGGACATCAAAGTATCTCATCTACGATGTTGTCCAAGCTCTGACCGCAGGTTGCAAAGCAGACGTGTAGCAGGCAGAGAGGGGAAGGACACACTCTAACGCTGTTCCCTGGCTGCTGGCAATACCTGAGGTATCGCATGAGATTATAAAGCATTGCGTTTAAAGCTAGTGGACTATTTTAATCAGTGAACCAAAAGGGAGAGGGAGGAGTTCTAGGCGTATCTATTTCAGGATACATCTTATATGTGACCCTCTTTCCCCCTTAAGTAGATGGAATCCTTCTAATACTGTACATAGCTCACGGCATGGCTACAGCATCCTTGGCAAAGCAGTCACTTAAAAACGAAGTTGAGGCTGGCAGCGCCATGTTCCTCTGCTGAGCCCCCTCCCCACAGAGCCAGCGGGTGGGAACCGTTGTTTCCTTCGCTGAGCTCCCCCCAATCCGGCCTGCAGGCGAAGGCGGGCACCAAGTCTGAATCTCCAGCAAGCGCACCTACCCTGGTGATTCTCAGAGATACAACCCATGCACCACCCGAAACCTCTTTCATGGGCTGTTCCTCAAAAGCTGCCAGCCTTGGCCCAGGCTACAGATTTTCCTAAAATCTCCCAAGGTCTGCAAACCTCAAACAAGCAGCAGCTGGCCTCAGCATGCCCTGTACCTCTTGCTAAGCAGTTCACAGCATAGCTCTTCCAGGACCTCCAAGCTCAATGCAGGCAGCTGCCAATCACATAACAGTGTAGCTCCTACCGGGTGGTGGGCGGGCACAGGCAGCAGCTGACCTGGGCCTGCGCGGGAGCTCCTCCCAAAAGGCCCCAGAACCACCCCCCATGGCCAACTTCAGAGGACACCAGAGCACCACCCAGTTAGCTCCACAAATGACACACCCAAAGGGTGGACCCAGCAGGCACCAGAGTCCTGCCACCATGAATCCCACTCCGTGGAGTGGCCCCCCACATGACAGCTCCTGTGCTGTAGCCATGGTCAGTCCTCACAGTCAGTCAGCCAAGATATGGAAGCAGCCTAAGTGTCCACCCACAGACGACTGGGTAAAGAAGGTGTGGTACACATATACAATAGCACATGACTCAGCCGTGAAAAAGAATGACATCTTACCATTTGAAAGAACACCGATGAACCTAGAGGGTATTATACGCAGTGAAATAAGTCAGACAGAAAAGACGAATAACCTATGATTTCACTTACGTATGGAATCTAAAAAACAAAATAAACAGTTGAAACAGAAACCGACTCATAGATGGATGGCTGCCAGATGGAAGGACAGTTAACAGGTTGGGTGAACAGCGGGAAGGGTGAAGAAATACAATTGGCAGTCACAAAGTAGTCCCAGGGATGCGAAGTGCAGCGTAGGGAATATAGTCGATAATGTTGTAATAAATACGCATGGGGCCAGGTGGGTAGTTATATACATAAATGTCTAATCACTGCACTGCACACCTGAAACTAGTATAATATTGAATGTCAACTGTAATTTAAAAATTAAAAAATTAAATAAAAAATAAATAAAAACGAAGTTGTGCGATGACCTTAAGGATTTAGCTCCAGTTAGGGCCCCAGCATAGCTTAGGAAATGCAAAACCTCAAAATTTATCTTTATTATACTAAATATTTTTGCTTGTTATGGTTTCCTTGGCAAAAGGTTAGGACTGGTAAAAGGGCAACAGGTTTGCTTAATGGTCTGAAATTTGACAGACAAAAACAAACATAGGGGAAAAATCATGACTTTCAAATGCATGACTTTGAGATTTGACCCAAGCTGAATTCAAGTTTACCTTTGTACTATAAAAAACTAGTTTGCTGGGCAGGTGGGTAAACAGTAAAGTTTACCTTACTTAATGTCAAACTATCCAAGATCATTCGGGCTCGAAATTGTTTATTCACAAATAATAAAGAAGAGCTAACACATCTAAAAAATTACTTCATCTTTTTTTTTAAAGATTTTATTTATTTATTTTTTAGAGAGAGGGGAAGGGAAGGAGAAAGAGAGGGAGAGAAACATCAATGTGTGGGTGCTCCTCATTTGCCCCCATCTGGGGACCTGGCCCACAACCCAGGCATGTGCCCTGACTGGGAATCGAACCGGCAACCCTTTGGTTTGCAGGCCCGCACTCAATCCACTGAGCTACACCAGCCAGGGCTTACTTCATCTTTATAACCTGATCATTCTCTACCTATTGGCTGTGTTTTTAAACGTATAAAGGTTTTTAAATGTTATGAATTTATAAAAACTTAGGAAATTTTTAGAAAAATTGCAAGATAGATGGAGCAAGAGAATGTATGTATGTGTTTATTTTTTTTTACAGACCTTTCTCCTGGTGATTCCCAACTGGAGACATTTAACTGAGAAGCATTTGGAAATTCTGAGGGCACTGTTGGGTTTTCAGGGTTGGAGGGGGTGCCGGGGGCTAGGGGATGGGGGGCCTACATCTGGATTTGTTGTTTGCACACAGGACCTTGCTTATGTAACACTCGTTTTTAACTATAATTCAGTCTTGAACACATAAAGGAAAAGTCAGTGAAAGCCCATTTTACTTCTACTTAGGTTTTATACATCCCAAAGTAAATATTCAATTAATCCTGCTGTTTTATACATTAAAAAAAAAAGAACAACCCTGAATCCAAACAAAAACCAGGTTAGTGCCCGTGGGAAGAATGGGATAGCTCATCACAAGCGGATGTAACACATTTTTCCTAAGTACAAATTAAGCAGCCTGAAACAGAGGGAACTAAAAAGATCAAAGGGTACCAGTCGCCCTTTCGGTTTTTCAAATCAAAGCTCTGTCAACTGTCAGATGTTTTATGCGATGATTCAAACGATCAAATACTTTTATCACAAACAGAATCACGTAATATCACCATCAGTAGGAGACTCCCATAAAATAGCAGTACTGGAACTATCTCGATTCATTCTCTTTCGAAGACTGAGTCACCAAGTACAAAGTCCAGTGAACAGCAGTGGAGAACAGCTACCCTATCCCTCTCCCTATCTCAGCTCCCCTCCCAGCCCCCTGAGCTCCCTCCTCGCTGGAGTTTCAATATTCTCCATTCTGTCCCCCACCCTACACGGGCATCATGCACACACATCCGCTCGTCGGAGACTCAAAGTCCTCCTACTGGCACTCCTGGGAACGTTTGTCAATTTTTCAGCCCAGCATTGTCCCTTCCCTGGTGCTGCAGTCTTAATGTTTCCATGAATTATTAGGTATCACCACTTAAATATAAACATGTCACCCTAGAATTCATACATTTTCCCCTGATGTCTCCCATCCAAGCCATCAACAGACCTGGTCTCTCTTCCAAACGCATCCAGACTCTGACCACTTCCCTCTGCCTTCGTCCCGGTTCAAGCCCCCACCAAGCCTTCCTGGATGGTGTGGCGGCCACCTCCCTGGCCTCCGTGCTGCCACCTCGGCCACTCACGCCTCTGAACGCAGCAGCCAGCATGGCGCTCGAACATGTGACCCCGAACCTGACACTTCGCTGCCCAAACCCGTCCAATGGCGCCTCACTCCATTCAGGACAAAGCCAGGTTCCTTATGATCCCAAAGGTCCTTCCCAGTGAGGCTGCGACCTCTCTCTTCCTTGTCCCCTGTTCTTGTTGCGCCCTGGGGCTGGAAGGCTCACCCCCAGACACCTGTACAATTTGCTCCCTCCCCTCCTTGAGGTCTTGAGTGACTATTCAGTGAGGACTTTTTTGATTGCCCTGGGTGTTCCTGACTCCCTTTCCCACTTTATTTTCCCCATAAGGCTTATTTTTGACTGCAATTTCCTTATTTATTATTGATTGCTTTGTCTCTCCACACTGGAAGTGTGGGGACAGGGATATTAGTCTGTCTCGTTCACTGACAGATCTCTCGTGCCTAGAACAAGGCCTTCCACACAATTGTCATTAAATGAGTGTTTCTTGCATGAATCCAAAATTCTCTGACTCCTCCAATACCTGCTTCTAATACAGACTACCCTATTTTTCCTGAAAGTCCTCAGGCTGTCACTAGGACATCTGATTATTTGCCAAATTCTTTCAGTTTCATGATTTTACTAGAATCTGTCCCCCTTTTTTAATTTTTATTGCTACCGCCCTTGTCAATGACAGCACGGGTTGGAATCTGACAGCCTTGGGTTTGAATTCCGGTTTACTGGTTATACGATCTTGGGCAAGTTCATTTGGGGGGAGTCTCAGTTTTTCATTGGCAAGTGGTACCTACTTTATAGAGTGGTTATTAGAGTTAAATGAGATCATGTGTTTGAAGCCTATCATCATACCTGACACACAGTAGGTGATCAGTCTGTTCCCTCATACCCGACTCATGGCAATGGACTTCTAACTTATATCCCTTCTCCTGGTCTCATTCCTTTTTAATGCATCACACGGTCACTACCAAAAATATATTTCATAGGTACCGCTTTGGTCATGCTACTCAATTACTCAGCAACTTTCAAAATCCTCCTGCAGGTCAAAGGAATCACAAGCTGAGTGCCTACAATGCCTCAGGTGTGTTATTACACACTTTATTATTTAATAAAGTCAAACCATTCATCTAGCATTCAAAACCCACTCAAGTCCGCCTGGTCCTCTCCCTCGCTCTGATGGTTAATTTTACGTGTCAACTTTGCCAGCACGGTACTCAGATATTTGGGCAGCACCAGTCTAGAAATCACTGTGGGGGTATTTTTTCAGATGAGATAAACATCTAACTCAGCAGGCTCTGAATGAGGAGCCTACTCCCCACAGTATGGGTGGGCCTCGTCCAATCAGTCAAAGGTTTTAAGACACCAGGTCTGAGGTTCCCCAAGGAAGAAGGAATTCTGCCTCAAGACGGCCTTCAGGCTGGGGCAGCAGCATCAACTCTTCCCTGGCTCTCCAGCCACCGGCCGGCCCCCGTAAGCGTGTGAGGCGGTGTCTCTTACAACAATCTCTCTCTCTCCCCCTTCTCCCCTTCTTCCCCCCTCTCTCCACACACATCCTATTGTTTCGTTGTTGTTTTTTTTTAATTAAAAAATGCTTTTTTTATTGTGACTACAAACTACTAAGGAATGATAGTTATTTTTGTTGTTGTTATTATTGTTAAAATATAAATTAAAACCCCAGCCACTTTAGCCGTAAGTTGAAGCATCCCAAGTTTGAAACATCCCAACTTTAGCAAATGAGTGTTGAGTGAGCAGAGCCATAGACGCGCAAAAATGGGAAAGTGTTGGGTGTCTTCAGAGCAGCCCTTTTCCCTCCTACCATTCTGGCTTCATAATAGTCCTGAGTTCACTTCTTCTCTCTAGCATGGCTTGGGTATGTTCTCATGAGTACAAACCGGTATTATTGAAAGTGCCAGTAAAGGCCGATTAGCAAGTTGTACTATTGCTTCTTTTTTCTGGAAAAATGTCTTAATACAAAGGAGCCATATTGTGTCCTGTCAGACTCAGGAATGAAGACAGATCTTCAGGAGTAGGTGGTTATTGAGAATTTCTGAGCACCGCCGATCAGTGATGCTACGAAGTAGCCGATCAAGAGACCAGCCCGAGACAGAGAGCTGACTGGGCTCAATATTCAAGAGCCAGCGCCTCCACCCACAAAAATGCAAGCAATCACCACATCTCAAGTGGACGGGATGCTCGGGTCTGGGCGTTCCAACCTTTTCCTACAACAAGTAAACCCCCAAATTTTCGCTGGACATGTGGACACTTGGAATCGAGTCTGTCACCCAGCCGCCCTTGCATCAGAATGTTCCTTGGTTGTGTGATACGCAACTTTGGGGTTGTGACTTCAAAGGGAAAGAGCACGCATTCCACTCCCTTTTCTCCATGTTGCTGCTGAATGCAGTTAGACACCTTGGATGCTGATGACGAGGACCACATCCTGGGTTAGCAGAGCAATAAGGCAGCAAAAGCCCGGGTGCTGGCCATCGTGAAGCTGCCATCGTGGCCCTTAACTGCCTATGCACATCCTCTGACATTGTTGCATGTTACCACAGTCAAACTAATGTATAGCAGGTGACAGGAAACTGTCAATTGTCTAATGATAAGATTTCTTCAGGAATAGCTTAGGTCTGAAGGCCAAGCTGAATGTAGGGACCCAATCTATACTTTCCCCGGAAGGTGCCAGCTGTGGCTCCAAGTTGTGATCTCCAAATTACGCCCTTACTTTACGGCCGCAACTGCGGACCGCTGCCCTGGTCAGAGCTCCTGTGACTAAGTTCCCTTCTGCGGGACAGCTCAGGGCTCTCTCAGCGCGCACGGCCTGCCCTAGGCAAGCGCAAGGATGTGACGTCATGTCCTTAGCTCTGCTCCCGACGTTCTTCCCTGGCCTCCGGTGGAAGATAAGAGCTGGGTATTCAGAGACCACTGTGGTGAGTAAGAAACAACTTATCTGGTCCCAGAAGCCATCGGGACGCCCACTGATCAGCGCTGTGCAGGTTTTTCCGGTGTGTACTTCAGCCCGAGGCCAGCACTTCAGAAATTCCCTACACTAACGTGGAGAATTCCTTTATCATTAGTTGCCTCGAAACTCATTCTGAGTGCTACATGCATTGTGTAGATTTTCTATATTCTGCAATAATTCCAAGACTGGTGAATATATTCTATTTCTGTCTCTCAATTTTCTGGTAATTTTTTACTATGATAAAATACACATAACATAAAAGGTGCTGTTTTAACCATTTTTAAGGATACGATTCAGTGACATTAAGTACATTCTCACTGCTGTACAACTATCCCCACTCTCCCTCTCCACTACTTCCCTATCAGCCCAGGCTCAAACACCGTGCACAAGGAACGCCAGTTCCCTCCCTCCAGCCCTGGGTGACCGCTGTTCTGCTTTCTGTCTCTACGCATGTGACTCTTCCAGATACCTCATGTAAGCATGAGGCATGAAAATCTCATGTAAGCATGAGACATGAAAATCCCATGTAAGTATGAGACATGAAGTCAGGCAATATTTGTCCTTTTCTGTCTGGCTGATTTCACTTAGCACAATGTCTTCGAGATTCATCCCTGTCGTAGAATATGTCAAACTTTTATTCCTTTTCGAGACTGAATAATATTCCATCGTACATATAAACCACACGTTGTTTATCCATTCCTCTGTCAGTGCGTACTTGGGTGCTTTCACCTTTAGGTTACATAGTACTCTTGGTGCTGTTAATGTGGATGTACAGTATCTGTGCAAGTCCCTACTTTCACAGTCCACACCCAGAAGTGGAATTGCTGACTTACGTAGTGATTCTACGTTTTATTCTTTGAGGAACCACCATCCTGCATCCCGCAGCAGCTGCACTATTTTCCTAATCCTTGTGCCTTACATCAGCAAGGCACATGGATTCCAATTTCTCCACATCTATGTCAACATTTGTTATTCTCTGTTTTTTTAACGCTTTATTGTAGTCAGACTAGTGGGAGTGAAGTGGTATCTGCCTCTAATTTTCAATGTCTTCAATCAATTAGAACTTTAGGGATGGCTACCAGTCAGCACAAATTTGAACCTTTTAGCCCTGTCTGTGTTGTCTGATGAAGAGGTCAAGGGAGGACTTAGAAGTAGAATGTGCTTTCAAGGTCTTCTGGTCCTCACGCCTCCTTCCTCAAAGCTCCTTCCCCAGTTTTCAACCAAACTTCTTCTGATTCTGATTTTATCAGTTTTACATAGTACGTGTTCATGGAAGATTTTTGTTGGATGAAAGAGCTCCTCAGCTTAAAAGAAAAGTTTGACAATTTAGACCTAGTTTGCATTCTCTAAGGTTCAGAGAAATTAAATGACTGTCCCAAGATCTTCTCCCAAGGGCCAGCCAATAGCAGCAGGGGTAGGATGTAACTGAGACATACCCGATGAGATTAAGCAGGTCTAGTAGCAGACACGACATGCGTGCAGTCTTCCAATCATCCGTTCATTTCTTCAGCATATACTGCACACACAATTGGACTTCAATGGAGAATTCACTCACAAAACAGACTAGGCTGGTTGGTCTTCATCTCTCAGCAATTTGACGAGAAGTGGTAAAGAATCGGGGAGATGAGACACGCTCTGCAAATGCCATCATCTCAGGAGACAGAAGACCAATCATAACAGCAAAACTGCATCCCTTCCTACCACGGGAAGTACACGAGATAGGGTTATGCTGAGAAAGCATGGGGATGTTTAGTTCTCTCTAAAGAAAAAAGTATCATAAATCAGAACAATTTTTTACAAGATTTTATTTATTTACTTCTAGAAAGAAGAGAAGGTAGGGAAAAAGAAAGGAAGGGAAACATCAATGTGTGAGAGATACATGGATCAGCTACTTTCCACACGCCCCCAACTGGGGACCTGGCCCACAACCCCGGCATGTGCCCTGGCCGGGATTCACACCAGTGACCTCTCAGTTCACAGGCTGGTGCTCAGTCCGCTGAACCACACCAACCAGGGCATAAGTCAAAATTTAAAACAGTTATGGAATTTAAAATAGTTCTGTGAAATACGCTGCATCAATACTATCAGAGATATAAAGTTGAAGAAGATGGCATAAACCACGCACAGAAGAAGCATATAATACAAGATGGAGGCATAGGTAGAAACCCTTCGCTTCATCACACAACCAAAAGAAGAATAACAACCAATCTAAAGTCAATAAACAACCAGAAGTGCCAGAAAATCAAACTGCATGGAACTCCGACAACCAAGGAATTAAAGGAACAGCCAAACAGAACAACCAAACTGGTAAGGTGGGCAGATGGAGAGAACTCTTGGTGAGAGGCAGTGGACCATGCGGGTGGGCCGGCTGCACAGGAAACTGAGACTCAGAGCTGACGGTGGACTAGGGCAGTTCCCGAGGTGGGAGGAACTCCCAGTCTCACACGAGAGAGTCCTTGGAAAGTGGGCTAGGGACAAGCAGGCGAGCTGCACTGTTCCCTCTCTGGTCCCTCCCCCACGGGGAGTGCAGCAACGAGGGTTGTCCTGCCCCATGGAACACCTAAGGCCCCAGCCCCTTACAACTTAACAGGGGCCCCGAGCAAAGAAATAGGGCTCAAATGAAAGAACAGAGCAAGGCTCCAGAATAAATACAACTAAGCGACGAAGAGATAGCCAACCTATCTGACGGAGAGTTTAAAACCCTGGTAATCAAAATGCTCACAGAACTGATTGAGCTTGGTTGAAAAATGAAAGAACAAATGAAAGATACCCAAAGTGAAATAAAACAAAATATTCAGGGAACCAACAGTGACAGGAAGGAAATCAGGATTCAAATCAACGATTTGGAAAACATCCAACCAGAACAGAATGCAGAAACAAGAATTCAAACAAATGAGAAGCTGAGGAACCTCTGGGAAAACTGTAAACATTCCAATATCTGAATTATAGGGGTGCCAGAAGGAGAAGAGGAAGAGCAAGAAATTGAAAACTTAGTTGAACAAATAATGAAGGAAAATGCTATTTCCTTCCCCAGTCTGGTGAAGGAAATAGACTTCCAGAAAGTCCAGAAAGCCCAGAGAGTCCCAAAGAAGTTGGACCCAAAGAGGAACACACCAAGGTACATCATCATTAAGTTACACAAGATTAAAGATAAAGAGAGAATCCTAAAAGCAGCACGAGAATAGGAGAGTTACAATGGAGTTCCCATTAGACTATGGGCTGATTTCTCAAAAGAAATCTTGCAGGCAAGAAGGGGCTGGAAAGAAGTATTTGAAGTCATGAAAGGCAAGGACTTACATCCAAGATTACACTATCCAGCAAAGCTATCATTTAGAATGGAAGGGCAGATAAAGTGCTTCCCAGATAAGGTCAAGTTAAAGGAGTTCATCATCACCAAGCTCTTATCTAAGAAGTTGAAGAAAATCAAAAACTATGAATGGTAAAATGACAACAAACTCACAACTATCAACAAATGAACCTAAAAAAAGGAAAACAACAAAAACAAAAACTCAGCAAACAACTAGAACAGGAACAGAATCAGAGAAATGGACATCACATGGAGGGATTTCAGTGGGGAGGGGGAAGGGAGAAATAGGGGGGAAATGTACAGGGAAGAAGAAGCATAATTGGCAGGCATAAAATAGACGGGGAGAGGTCAAAAATGGTATAGGAAACAGAGACTTCAAAGAACTTATATGTACAATCCATGGACATGAACTAAGGGTGACGGATGCTGGAGGGCTGGGGTGCAGGGTGGGGGGAGTAAAGGGGGGAAAATGGGGAAAACTGTAATAGCATAATCAATAAAACATACTTAAAAAAGGAAAAAAGAAGCGTATAATGCAATAAGGGGTTAAGACAAGTATACAAATAACCACGAGCAGGGTAATACAAAATACTGGACAGACCTGGATAAAATAACAGCGCTGAAAGGGTTTTGTTTGTTTGTTTGTTTGTTTGTTTTGCTTTGTTTTGTTTTTTAGAGATTTAAAGGAGAGAGATCGTGTTTGGTTGGGGTAAGTCCAGAAAGGCTTTGTACAGGACTTGATCAAAGCGGATTTCAAGGAAGAGGTGCGGTGGCACCTGCTTTGAAAGGCGACAGATGTTGAACAGGTAGAGCTTGGGGAGTGTGGGAGAGAGAGAAGACCAACTCGGGCAAGGGAAGGTTTGTGCAAATGCACTACCGAGGACACTCGTGAGCTGCCTTCCAGAACGAGGTGGAGAACAGGCTGCAGTTAGGGCTGCCACAGGACGAGGGCCTGAAAAGATGACCTGGGAACACCTTGTGGAAACAGCGCAGGCCCTGCTAACTGGGAAAGTCCGGCAGAGTCTTCAAAGGCTTTTAATAGAGCCCTGGGTTTGCAGGCAGGTTGTGTGGATCTGGGGTTTCTCTGGGCCTCAGGCTGACAAATGCACAATGAGGGGGAGGTGCTGCGGGCCCTGCTTGGGCAGGTTGACCTTATAAAACGTTCCCTCCCCTCAAATGTCCTGTTTCCAGGAGGTCGGAGGCTAAAAACTATGGCTGTTTCAGTGAGGCGACGTGGTGCAATAAACTACGTATGTGTGCATTGGACTGGATTGGAGCCAGGGTGGATGTTAGGAATTTATTACCGCAGTCCGGGTAAAGGCCCCTGGGGATAGTCCCCACATTGGAAGCACGTGGAAGAAAAGGGCACAGGACTCTGCAAGCGATGCAGGGCAAGGAAAAGAAGGAAAAGGCGTGGGTCCACATGCCTGAGCCTGCAATACTCAGGGGTTGGGGGCGATGGTGCTATTACCAGAAGTGGTGTCAGTGAGGAGGAGGAGCCCGTTCGGAAGTGAGGTGGTGGGAGAGGGTGGGTTTGGTGTGGGGTCCGTTGATCTCGAGGTGCCAGTGACCCTCGGGGTCAAGGTGTCCAGCAGGCACATGGATTAGGTCAGAGCTAGGAGCCCGTTTTCAGGAATCATGCGGAGTGGTGACAGTAATTGTGTGAGTGTGAGAGAGGGAGCGGGAGCTCTGAGGCAGCCTTTCGAAGGTGAGGTCTTGGTAGGTGGCCACAGTGAAGGACAAGCTGGAGGAGAAGAGCTGCGGATTGTCGATCAGGGGGCCAGGCGGGGAAGATCCTATTGTGCTTTGGAAGCCAGGGGCTCCGGGTAATCTATACTGGTTCTTCCACATTCCCTCGCCGCCCTCTCGCCTGCCCTCCACAGCTCCACGCCTTTGGCCTCAGGATGCGTTCGGTCAAAGGTGAGATAGGCAGGGAATCCAAAGAGGGGGGAGGGTTTGCCTCGGGAGGGCTGTGACCCTTATCCTTAGCTCACTCCTGGCTCCTGTGGAAGCACCTACTCTGCATGGTTCTCTTTTTCTAGCCTCTGTGAGTTTCCCTTACCTGTCCCTTTGGCCCCCAGGTGGGACCTGCTCACTGCTGCTGTATCTTCCTTGTCTTCCCACACCTCATGGTCCCAAACCCCACCCCCCACTTTTGTACTTATCCTCTTACGAGCCTTCCCGAGTTTTCCTAGCCCCCGCATTTCGTTTTCTGGTAGAACCCCGACTTCTGTGTCAGCGAAGCTCTAACGTGAGCAGTGCGTGTTGATTAGAACAATGACGGGGAACGTGGTGTTGTCCTACCCCCACCCTTTCATTTCTTAAAATCAATAGCAAAATTTAATTTCAGCCATAATTCTGCGTAGCGTTTGGGCTCACATCCAGACCCTGCTGTGCAATTAATTCACAGGGACCTTTGGTAATTAAACTAAGCTGCCCACAGCCTTAAAACATTGCCACCCTTTCTGTTAAAGATGATGATCTGTGCTGGGCACGAAGGAAGTGAGCCCCCTACCCCCAGGGAAGAGGGAAGCACCCCGACGGGTGGTCTGCTCCTGATGGGCACAGCTGGCAGGCTTGGCCAGTGCGGCCCCGGACTAAACAAGCCCTGCTCCTGGAGCGGCCGGAACGCTCGGTGCTGACCGGGAGGCCAGTGGCCACCCATCGTTGGTAGCCCAGCTTCTTGGCAGCTTCTTGGCACTCAGAGTTCGATCTTACACTGGCTTCGCTAGGGCAAAGAGACCTGCCCGGAGAAGGCTTGCCAGCTCCAGCCATCTAGCCGAATCCATCCCGGGGGCCCGTGGGGGCCGATGGAGTCAGGCGGTAGCGGTCGTTTTTCAGAGGCGATAGTTTAGTGATAAGAAGTCTACAGGGAAACTCCTGCAATTCTGGGTAAAGAGGGGGCATGGGGAGACTGGTTGTGTCTCTAGAACCTGGTCTGTCCCTGCAGTGTTGGACAGTTTCACAGGGCAGGGTTCTGTGGCCTTGGCAGGGACAGGCTTTGGGTGTCTGGGGAGAAAAGAGGCTGCCTTTCATAGGAACCGTGCCCGAGGGGTGAATGAGGACCAGCACTGAGGTGTCAAGGTCAGCTGGGCTTGGGGGAGTGTGGAGCTCTTCCTCTGCTTCTTATCACAGAGAGATAACTTCCAAGGCTGCCAAGCATTTCTCTCATCACTGGTCAGAGCTGTCGTAATGCCTCCCGATCCCGAGAAAACACTGAGCATGAGCCATCCCAGGGAAGTTTCCAGGTCCTTTACCCTTGCGGGGCCGGGGGTGGGGGTGGATTTCGGAGGAGTGGCAGGTCCTGCGGCAGGGGTTCTGCATCAAGAATCCTAAGAACTTATATGTACGACCCATGGACGTGAACTGAAAGGGGGAATGTGGGTGCGAGAGGGTGTACAAGTCCTAAGGTTGGCAGGTGCTGCAAAAAAAGCAAGAACATGCCATTCAAGGCTGTGGCTCTAGGATTTTGCAGCCGAAATAGGGACGTTCTTTGGGTTGTAGCCAAGGCTTAGCTTCGAAGATGAGAGTCACTGGCTAGGTACAGCTTGACCTTGCACCCACTCAAGAAGGGATTCAAAACTGTAAAACCGGTTGCTGCGGTTGCTTATACCCAGTCTCCCCCTGAGGTTTAGGGGTGAGCATGTTTTCCTAGCCATTGGCAGTTTGACGGGTGTGTTTTAAGTTATTTTTCGGTGCATTCAGTATTTTCAGCAGAAGTGCACACCAAGATTGGCTAACCATAATCCTGATCAGAATGATCAAGAGCTGGAGCCACATGACTTCCTATTTTTTTCACTTTGATTTATATCTACTGTGTTCTCTGAGATACAGTTACTCCTATTTATTACAGCTAATTTTTGACAGAATCCTCCTGAAGGGTATGTATCATTTTCTTTTTTTCCCCAAATGTACATACATATTAAAAACCTTCCCTGTAAGTGGGGAAATTTATAGCAAACAAAAAAAAATGCTGCCTTTTCAAAGAAATCCTGAAGGAATAGAAGCAAGAACGTGTAGCCAGGCTGAGCAGCAGCACCACAGCGATAATTCCGGGGGAGGAGAGGGGAAGCTGTAACTAGGAAAATGTAGCCTGCCATAAATGGACAGCCTCACAATGACAACTCCGTGACGTGAATGTGATGGAAAATCCATTTCTAATAATCAACTGTCCCCTTTGCACAAGCGCTCATTATGTGTCAGGCGCCGCTGTGAGCACCTTGCATGCGCCGTCTGAGCCGATCAGACCTCTTCGAGGTAGGCGCTGTAGCTGTTCACGTTCATGAGATGGGGAAGCTGTGCCCAAGTCGCCTTGTTTGTAACTAGTAGATCAGGTGTTCAAATTTAGGTCTGCCTGGCTCCAAAGCTTATTTATCTCGTTTCTTCAACAAATGTTAATTGGGTGCCTACTCCGAGCCAGGCATTGGTGAACAAAGGCAGACGACGGTCTCTGTCCACGTGACACTTACAGTTGCCTGCTAAAGGTAGACACTGGTAATTTATTGGCATTCCAATTGTGATGGACACCGTGAACGAAGGGCACGAGATCATCTCTGATCTGTCCCTGACTTTCAGACAATGCCTGTGTCAGATGCCAAATAAATGTCGGATGAATATTGAGGAAGGTTGCTGTGAAGGCAAACAATGGTGCACTTAGCCCAGTCTTGTGGGGGACAGGTGACAGAGAAGCTGAGACTGCAGATGATGGCACTGAGTGGGAGGTATGCGACGCTTGCAGGAAAATAGTATTTTAAGTTCCCTTCCTAAAATGCTTGATTCAGGGAAGAACCTTGGTAGGCATGAGGCTAGAAAGTGACCAGTGAAGTTCAGGCACGCAGGGTGGGTGAGAGCGAGAGAGGCCTGAGACCAACCACAGCGCTAAGAAGGGTTACCCTCATCCAAGGTCACGTGAGCCACATACATGCTTTATCGTGATTCGAAGAGCAATAGGTTGCCAGGGAGGAGCTTTAGTGAGGATAATGCCATCAACAATGTCTACTGGTTAAAGATCAGCTTGGAATCTACTGCAGTGGGTCCCAACGTGGGCCAGGATGGCGGCCCTGGAGGGAGGAGGAAGTGAACAGATACTTTGGAGGTGATTGCCTCCAAAGGGCAAGAGAGAGGGACTGAGTGGGTCAGGGTGCCTGCGTTAGTCATCTGCTGCTGTATAACAACTTAGCCCAAACCACAAACTTCGCTGGTCTCACACAGTGTCTTTAAAGGTCAAGAATCCGCGAGCAGCTTACCTGGCTGGTCCTGGCTCAGTCTCTCACGAGGCGGAAAGCAAGCTGCTGGCGGGTGCTCCAGGCCTCTAGGTTTGGACAGGGGCTGGAGGACGGCTTTCAGTCTCTGCTACACGGTTGGTGGCAGCCCTCAGTTCCTTACCACGTGGGTGATGCTTGACATGGAGACTGTCTTCCCCCAAAGTGAATGGTGGGGCGGGTGGCGAGAGAGACAGAGAGACAGAGAGAGAGAGAGAGAGGCTGCAAGTGACCAAAAGGGAAATGGTAGTAGTTTGTGTGGTCTAACCTCAGAAGTGATATGCCATTACTTCAGTCATATTCTACTGGGAGGGGACTAGACAAGGACATGAATACCAGGAGGGAGACCTCAGGGGGCCACCTTGGAGGCTGGTTACCACCGTGCCCATATGAAAAAGATGGTATTTTCAAATTTAAATAATTTCAGAAGGGGTGTGTGTGTGTGTGTGTGCGCACGCGCGATTTATTTTCTTATAAAAGAACAGTTTACCAAGAAGTGTGCAGGGGGTAGGGAGGCCACAAGGGGATAACACAAGTGCCTAGAGCTAGGAGCAGTGGAGCTGTTACTACCACTCTGCCCAAAAGGACAGGAAGAGGGAGAGGTTACTGGAAATCTGAAGGAGAGAGAATTGTGGGCAGCAGGCCCACGGGGAGGAGGGCCGTGTTACTCTGTTGGAGAACACAGCCAGTGGTACAAAAGGACACGTGGGAACTGACTACGAGCATCTTTCCCAGCCTGGCATTCAGTGGTGTCACCGGGTGGCCACACAGGTCGTGCTGGTAATGGTGTACCAAGAAATCAGCAAATACTGCAAATCAGAAGTCTTTCTTCCTCCCTCCCTCCCTCCCTTCCTCTCTCTTTCCCTTCCTCCCTTCCTCCCTCCCTTCCCTCCCTCATTCAGAAAACCAGTTACACATTTAAGAGCACACAGTGGAACACAGGCAGACTGACACAACATCTGAATGCAGGAGCTAAGAAAGCGCGGACCCAGAGCTCGCTCTCAAAACAGAAGGAGGACCGGACTCAGCCAGGAAGCACAGGCACCCGAGGACTCATCCTCTTCAACCCCACCTGCTGGGGGAGGCGGCGGCAGCTGAGGGAGGGTGGGAGTGGGTCCCGCACAGCACGGCTGCCTATCAGGCATGAGGCTCCGGTTTCTCCCGTCAGCAACTGTGTGGACAGTGACTCAGTGCACTGAAAGAGAAATCGAGAAAGCATCATTTGTCGCAGTATCTCTTAATTATACTTTCCCACCCATCCTTATCACTTCTGATCTCCCACATCCCTGAAGGTAACCTTGGCAAAAGATCGAAAACTTTGAATTTTCTAGTCAGGTCAGTGAGAATGTCTATCTGTTTGTTTTTATTTAAACAACGGAACTGACTCCAAGTTAAGAAAGAATCTATTTAGAATGACGTAACAAAGTTCAGAAAATCAAAAAAGAACCTGAAGAACAAGACTCACGAAGGGCAGAACCAGGGCAGCTCTGGAATGTTCGAGTGGTGGGAAGTCATCGATGGCCTCAGAGCATCGCTGCTGGAATGAACCCTCTTCCAATTTTTATTTTAACAGCCCTTGAGTCACTCTGCTCAAGATGCACTACTGTAGAATAAAATATGGTTGGCCAACTTCGCTCAATGACTCCTCTTGGCAAGAAGAAGGCACTCTTCCTTGACCCCTCCCACTTGGCACTGTCACAATAAGGAGCTCTTAAGAACAGGAGGGTGAATGGGTGCTGGGAAGCCAAGGAGTAGCAAATGTCCCCTATATTCTGCAACATGATCTTGCTTCAGCATTCTTCCTGCGTTTGGGGTAGGTCCATTAATATAGAAGTAATTGGGAATTAATCCTTCTTTAAAAGTCTCTAGGCGTAATGTCAATAGTGCAAGAAGCCTCACTGGTTTCTTCAAGAGAATGACATCAAGAGAATGAACACTGAAAAAAATCACAGGCGTGTAAATAAATCTTGGAATTAAATGAGTAGGAAAGGGAAAGAAAAGCTGGAATATGCTGATGTTTAAAAGGAAGATCAAGTGCCACCATTTTATCAGATCTGGTGAAGAGTTAAACAGGCTCCAGTAGCATTTGGAGGAAGCAGAAAATTCAGAGTAAAAATGAAGACAGGCTGTAAGTACCATGAGTCCATGGGAGACTTGCAGGTATGCCTCGGGTGTAAATATGAATTGGAAGAAAATACTGGACCCTTAAAGCCATGGGCCACCTGACCTGCATGGCTTTGCTGTCCTCGTCTCTACTCCTTCAAGCTTTGCTGTCCTTCAGGACCAGCCTGGGTCTCCCAGAGCCCTCCTGAAAGGGCTCATCTGGGCCAGTCTACAACTAAATAGCGCTTCTGTCCTGTGCATTGGCGCTTCCCAAACTTTCCTGTAGGCTGGGAAGCGCCCTAATGCTTCCTGATGGGTGCATCCTAATCCTCATCTCGGGTCCAAGAATGCTGGAGGCAGGATCTCTGTTAGATGATGACATGTTGGCTGTTGGAGGTTTGATGTAACTTAAAAAAAAAGAAAGAAGAGAAAAGGTCTTTCTTCCCCTTTCTAGTTCCTCTTTGGCCTAAACCTTGAAAACACCGACCTTAACGAGCACTTGCCCTTTCTCCCTCCTCTCTTGTACCTCGCAGTGTTCTCCAGAGAACCAACTAGAGGCTTACACATCCCAGGCAAGACTACTCTCAGATGGCTTACTCCCGTTTGAGGCTCTTTCCCCGATCAGCTAAGATCTCCCAAGCACATGGGAAGACTTTTGTAACGGTTACTAATATTGGTAATTTGTTCTCATGCTACATGCTCTTCCTTGATGAGCTCAGCCACGTGGGTAGTTTCAACTGTGATTTTCGAGGGAATGACTCTCCATCTGCCTCCAGTTGACTCACCTCCCAAGGCCAAAGCCCTTATTTTCAACTGGATGTTCTGTACACCTCTTGGACCCTGCACTTCCTGTACTGAACTCATCGCTTTAGACAAGCTTACTCCTTGTTATTGAAGCACAGTCACGAGTCTTAACTGGGCTAGATGAGACTTATGCTCGAAATCTCAGAAACTTCCAGCTCCAGCCTCTCCCTGCTGTTGCACGTAAACAATCCAAGCTGTCCACAATAGGTAGCTGCAACCAAACTTCTGGGTCTCGTCTCCTCTATAATACCCAAACCTAATGCCACATGCTTGGTTCGCATTCCCAGAACAATCCCTCCACGCTCACACAGTTAAGTTGGCTGGTTTCCTTTGCCTTGAATGGTCTTGTCACCAGGATCTTCCTAATCTTGCGTCTTCTGAGACACTTCACTAATTTTAACAATGAAAATTCATGGTTCCTTCTAGTTCTCTATCGCTAGCCATTATAGAGAACTGAATATTTACCAGGGGAATTTACCTACACTTACTCCTCATAATAATGAGCAAGTTAGTTATTAGCCGAGATCCCTTATCAAAAGTCATGAGGCCAGATGTGCTTACAAATTCAGAATGTCTTGTTTTTTAGAAAGGTAATAAAATGGAACGTGTGTCCACTTCCCAATCTGTACGAGAGATAAGTATTAGCACACTACCTCCTTCTTGGAGCTGTTGTGAAAGAGGCAGCGTGTTCCTTCAGAGAAGGGCCTAGGGAAATATCCTTGTTAAACGCATTTCGGGAGTCCATTTGTTTGACTGTAATAAATAGTACATTCCAGCTTGTGAACAATACCTCACTAGGAAAATAAATGGATCTAACTTTTACGGTTACCCAACTGGTATCGGGAAAGTAATTTGGAGGGTGATAAGAGCCCTCATTTTGTTGGATGTTGTATTTCTTTTACTTTCTTTACTTTCAGTTCCTTCTGCTATTTACCACACCCTTTACTCATTATTTCCTAGCAAAATCACGGGCCTTCTGTTACCGCAGTAAAAACGTTTTTCAGTTTTCTTGCCTACTTTACTATTAGGTCATCATTTTCTATGGCAAAAAAAATGCTAAATGCTAAATAATTATTTCCTTCATGGCAATTGTGCTAACTTTTCCAAATTCAGTGTAAATGTACTCATTTCCGTTACTCATCCACGGGCCTGGATGCAGCAGAGACCAAGAGCATAGTGCTGGCAAGGACCGTGATTTCCAGCCAGCACGTAGGACCTGGGTTTGTTCAGCTCCCTTTTCTGTGCGAAGAAACCAAGGAGCAGGAAGGTGGAGGAAGCTGCTCAAGCGCACCCGGACAGTTAATGACCCGAGACCGGAGAGATGGCTGCTGCCCCCACCCTACCTGCACCCCCCTCCCCACCCCCAGGCGACCGCTCACCCACTCTCTGGCCCCACGGATGGTTTTCCTAGAATCTCATAGAAACGGAATCATGCAGTGCATACTCACTGTATCTGGCTCCTTTTACTCAACATAATGTTTTTGAAATTTATCCACATGTATTAGAAAAGTGTTCTTTTTATTGTTGAGTAGTATTTCATTATGAAGATATATCACAAAATTTATTTATCCATTCTTCTGCACAGACATCTGGGTTATTTTCAGGTCTTGGCTATTAAGAATAAAGCTGCTATGAACATCCTTGTATATGGCTTTTGTGAAAAAATATATATACATATTTCATTTGCCTTGGGTAAATTCTTATGAGTAGTTTGATGGGTCATAGAATATTTCATTTTCTGAGAAATTACCAGTTGCTTCATATCATCATCCAAAATAGGTGTTGGCAGCTGCATTAGTGTCCGGGTTCTTCAGAAAAACAGGACCAATGTGATATGAAAGAGAGTTACAGTGAGGAACTGGCTCACGAGATTATGGAGGCCGAGAAGTCCCATGTCTGCCAGCGGCAGGTGGGGGTGCGCATCCCGAGGCCTGAGGACCGAGGGGGCTGGTCCCGTAAATCCCACTCCAAGGGCCAAATACCAGAGATGTCCAAGCTCCAAGAGTGAGGCCGAAAAAAGGGGGGGTTTCCTCCTTCCTCTGTCTTTTGTTCTTCTCAGGTCATCAACAGACTGGACGATGTCCACCCCCACTGAGGAAGGCAATTTACAGCGCCCATCAGTTCAAATACTAATCTCATCCGGAAACACCCATAGAGACGCACTAAGAATAATGCTCAGCCAAGTACCTGGGCATCCTCTAATCTCACACCGACACATGCATTGGATGATGACACTTTTTCTCTTAAACTGTAGTCTTTCTAGTGGATGTGAAGCTGTATTTATCGTGACTTTAATTTGCATTTTCCTGATGACTGTTTTGTGTCTTCCTGATGAAGTTTGAGGTGATTAGTGGCCATTTCCTCTACTGACCTTTGTGAGGTGTCTATTCAGATCACTTGTTCCTTTTTAATGAAGTTGTGTTTGTCCTTTTATTATTTATTTATTTATAATCTTTATTGTATTTTTCCCGTTGCCATTTTCGATCCCCCACCCTATCTCAGCGTGCACGCATCTCCTCGCCCGCACACTCACACACTCTCCCCGGCACCTCCTCACCCTTCTTGCTCTTCTTTCTCCATAAGCACTTACCATCTTAAATATACGACATAAATAATTTCTTTTGCTCATTGTCTGTTTATCCCCACCAAGCCAGAAGCCCTAGGAAGACTCATCTGTGCTGTTCTCCACTGTTTTCCCAGCATCTGGGACGGTAGGCATCCAATAAAACGTTTGAAAGAGCATTTGAAGTGCGCCTAGTAATCTAGAAGGAAACAAGTGGGTCTTCTTCTGTGACGAGGCCGGTTCCTTTGCTTGCTCGCTTGCTTCGAAGAAGAGCAGCTCGGGTGGGGGAGAAGGTTGCTGGCTGTGAGAGAAGAGCTCACTGTGGAAGTGATGGCTACACTTAGTTGTAAAAGATGACGGAGGACTCTCCAGACAGCACATAGTGAGAGCCGTTCCAGGTAGGAGGAACGGCATGTGCAAGAGCAGAGTGTTTTGCAAAAGCAGGGCACGGCCGTAAAATGCCGGAGAGCTGGGTATTACATCAGGGGAGTGCGGAGCAGGAAGAGTGGGTGTGTGGGTCCAGAGACCGCAGGAGGGCTAGTCGGAGCCGGCCCCCGGAGGAGACACGGAGGCGGCCCTGGCCTCCCGGGGCCTTGGCCGCTGCTCCACACAGGCGCCCCTTTCGATCTAAAACCTGTCTTTAAGCTCTTTTAGAGATACGGGGTGATACCATGTCACCCACAGTTTCCTTCATAAATAAAAGTGCATTTGTGATCCCAGAGTGTGAGATTTAAGGCAGGCGATTTTTTTTTAAAAGCGCACATTTTTAAAAGCAAACAAACAGGAAGGGTTTATATTTTGGAATTGATTATAGATTTTTGATTCCTTAGATCCCAAAGACTAAAATAATTCAAACTTCCGAAGAAATGACAGCGGGTGCCCAGTGTAAGCTCATTTTCTTCATCAACTGAGAGTTCACACTCCTCAGGAAAGCAGTGACAATGACGTAACACACAGGTGGCTGTGAAAATAGATGTAAACCTGAGGCCGTTGAAAATCCCTTGGAGTTTTTTAGCAAGTGGCAGCTGTGGAACCCGCATTGATAGTATACTAACTATTATATATTTGAATTGTTAAATTAAGCAATAAGGAGTAAGAAATTATATGTGGCAAACTGATCAGGACTATAATATTCTTTTTTTATTCTTAAAAGTGATATTTCTCTTTTTTTAAGATTTTATTTATTTATTTTTCAGGAGAAAAGGGAAGGAGAAAGAGAGGGAGAGAAACGTCAATGTGAGAGAAAAACAGTGATTGACTGATTACCTTTCATGTGCGCCCTGCCCAGGGACCTGGCCTGCAACCCAGGCATGTGCCCTGACCGGGAATCGAACCCATGACCTTTCTCTTTGCAGGATGACACCCAACCAACTGAGCCGTGCCACTCAGGGCAAAAGTGATATTTCTTGTACTTCGATTCTCCTTAATTTGATTTGTAAAGTTAAGATCTTGTACCTTTTTATTAATTTCAGTAGAGTTAAGTATTAAATATTAAGAATGGGCAATGAGCAGAACAATTATAGATTCATTCATTCAACAAATGTTTGACAGCCCAGTATGAGCAAAAAAATGTGATTTTGTTTTAGATTCCAAATGACACAACAGCAAGGTAGCTATTTCTCTTTGCTTAAAATAACACGAGGAATACATTGATCTTTAATGTGGAGAATAACCATTGAAATGAATCTGTAAATGTACAGTCTTGTTTGGTTGAGATGCAACAGTTGTGAGAATCCCCCAAAAGTCCTGTGGAAATCATATTACTTCCCTTGACTTCTACCTACAACAACAGACTGAAACTTTCTCGGAAGTTGTATCGGCCTGTATTTTCCTTCCAACAGAAATGCCACTAAAATTCTTTACAATGGAGTGAACTCAGCCTCATCCAGGACCTGGGAGCCTGATACTCCTATAATAAGAGTCTTCTATGCAGGAACAGATACATCGACAGTGTTTTTAAATTCCTTGCCATTGCAGTAGGTGGCCAGAGCTGACAGATGTTCTGCCACTTTGCCCCAGCAGTCCTGCTCCTGAGAACGTACACAAAGGAACCAACTCCACAGAAGCAAACGTCTGTAGGCGCAGGGATTTCTACTGCGAGACTATCCGCCAGAGCCAAAATCTGGACGTAACCTGATTTTCTACAACAGGAAAGGATTGAGAAGAGTGTAGTGCATGAACAATGTGTCACATTATGTGATCATTAGAAGCCAAAACTGCGAAGGCTGCAGAAATGTCAATCATATTTTTGATAAACCTGAAAATTAAAAGGCAGTATTTTTAAAAGAGTGTTACATTGTGATTGTGAATATGTAAAAAAAGGTGAGCATGCAGAGGACTGGAAGATAAGATGGAAAAATGACAACAATTATGTTAGGATGGAGAAATTAGGAGTCGGTTTTACTTCTTTCAAACAGGTATCCAGTTTTGTTTTACATCAGCTTTTCAGCGGAAAATTATGCCGTGCAGAATCAAGTCACGCCACAAGGGCGTGTCCACATAGATCACAGATACAGCCCCGTCTTTACCAAGCTGACCACTTGCGTTCTCTGTGAACTCCCTCCTCCAGCTCTCTCTCTCTCTCGCCATTGTTTTTGCCATTGTTTCCCACCACGCAGAGCTGTTTCCAATGCACATATGTAGGTCGCACCTCCAACATACAAAGCTGGACTTCTGAGCTGCAGCTGGGTTCAGAATCACTGACGTCACCAGACAAGAGAACCCGTGGTCTTAACAATGGCATTTCTGAAATGAAGTAAATTAAAAGCTTTATTTTAAAGAACATTATAGTTCATGTTCAGGAGACTATTTTCAATTTTGATCCCCTGAGATGTAGGAAGAAGAGGCACATGCGTTCACACTGCCAACTCCAAGGCGTGCTTTCATGCTGTCCTCGGAACACACCCCACCACGGAAGGCAGGTCCAGGGACGGTGGAGGAGCCCGTCCTGGACCACAGCCGTGGGGAGGGCCCTGATGGCCAGGTGGCCATGAGACTTTGCAAGGAAGCAGTTGGCGGTTCTCGAGGAATTCCCGGAAGGCAAATATTTCCTTCTTCGTTACATCTACATATGCTGTTCAGAAGGCTCTAGGGGCCCTGAATTTTTACTTAGATTCTAGCAGTTTTCACTCGGCTGCTCCCCACAGCATCCCAACGGCAGCCCCAGGGCAGGTGACAGGCTCTCGGGAGAGCCCGCCATAACCGGTCCTCTTAGATCCACCCCGGTGGTGAGGGCTCTCCATCGGCTTCTTTTTCCAAAATGAGCACCTTCTAATCCAGTTGCTTGTTGGCTAGTGGTTCTTCCCTTTTCTCTCTGATTTTTAGGTTTTCTAAACGGGCCATTGTCCCAGCATATTAGAGTTGGCAGGAACTTGCCCCAATCCTTATATTGTTAAATTGAAAAACCAAGGCCCAGAAGGACAAATGCTTTGCCCACGATCACACAACTTGTGAGGCACAGCTACTTTCCTGTCTTAAAGTTGACTCTCCAGCCCAGGCGGGGTGGCTGAGTTAGTTGGAGCGCTGTGCCGTACACCAAAAAGGCTGTGGGTTCAGTGTCAGGTCAGGGCACATCCCTAGATTGAGGGTTCAATCCCCAGTCCCTGGAGCACATCCAAGAGGCAACTCATTGATGTTTCTCTCTCTCCCCCCTCCCTCTCTCTCTCAAATTAATAAACATATCCTCAGGTGAGAATTAGAAAAATCGCTCTCCCATACGATCAGCCCACAATCTGCAGGGCATGCGCTTTAGGTTCTACCAGGGGGACAATGCACGGTGATTCATCCACACCCTGTTGCCCAGTCACCGGGTGGCAGGTGACACATATCTGAGACATCCGTGGCGGTGCATTGCAAGCATCCAGACTGGGTCATGCGGGGAGGGAAGTTCAGGATGGACTCAGCCTCTGCTGCCGGCCTTGTGAACAGCGTGCCTTCTTCAGAGCAGATGGCCTTAGAGCAGAAAAGGAGGAGTAAGGCTCATTCGTAGCCCTGACCCACCCTGGGCTGCATGGCTCACCGTTCGACGCAAAATGCCGATGGGAGTAAAGTGACTCAGAGTGCACGGGCCTGTCTCTGGTTATCAGGCATCTCCATTCCTATATTCGGGCAGCTGCCAAAATGCACACTGTGAGCGATGACCTGTATTACCTGAAGGCGTTTAGTATTTGGGATTCTGTGTCTACTCTGGCCAGAGAAAAGCCCATGGGATGCTTCTGAACAAGAGGCAACTCAGCCCCCTCCTTGCTGGAAGTGATGCTCCCCAGCCTGCCCCCAGATGTTGAAGCCCTAGCACTCCGCCCCCCCCCCCCCATGATGGGACTGGAGATGAGGCTTTGAGGAGGTTAAATGAGGTCATCAGGGTGCAGCCTTGATTTCACAGAACCGACTTATGAGAAGAGGAGGCGACCCCAGTGCCGTCCGTCTGCCACAGGAAGACACAGCAAGAAGGCAGCCATCTGCAAGCCAAGACAGGGGCTCGCACTAGAACCTGACAGTGCTGCACCCTGATCTTGAACTTCCCGGCCTCCAGAACTGAGAGAAAATGCCTGTCTGTTGTATAAGATACCAGGTCTAGGGTATGTTGTGATGGCTGCCTGAGCAGCCTAAGACCCTCTCCTCCAAGAATGAAACGGGCTCTGTGGGAGGGGCCTTTAGGCTCCACGGCATGGGCACCAGTGACACCCGGTGCTCCCTGCTTCGGCTGCCACAGGTCCAGCTTCGGGGGTGGGCCAGAGTCCGCAACAGCAATGTAAGTCCTGAGCCAGCTTGGGCAGCTGCTTACATGCAAGGCATTCAGAAAGCAGTGCTTTCCGCCCTGGCTGGCGTAGCTCAGTGGATTGAGCACGGGCTGCAAACCAAAGCATCGCAGGTTCAATCCCCAGTCAGGGCACATGCCTGGGTTGCAGGCCAGGTCCCCAGTGGGGACCACATGAGAGGCAACCACACATTAATGTTTCTCTCTCTCTCCTTCTCCCTCCCTTCCCCTCTCTAAAAATAAATAAATAAAATAAAATAAAAAAAGAAAGCAGTGCTTTCCTAGCTACATGGGACAGCATGCTTCACACTGGGGTACACGTGCACTCACCCAACAGATGTTCACCCAGTGCCAGCTCTGGTCACGCACCGCACCGAGGTGCGGGGGTTACCGTAGTAGTGACAGGATGGGCAGGGCTTGCCCTCTGAGAGCCGACTGTCTACTGGGCAAGACGGGGGGGCAAATGAAACAAGTAAGGAAAATATATGACATGCTGGACTGCGGTCAGTGATGCGTGCTGCCCTGGTTTCCTAGGGCTGCCACAACCAGCACCGCACGCTGATGGCTTACGGCGACAGAAACTTGCTTTCCCGTGCTTGTGGAGGCCAGAAGTCTGAGGGGAAGGTGTCAGAGGGGTGGTTCTCTTCTGGCGCTTTGAGGGAGAATCTGTTCCCTGCCCTTCTCCGGGCTCCCAATGGCCACGTCAGTCCTTGGCTCACAGCTACATCACTCCGATCTCTGCTTCCGTCATCACGTGGCCTCTTTCCCACGCGTGGTTTGGTATCTCTATCTCTGCACCTCCCTCTCCATTTTTTTGTAAAGACACCGGTCATTGTATTTAGTGCCCACGCTAGTCCTGGATGGCCTCTCCTTAACTAATTGCTTCTGCAGAGACCTTTTTTCCAAACGGGGTCACACCAACAGGTTCCAATGGACACGAATTTAGGAGGAATACTATACAATTCACTCCATGTACCCATCATTAAAATGCTGCATTTAGGTTTATAGTCTGAAAATAAAAACCACCATTTTTTTTTTAAGTCAATACTAAATTCAGGTCCTGTCATTGATAGGAAAGAAAACAACACGTGAGATGAAGACCGATCCCTTCTGCAAGACGGCGCTGGCGGGAGACGTGCGAATCGGTGGGCCGAACACAGTACAGGGGCCGTCCGACTTTTCCGTGTAACGGGGGATTTATAGGAACACACACACCTGAAAAGAAAAGAGACGCTTCCACAAAACTACTTTGAGTGACGAGGGCGTTAGTCCCGGCTCTGGGAGTGAATGGCTGTCACTCTGGCCAGGTGGTCTGGCAGGTCTGTGCGGAGTGCGGGGGCCGGGGCGGGGTGGTCCTCCAGCGCAAAGGCAGGGCAAGGGCTGCTGATGCTTTCTCCTGGGGGCTTTTTAAAGGGGAACGTGTGTGTGTTCCACGAGACAAGAAGGCAGAATGTATTCAACCTCTAAAAATAATCCTCAAACACATTCTCGACCTACCACAACTCCTTCCCAGACTCCCTCACTGGCCGGTTTCACGGAGGTGACCTCTGTGCTGGTTTCACGGAGGTCCTGGAAGGAATCCCGGGGGAGAAGGGCAACCGGGGCAGCGCGGTGCCGGCCGCCTCTCCCTGCCCGGCGCGCTGCTGCCAGCCACGCTCCTCAGGTGGCAGTGTCTTCACACGTTTTTACATGTCCGTGTCAGATTCAGCGCCGAGTTACAGAACGCTGCTGCAGAGGACGCTGAGCACACGCAGCTGCAGTGCACCCACGAGCCCGTGACGTCTGCTGATCGCAGGAATGTCCTCTCTCTGTCGCCTCGTACACACACACACACACACACTTCCCAGGCTCCTTAGTGCCTTGCCTCTTCAATACACCTGTCCGGCTGGTCTTCCTCTCCGTACCCTCTGCCCGCACGTGCACAGTCCACCCCTGCAGCTGGCCTGAGGGCCAGCGCCTCCAGCCTTGCACCCGAGTGCTGCCCGCGTGGTCCCTAAACAACTTCCCTCCCTGCTCGCTTTCAAAGTCACACAGAGAGCGTTAGCTGGGTTGCACTACCATCACCCTGCCTGAAACACAGCTCTACACACGACTCAAGACCTGCTGAGAGACAGGCGCCCCACCACAGCCTCTGGGCGCCCCGCCAGCCAACAGCGGTGCAGATACCTTTGGCTCTTCTCGCCATAGACAACCCCCTGCTCCAAGCCCCTATTTTTGGTATTTCAATACTTAATTCCAAATATAAAGAAAGCTAACCGTTTTCACTACAATTCTTTTAATGAGAGTTTGCGTTCCTTCTCATTAATGTTCAACCTTTTTTGCCTTACTGTTTGGTTTTCTGCTTTTTTATTTAAGTGGTAGCATATTAAATACACTGTTGTAGCCCTGGCTGGTTTGGCTCAGTTGGTTGGAGTGTCGTCCGGTAGCTAAAAGTTGCGGGTTTGACTCCTGGTCAGGGCACATGCCCTGGCTGAGGGTTCAGTCCCCGGGCCAGGCCTGTATGGCAGGCGGCTGATGACATTTCTCTTTTGCATCAATGTTTCTCTTTCTCCTTCCCTGCTCTAAAAGGAATGAAAAAAATGTCCTCTGGTGAGAATGAAAAAATACATTGTTGCACACCTTGCTTTTTACTGCATCTTTATTGATGTATATTTCACGTATCATAATTCACCCATTCAAGTGTACCATTCAATGATTTTTTAGTAAATTAGCAGGTTGTGCAGCCATGAGCATGAGTCAGTTTTGATGGTTCCCATCGCTCCAATAAGACCCTTCACACCCATTTACAATGAACCTTCCCCAGACAACGGCTTTTGCTTGCTGATTAGCAATGGTGATAAAGTTATTTTTGATATTGTCATGAGAATCTACACCTGGCCAGTCTCCTTGCCCTCCTAAGAAGCAGGCAAAGAAGCAGGCAAAGAAGCAGGCGCTGTCACCGTGCCTGCCTTCTGGGTCCCGTGACGGTGAAACTGACTGCGGGGAAGGCCTGGAGGAAGTGGGGGCGGGGCCCCCAAACCACACCCCACCTCTGCCAAGAACAACTTTTCTTTAAGCTTGAAAACAAAATTCACAGGGAAAATGACTATGTGCCTGTCTTACATTTTCTTCCAATTGAAAGAAAAATAATACTCTGGTTTCTCTTCAGATCGTATAAATCTTTCGCCTTTCACAAATTAAAAGAATATTAACAAAGGGAATCCTGAATTATTATGGCCTGAAAGCTTTTTCCTAACTAAAGAAAACAACTGAGATAATAGAAGGCGTGCCCACACTCAGGGACACTGGGGAATGCCTGCCACTGACCATCTGAAGGTTGGATTTTTTTTTTTTTTCAAAAAAGAAGAGTCAAAGAAAACACAGGAATCATGAACCACAGAATTCAAGTTAAAACCCTGACAAAGCTATTTTGGGGAGTGATGGTGGATCAGAAAATGAAAAGAAAGGTAATTCAACCAAGTTGTAATACGATCTAATTTAAAAACACACAGCTGTGCCTGCCTCCGGTTGCCTCTGTGCTCCACGGGAGTAGGAACACAGTAGGTCCTCAATTGATATTGGCCTAAAAATGAATAAGAGAATGACGGCTTATTATGTTCTAATCACTGTGCTAGAAGTCGGGGGTCAAAAATAACAGAGGCCCTGATGTCAAGACATCCAAGCCCAATAGAGAAGCACGCACATAAGCAAGTAAGCTCTGTGTAGTACGATAATCAGTAGAAGTAATTTGCAGGTATGGAGATAGCCCAGAATGGGCAGTGATTAATATGGGTTGAGGAGGGGGAAATGATTATAGGAACTTTGCGTATGCTGGTATTCTCCAGGAAAGCAATGACAAAGAAGGGTAATGTGGGCAGAAGAAACAGCATGTGCAAAAAGAATAAGTAGTTCACTCTAACTAGAGCATAAAATGTATCAAGATAGGCTTCTCCCTGGAGCCATGGAGCATAGTCTTGGGTGAGGTCAGACATGGGGAGCAAGAGGCAGTTTGATGGTCAAGTTCAAGGGGTGGGTGAGAAGCAAGAACTGGGTCTTCAACAAAGCAAAGGGTCTTCAACAGGAGACAGAGCAGATGGTACAGGCATCGGTGTGCAGAATAATGGAGCAAATTTCTTGTGCTAGTTTGTATGTAGGAGCTCGGCACTGAGGATGTAGAAAAGTGGCAGGAATAGAAGCCACAGCTTTGATAAAACAAGAATGTACATGGAATTGTATGTGAATTTTGTGACAGAGAGGTAGATCTACCAGGTAGGAGTAAAGGGATGAATTTAAACAGTGTCCCCCAAACCAACAGAGAAACCCATAAACTGCAAGAGCAGGTATGTGGATGGGCTGGATGAGGATCTATTAACATCCTGTCAGATGTGCACACAGGGCCTTTGTCGATGCAATGCAGTGCCTCCCTCTTGAAAAAGTCAACTGTAAGGACTGTAAGAGCAAAGAGAGAGAGAGAATTGGGACACACCGGAAAACCACGTCTCAGTATTAGCCAGGATGCACGGCCGTGGGCAGTAGTTGGGTGCTGCCCAGACCAGAGCACCATGAGATATGTGAATCGTTGCTTCCCGAGATCAAAAGGCATGCGAAATGCTGGTCTTTCACCCATAGCCTAGGGGAATACCTATCTTGTAAGCGGAGAATCCAGAATGTCTTGGGCTAGTGCACAGAGATTCAGAACTGGATGTGGGAGTATAGCCCTTCTCAGTGGGGTGCCAGAAAAAAGGAAACAAAATCTCTGGCTCAGGCAACAGGGAACTTGGGGAGAAGGGGACAGACTGAGGTACCAGATTCAAAGGGGCGGTGGAGAGCAAGAACCAGATGGCAGTGGACGTGCAGACCGGGAACATGCCCCGAGACTGTGGTGTGTGGTGCAGAGAAAGGACCCGGTGCAGAGACCTGTGGTCTGGTCCAGGCACAACAGAGAGCTACTTAAGATGCTGCTGATCGGAGCCCTCCCCCCATCCCACCGCCCCAAAAACAGCCAGAATATTTTCACCACATATTTGAGGTTTGGAAAGCAGAAAGTTTTTAAAAATCATCCTAAGAGATCTCACTAGAAAGATCTGAAACTGTTTAAGGTGTTTCAGGAAAAAACAGTACAAAGCAAGTTGTATGTTTCTAAACAATATATTTCTAATTCCAAAAAGCACCCTTACGAGCAACAACTCTTATGGTCTTTCCAAAGCTCCGGGCTGACAAACGCCTCTGGAATTTTATACGTGCACCTCGCCAAGGCGGGCAGTATGTGCAGAGCCAAGGTCTACGCTTCCAGCACGGTCAAAGCTAAGTAAACAGTCCCCTCGCAAAATCTTTCATAAAACACTTCTTATGTATTTTTAGGTGGTTTTTTTTCCCTGTTGTTTCCTTTACGGGATGGGGAGCAGGATCGGGGTACACCATGTCCATCTACACAACACCGTAACGACCTGTACACAAGATAGTCAGTCGCTCGGTCCCTTCGACTGTGAAATGACAAATCATGACTGGTTCTGTTCTCGTAGGGAAGTACTCCCGATTAAGGAATGACATCGAGTAATACAGGGAAGGCAGCTCATTCAAGAAAAGGGAAACGGGAGAATTTGAAGTGCAACTTCACGCTAAGGGTAAAGTGTTGTGGTTTGGAAGACAGGCTGAGGGGAGTTGCCTTCTCTCAGCATTGCGAGAGCACGCACTAGCGACGGCTTCCAGTTCTGGAACCCCGCAATTCCAGCCAAGGTCCCCCAGGTCTCGGAGCGCTCCCGACACTGTGGTGCCGTGTAGGAACGCAGGCGGGAGACCAGGCGCCGCCTTGACTTTGCGTCAGAAATTGTCCAGCAAATGATTCACCAAATCAAAAAATTATAAAATGATAGTTATCTTGAGCTCTGACAATGTATCCAAATAATGTTTTGTTCTTAAAAATTGAAACGCGGCTCAAGTTTCAAGTGGTTGATTCTTTGGCATTTTCAGGAGCCACGATTCGAAGAGTCTCTTGCTTCTTGCCACTGACCCTGAGACAGCGAGGCTCCCCCCGGGGCGGGGCGGGGCGGGGGAGGGCTTCTGCTGCTGCTCTTTCAGGCCTGGACTGAGAGGGGACGTGTCCTGCCCCCTGGACAGGGGGAACCGCCACACTGCGGCCCGCCTGCCCTTTTGAATGTTCTCCAAACATTAATGGCCACAGTTGGGCCTGCCAAGGAGATGCTTTCAAAACACAAAAAGCCTTTTATTACCATTCTCACTGCTGGTTATCTGTACTATTCAATTCCTCTGTTTTTACTGTTATTCTTGAGGGTTGTTTCTCGTTTGGAGCACCAGTTAACACTCGGGGACATCTTTCCCTTAGATCGGAGTTATTTCGTGCCCACGGGCAGAGGCCTGTGGGTACACGGACCACAGCTACGGCACAAATGATCTCCCAGGCGCGGCGAGAGCACCTGAGCCGCTCACCACCAGCCCGCACGTCTGACAGGCAGCTCACCGAGCCGCCTTTCAGCGTTCCATCCTCCTGACTTCAAGTCTTCATCCCACTTTAATGGGGAGACTTCCTTTCATCCTGTTTCTTAATGAAAAAAAAGAAAATATTAGGGAGATAAAAAGTTTAGTGTTTTTAAGTGTGTGCTGCAGGGATATTGATTTATTCACTTTGTACCAAATAAAATAGGTGACACAAATAGAAAAGGATTTCAGGCTAACTTAGAAGTTGGCGGGGATGTTCCCTCCCAGGCACTGGGGAAATTAATTAGGGCGACGGGAAATCTTTCATGCAAGCTGTATCTGCAGGCAGGCTGGCTCTCACGTTCTTTCATCTTAACGTAACGTGTCGGTTTCTAATCCCCCCCCAGTTATTCCCCCCCAGTCATTTTCAGCCAATCAAAAAGCAATGAGATTTTATAGTATTAAAATGATGATGTATTTAATTTCAAAGTTAGCTTTAATTCAGGAAAAACGTCATGTAAGTTACCTTCTTCAAACCACAGTTCATGTTATAATTAATTTCTGTGATTTCTATCCATGAACAAGTATCATGGAGCTCCTGGCAGGGCCTTAGCTGTATGCCACATGTTACGCTTCTTTTTAGCCGGATAAAAATCGGGTATTGCCTGGCGGGTGCGGCTCACTTGGTTGGAGCATCATCCTGTAAATCGAAAGGCCGAGGTTTCGAGGCAAACAATCAATGCTTCCCTGTCACATCGGTGTTTCTCTCTCTCTCTTTCTCCCTTCCCCTCACCCTAAAATCAGTAAGCATGGCCTTGTGTAAGGATAAAAATACTAAAATGAAATAAAATAAAATAAAATAAACTCAGGGACCCACTGGCAAGAATCTTGTTAACCAGTGGGAGAAATCAAGCGCAGCTCTGCACGAGCATTGTGAGCACCAAGCTCGTGTCTGGCACGGCAGGGGAGGCTGGGGGCGCCCCCCTTCAGCCCCATGGCACTCTGCCCCCAGCTGTGGGGGGGAAGGTGGCGCCCAGCCTTGAGCCAACTTCTCCCCAAATTGCCCTCAGCCAAAGACCACTCCCCACAAAGCCGTGCTCCCTCCATGAAGTCAGCCTGCATCCAAGGACTGGTTGAGGGCGGGGGTGGGGGGGTACTAGAGGCTCCAGGCCCAGCAGGGAGGCAGCATAGCTCAGAAGGACCATCCCAGCTCCTGGACACCCTGTGGGGCCACCTGCCCTTTGCTGCGATACTTCACTCCTCCCTCGGCCCCACTCTCCACGGCCCCATAGCTGTTGATCCCTAGAGCACTGCCAATATATTCCCGGTGTATTTCTCAAAGTACTTCCCGAATGCAAACCTGTCTCAGAGTCTGACCTTGGGGGTGGCCAGAGCAGCAGCCGACGCTGACCTGATGGCATCAGGAGGCCGCCCTGCCACCGAGGCGTCACCTCTCTGTTCCCTCCGAAGGGAAGCGCTAACTTCCAAAGTGACCTCTCTCTCGAGGCTGAGATAACTGTAACGGAGAGCATTCAAACGCGAGTGTTCTCCTGAAAATTAGAGCTAATACCTGCCAGCGTAAGAAACATCCAGACCTGTGGAGAATTTCGGTGAGGGCTTATGTGAGCCAACGGGTGGCAGGCTGGGAAGCGAGACCGCGAATGCCCGGAGAAGGACGGTTTGCAGTCCCTCTTACACACTCGGACGAAGGAGGGGATGGAAGGGGGAAACAGGAAGGCGGGAGAGAGCGAGGCGGGCAAACCTCCATGACTGCGTTAGAGGAGAATTAAAATTCTGCCCTCCCTGGGCTCGGTTTTGCCTCGGGGGGGTCTGGAAATGAGGATGCGTGTGGCATTTCTAAGGTGAGCTTTCCTAGATGGAAAAGGGCCTGCTTAAGGCAGGTAAACCTTTTAAACCATGGCCTGGCCAGTGAGGAAAGTACGACCAGCTCACCCCGTGAGGCTACTTTTGGTCACTGGGCCCATCAGCTTTATGACAGAGCCCCTTTTCCCTTCACATGTCGAATTGAAAGAATTCAGAATCCAAAATCAACACCCAGGAATCAGTTTTCCGATTCAATTATTAATTTTTGGCAATACAAAATGGACTTTCCCCTGAGTGTCCATTGGATAACAGAAAACGTCCTTGTAAATCACCCCACGCTGAGTTTAATTCAGCAGCTTCCACCCCTCTCTGCCCAGGAGCACAGGTAAATCCACTCAAAACCCCTCACCTCCACCTGGAGCCAGACCCGTGAGTGCACAGAGTGGGTGAAATCCATCCGGAATTACCATTGTGTAAGTATTCTGAAGTGGTGAATGTGTGAAGGAAAAAGGGACTCCTTTAAAACGATTAATAACGGTAATATGGAAAGAACTGTAACCAATTTATTGAATGACATACATCCGACTAACTACGACGTATGACGCCACGACTTAAAGTCCCGACTCCTTTGAGTCCTGTTTGACCCTCTTAGATACGTGTTTTGATGTCGCTGATGGTGAAGCCATTGCACGCGAGCATTAACTCTGCCCTTCCTGGCAGGTGCCTTGCCCTCGGAGGTGGCACGTGTCACGTGTCCTTCCCGCCACCGGCGCCAGGGCACTCGCGACCTCAGGACAAAGGTTTCTATACACTCACTTCGTCTCCTCTTTGCCCCTTCCTTTCTCGTTTTGTTGTCCTGGTTTTGGGTGCTCCCCTCCGGAGCGCACTGCGTTTGAGTCTTCTCTACAAGGGCTTCCTTCCGCGGGGCGGTGCATCGCCCCTGCCGTCCTTGCTTCGACCCTGTCCCTCCCCGCGACTCCGCAGCTCGCGGTGTGCTGCGGGGCTCACTCTTCCCAGCGCCTGCCCCAGCGCCCACGCACGCCGCCGCCTCCCAGTGGGGCGAGGGCATGGGGCATGTGGGGCGGTGATGGAGACGAGGTGTGGGGACGTGTTCTCAGAGGAGGCGTGCTGCGCCGAGTGCGGTGTGGCGGGGAGGAAGGCGGCAGGAGGTGTGGTTCTGTTTTCTCCCAGACTGACCCTGTACACAGCTGGAAGCAGCATCACCTGCTCTGGAAAACCCAGCATTTACCCAAAGGGCCTAACTTTCTGGCAAAACTTGCTGGCTATTGGTCGACCTCGGAAAAGCAAACACAATCTCTCTATGATTTGTCTCCCCAACGTGGGAAGGTGTCCTGGATCACCTTAATGGCACTTTCGCTTTTATTTATTTATTTATTTAAATTTTTTTTTACAGAGGGGGAAGGGAGGGAGAAAGACAGGGAGAGGAACATCATCGATGCAGGAGAGAAACATCCATGGATTGCCTGTCATACACATCCGGACCGGAGACGAACAGGCAGCCCAGGCCTGCGCCCTGACCCGGAATGACCGCTGGCCTTTTGCTTTGCGGGATGACTCGCAGCCCACTGAGCCCCACCCCTCAGGGTAGTAGCGCTTTGCTTTTAATCTCCTACTACCCAGGAGGCTTGTGCAGACTTTTATCAAAAGCTTTTGAGCAGGTCTTAGGAGCAGTTTTTCTACCCCATTATCCCTTGAATAAAACTGCTACATGAAGAGAAAGTAAACAATTCAGACCTCACATCCATTGCTACTTCTATTCGCCAGCTTATCTCCTGCCCTGCCTGTTGTACTCACTTTCCACTCCCCATCCACCCCGTCCCACGCAGCCGTAAGATTTGTATGCAAAAGGGACAAAAGTCGTTGTTGAGGTGGTAGGTGATGCATTTAATTTTTAAGAAGACTTTAGTTTCTGGAGCAGTTCTAAGTTCACAGCAAATTCGGGAGAAAGGTCGATTTCCCGCCCTGCTCCGGGATCCGATGTGAGGGCAGCTGGTTTTGTGAGCGGAATGCCTGGGAAAATACTGCTTTGAGGGAGTAGCAGCAGATGGCGTATATGTTTGCTTATGATTCTTTGTACCTAAATGGGAATTCTTTCTCATTGTTGCTCTCAATTCTGGAATCTGGGAGGAGGAGGAAAGTGGCAGCAGAAGGACCTAAACCTGTTCTTACACTCTCTATATTTTTTTTTTCATTTTTTAAAATTGAGACACAATTGACATACAACATGCTTTCTTAGAACAGAAGCACCACCCTAGCACAGGAACTTCTGTTTCGGGCACTGTCCCCCACCAGCACCTGGAGAACAGTAAATCTGTGCAGTTTAGTTCATTTTAGTTCCACAAATGTGCACGAGAACAGCGACACACCTGACAGAGAGCAGAGACCCGGGGTGAGTAGGAACTGGGCCCGTCCTAGAGGGGAAAACCAGCAGGAAGTTGTTCTCTCCCCACTGCGTCTTTGCACAGGCTGTTCCCTCTGCCCGGAACACCAGCCGCCCCTCCTCCGTCAGGTCGACTCCCACCATTGTCCAGTCGGTAAAACTCGCAGCTCACACTCCACATCCAACACCTGGGGGGGGGGGGGAGGGACCGTCCACAACCCCTGTGCAGACTGTGTCCTGTCCTCAGAGGGGGTAGTTTGTCCCTGTGCACTGCCGAGACCAGGCACCCTGAGGTCAGGACAGTGGATCTCAGCTCTGTGGCACCCAGCCCAGCGTCTGCCACGCACCGTGTGCACAGTACATGGTATGGAGATTAATATATGGTATGGTTTTCTCCCATGAGAAAACCTAGGGATCTGCACAAGAGGGCTTTTTGGACGACCATGCCATGGCTTTAAGGAGCAGAGACAGGTACCAAACTGCAAACCATCATTTAAAAATGGCTAAGTAAGCCAAACTTTATAAAATCTCCTTTTTTTACCCTTTCCTAGGTGCTAAATTGTTTTACAAGTTTCAAAGAAGGAAATAACTGACTTAAATGGTGAGAAATGAAAATAAAGTGTCCCTGTTATCTCAGCGAGGTGACCATGGAACCAGTGACATTAGTCCAAAGAGATGGACAGACAACTGCCAGCCTCGTATCATTTTTACATAAACGTCACTCCTTTCTAAAACCGTGTGATGGAGAGACTAATCCCCCAGGTCAAAAGTGACTGATGGAACACTGTTTAAAGTGATAAAGACATTATAACATCTGTGGTTATGGTGGAGAAACAATAGATAGTAATCAAAGGAAGCAAGTGGACTGGCTACTGCGGAGGGAGTAATTGCTATGATAATCCTGACTGTGCTTTACGGTCACCTGACACTCTAGTGTACGAGCTTTCTCGGGACAACCTTGCCAGTAAACCTCATGTTCCTCCAGGAGGCAGGGAGGGAAAACTTTAGTAAGAATGAGCGAAAATGGTTCCTACACTAGGAAAAGGCTTTACATTCTCTTCCCTGCACTCCCTCACCTTCCGGTGATCTTCGATGTGCGCCTCCAAGGGTGGCTGTCCCCTCAGCCCCCATTCTCTTGCTTCCTCTCCATCTGCTGGGGAAAGCCTATTAAACCTGGGACAGCGAGGCCATAACTATTTGGGTGAAATGTCCCAGAGAGTTTAATGTGTGATCCTGAGTAAGGCTGTTAGCATTTCAGTAGATACGATCTTAATCTGAGATAGTGAATTCCTGATTTCAAAGCTTCAGGCTTCAACAAGCAAGAGGTGGGATTGGTTGGGGAGTCTTGCCCCTGGTAGCTGTCTACTCGACCTACTTAGATGACTGTTGTGTCTTCAATCTTAGTTTCTCTTCATTGAGTTAGTTTCCTTTTTTAAAGTCTCTTCCTCCTTCCATAAAAATTTGCCTAGGATTCTGGCCCCTAAAAAAATTACAATCACGTACAAAGGTCTGTCCAGAAAAAGTCCGTCCATCATTAATATAATGAGAATGGCTTGCATGACATCGATGTGACCTGGCAGCCAAGGTGAGTGGACTAGAACGCGCACGTGTGAACAATGACGACTTCACTGTACTAGTCGGTGGGGACGGTAGACGCTATTGAGTGAGCATGTGTGCTGTGTGGCCGTCACATTCAAAATGACTGAGCGAGTAGAGCAATGAATCTGCATCAAATTTTGCATTGTGAACATTCCTCCATGGAAACTATTCAGAAGGCCGCAGCTATGGGCAACTGGTGATTGGCAGCTTCATCACGACAATGCGCCTGCTCATGTATCACATCTCATGTAGAGTTTTTTTGTGGAACATCAAATCACCTAGGTGACTCAGCCCCCCTACAGCCCAGATTTGGTGACCTGTAACTTCTGGCTTTTCCCAGAGATTTCAGACCATCAATGAGATTCAGGAAAATATGATGGGGCAACTGATGACGATTGGGAAAACTGTGAGTTCCAATCAAAGTGCCTACTTTGATTGGGACTCAAAGCTCCAAGGTGCCTACTTTGAAGGACTGAGGGGTCCTTGTCCTGTGTACAAAGTTTCTTGTATCTTGTATCTTCTTCAATAAATGTCCCTATTTTTCAGCGTGTGGCTGGATACTTTCTGGACAGACCTCATCTAATGCTCTGAGAAAAACCATAGTTATGAAAACACTGGGGCAATCTTTCATCCAAATTCTTCATGTTATCTGCAATTATCAAAAATTAACATGGTTCCTACATCCCACTTCCCCAATCAGAGCAGAGGGAAGAGGGTTTTGAATCTGACAGTCTTGCTTCAGCTGAAATCATTCTGGAAAGCAGCCAACATTCAATCAAGTTCAGACAAGGCCTCGTTGGTTGTTTAAGATTGCTGTCGTGGTTTCATGTTGTGGTTTCTCTCCCATTCCAAATAGTTTACGACGGCCCCTCCCTCCCCAGGGGCTTTGGAATGAATCGCCAACTTTTCTGTTTCACGTGCACTATTAAGGGGAGCTCCAGCCTGGAAGCAAACATTTGTCCTACAAGCCTTCCTCCCCTGTCACCGGCGGTAACGCAAACCAGAAATTCAGTGGGAGTCCCTGTCTCACCCAGGCCCACGCTGCTGCTGCCATGCGCCATTGGGACACATTCAAACATCGTTTTCAAAGTTGGAAAACTAATGGTAAAGTTAGAAAGGGCTCACTTAAATATATGTATGTCTTTTCTGTTGAGGAAGAAGTTGAAAACAACTTCTTTCTCTGAACCTCAATCTTAAGAAAGCTTCCCAAAAGGACATTCACACATTGATACACAGTGTTTTTAAAATTCCAGTTTCAAGAACCTAAAGGTGTTTTCAGTCTATTTTCAATTTCAGGAAACTGCAATTTTGGAATATAAAAATACATAATTATAATAACAACTACCACGTAGTGATATATTAGGGAAATCAGACTTTTACAAGGAGGGGACGTGAGTGACATGTAAAAGCACCTATCAGCGCACACGAGTTCGCTCTCTCCGGTTCCAGGAACAGTGCCCCGCTGGGGCGGGAGAGCCAGAGCCGGGACCAAAGGTGTCAGGCTCCACCCCTCCTCTTGGTTCCCAGCTGGAACACCAGGGATGTGACTTGTACTAATCACCTGTCCCCACTTCCCCCTCCTCAAAACCCGGTCTCAACCAGATTTGACAGCCACACTGACCTAAAAGCCACCAGCAGAGCCATTATAATATCCTTATGACAAATGGGTATTGCAGTTTCAGGACTACTCCGCCCCCTGAATCACCAGGCAGCTCTGGGAGGACCAAAAAGGACAAGGCTCTCTGGAAAGGGGGAACCGGGACTGTCACGCGGCAGTCACCCCACCAGCTTTGGAAGCACGTGAGCGCCGCAGACCCCGCCCAGGCCTACGGGTTAATGAACACCTTCTCCCCTGATCCCAGGAGGACCTCTCGTTCCCGAAGGCCACCCGTTCTCACTTCGCAAGCGCATACTTTGGCCTTCCTAAGTCTCCTGTGCGCTTTGCTGAATCCATTTCGTTCCCAGATTCTTTCTTGTGCAGTGACCAGAACCCGGACGCCATATCCGCAGTGGGCAAGGCTTCCCTTGGCCTCCAGGCGCGCTGCTCAGCATCACCACTCTGCCAAGGATTAACGATGCAGCGATCAACAGAACACAGGAAAACCCGTCTGTGGAGCTTACATTGCCGGGAGGGTGGGGTAAGACACACGCAAAATAAATCAATAAATATGGAGAGAAATGCTATGGAGATAACATAGCAGGAAAAGAGACCACGATAAAGTAGTGGGGTGGGGAAGAAGTTACATTTCAAACAGGAGGGCTGGGTAAGGTGGCCTTTGAGTAAGGCCACAAGGCCACAAAGGAGGTGTGACTTTGCAGGAGAGGACTCCGGGCACAGGAGACCACCAGTGCAAAGGCCCTGAAGCTGGAGCACGGGGCATGATTAAGGGACGGTTGGGTTCAGTGAGGCCTGTGCAGAGCGAGCAGGCAGAGGATGTCAGGGGATTAAATCAGATTTAATTGGAGGGGGAGGGGGAAGGGCGTGGGTAGCTTATACAAGGCCTGGTAGGGGGGCGCTGTGAAGACATTGATTTGTACTTTGAAGGAGGTGGGGAGCCAGTGGAAGATGCTGACCAGAGAAATGACTTGGTCTGCTTTAAGTCTTCAGAAGACGGTTTTGGCGGCTGTGCTACAAAGAGATTTAAGAAAGGCAAGGACAGAAGCAGGAAGACCAGCTGGGTATATCCGTGGCATTCCGGAAATAACTTGTTTATTATAAAGTGCATCTTTATATTAAATTTCCTCTTTTTTACTTATTGCATCCTTTAAAATGTATTTATTTCCTTACATTCCATGTTATTTGTGGTTGTAACGCACGCAAATTGAAAGCAGTACAGTTGCGTTTCTTTGAAACATTGAACGCATTTCAGACTTTTTACCATCGAGTCAAACTGGTTCCTCATTTGACTGCATTTCTTTTCCTTAATTTGGGCAAAGACTTAAACACAGCTTATTCTCTGTGAGGGGAAACAACGACAAAACAGCCGAAGCGGCCCTAACACTAACAGCTAACGTGTTTGTGTGTTCTTACATGTGCGTTCTTACATGTGCGTTCTTACATGTGCGTTCTTACATGTGCATTCTTACGTGCTGAATTACGGTAAGTGTTCGACATGAATCAGCTCGTTTAGTCTTCACCACTTGCCCGAGTACATATTGTTACCATCCCCACGTTCCCATGAAGAAGGAAGTTAAATAACCACGTGAGGTGGCACAGCGCAGATGACCAGGCCTGGAGTGGACCTAAGGCCGTGGAGCCCAGAACCTGTGCCAGTGACCGGTCCCTGTGACCCCCGCCATCCACTGAGATGCCGGCTCTGAAAGCCTGAGAGAGCAGGGAGGCCTTAGGGCAGCTTCGTGACGTTGTGAAGTAACTCTGGGCCACTTGATTTTGTCGTGGTCTATGTGGTTCACGAACAAATGGCATTGCTGTTTACACTGGTGTTGTGTTTTTGGCCTTTGGTGACTTCGGTTTGCCTGGATCGGCACGTCCCCGTCCCCTTCTGCTTCCCATCCCCTCACCTCCTAACCCCCTGCTGCGCCGCCCCACCCCCCTCCCCTGCCCAGAGCCTGGCCAAGCCTGGGCCTGGACCACAGCATCTGCCAAAGGTGCCTGCTTGCGCCAGCCAGCCTGCTCACCCTTTACACACCACGGTTCCAAGGGGCTATTTGGAGTTGTTTACCACATAACACAAACTTATTTGGGGAAAGGCTTTTCAGTTATTTTTGTGCCATGGTTTTGATTTATTTAGACTTCTCCCATCCAAACAGTCAGAAGCTTAGTACATTTTGGTACAGAAATCTGATGTGTCATTTTGCACCCCTGATCTGTCACCTCTCAGGCACGCGTAGTTCCTCTTACTTGCCATCGGAGGTGGGGGAAGCTGAGGTGGTGGACATTTATACTTCATGCAGAAAATGTGGCAGGGGTTCTAGATTTATCTCTGGCTGTATCTTGGCAAGAAAACAAATTTGAAGTTTAAACGAACTGGTAACTGACAACATGGGACAAAATACCCAACCACTTTCTCAGCTGCTTTTCTCTTCTTTTGTGGAGAGGTTCTTCATCAGGCCTTTGCGTCCCATCGGACTCCTTAGGCCTGCTTGGCGCATCGTTGTTCTCCTGTAAACATCTGATATATTTTGTGCACATCACATATCTTTATAAAGTTGTGTGTGTGTGTTGTGCAGTATATATTTTATTTTTAAACATCCTGCTTTCTAATAGAACACAGTAGTTGCTTGCAGGGAGAAGGATGTGACTAGGAAACAGAGGGAAAAAGGAGGTTGTATTCCACCATATATACTATTTTCTACCTTTTGAAATCTATATAGTATTTATGAATCATCTATTCAAATTAATTAATTAATTTACTTTTGAAATAAAACAGCTGAAGCTTAAAATACATTCTCTGTGTAAGGTTGAAGGCACCATATTGTTTAGAAGGAAAAACTTATTTTTAGAAAATTAGAATAATGAACTGCTCTGGATAAATATTGTCTCATAAAAGTATTCCTCAAAAATGATTGTTAAACAGATGCGGTATGATCTCATTTATATGTAGTCTTTTAAAAATGTTTTTTGAACTCATAGATACAGAGAGCAGATTGGTAGTTGCCAGAGATGGAGGAGAGGATATAGGGGGGGAAATGGATGAATGTGGTCAAAAGATATAAATTTTCAGTTATAAAATAAGTAAGCCCCGGGGATGCAGTGTACATTATGGTGACTGTAATTAATAATACTGTATTGCATATTTGAAAGTTGCCTGTGTATGGTGATAGATGTTAACTAACTTAAAAAATAGCACGATAATCAGGGTGATGAGAGTGTGGGGAAGGAACATAATCAACCACTGTAAGTGGGAATGTAAATTGAAATGATTTAGCAATAAGTATTTTTATTTTTTAATTTCTTAAAATTTGATCTTTATTTCCATTACCATTTAGTCCTCTTGTACCCACCTCCCCGCTGCAATCACCACACTGTTGTCCATGTCCATGAGTCCTTTTTCTTTTTTGCTCAATCCCTCCACCCCTTCCAGCTGTCCTCTTGCTCTCCATCCATGAGTCTGTGAGTCTGTCCCCATTTTCCTTGTTAGTTCAGTTTGTTCATTAGAGTCCACACATGAGTGAGATCATATGGTGTTTGTCTTTCTCTGACTGGCTTATTTCACTTAGCCTGATGTTCTCCAAGTCCATCCATGCTGTCACAAAGGGTAGACTTTTCTTTTTTATGGCCAAGTAGTATTCCATTCCATAAATGCACCGTAGCTGTTTTACCCATTTGTCTACTGATGGACACTTGCGCTGCTTCCATATCTTGGGTATTATAAATAACTCTGCAATGAACATAGGGGTGCTTGTGTTTTTTTGAATTAGTGTTTTGAGTTTCTTTTGATATATTGCCAGAAGTGGGATTGCTAGGTTTAAAGGCAGATCCATTTTTAATTTTTTGAAGTATCTCCATACTGCTTTCCACAGTGGCTGCACCAGTCTGCATTCGCACCAACAGTGCACGAGGGTCCCCTTTCCCCACAGCCTCGCCAGCACTTGTTGGTTGTTGATTTATTGATGATGGCCATTCTGACAGGTGTGAGATGGTATCTCACTGTGGTTTTAATTTGCATTTCTCTGATGATTAGTGACATTGAGCATCTTTTCATGTCTATTGTCCATCTGTTAGTCCAGTTTGGATAGATGTCTACTCAGGTCATTTGCCCATTTTTTAATTGGATTGTTTGCTTTTTTGATGTTGAGTTTTGTAAGCGCTTTATACATTTTGGCTCTTAACCCCTTATCAGATGTATCACTGGTGAATGTGCTCTCCCATCATATGAGCTGTCTTTTTATTTTGTTGTTGGTTTCCTTTGCTGTGCAAACACTTTTTAGTTTGATGTGGTCCCATTTGTTTATTTTTTCTTTTGTTTCCCCTGCTGGGGAGACACATCCGATAAAATACTGCTATGAGCAATGTCTGCAATTTTGCTGCCCACGTTTTCTTCTACGATTTTTATAGTTTTGGGTCTAACGTTTAAGTCTTTGATCCATTTTGAATTTATTCTTGTGTGTAGTGTAAGAAGGTGGTCTAGTTTCATTTTTCTGCACATATCTGCCCAATTTTCCCAACACCATTTATTGAATAGACTATCTTTAGCCCATTGTATGTGCTTGCTTCCTCTGTTAAATCTTAGGTGACTATAAAGATGTGGTTTATTTCTGGTCTCGCTAGCCTGTTCCATTGATCTACCGTATTCTTCAGACTATAAGACGCACCCCCCAAATTTGGAAGGGAAAGGGGGGTGCATCATTAGTCTGAATGTAGCTTACCTTGCCACTGTGGGGGGGGGCGGTGGTAGAGCGGGGTCACAGGTTTTTAATATTTTACCACATTTTTTGCTTCAAAATTTTTTTTCCTATTTTCCTCCTCTAAAGAAACCTAGGTATGTCTTATGGTCCGATGCGTCTTATAGTCCTAAAAATAAGGTATGTGTCTGTTTTTATGCCAGTACCATGGTGTTTTGATTACTGTGGCCGTGTAGTATAGCTTGATATTAGGTACTGTGATTCCTGTGACTTTGTTCTTCTTTCTCAGGATCACTGCAGTAAGTGTTGTTTTTTTAATCTTAAATATATACTTGTTTTTTTGATCTAGAAATATCACTTTTAAGAATTTGTCCTATGGAAATAAACTGTCATTTGTATAAGGCTTTATTTGCAAACATTTTCATTTACTTATTGTTCATAAAATTAAAAATAAAGGACAATATAAGTGCTCAGTAGTGTATTGATTTAAAATTATATGTCATATTAAATATGATGCATCTATTAAACAATATTTACATAAAGATGTATTTATTGACATGGGCAATGTTTATTGCGTGTTGGTAAGTTAAATTATAAAATGGCCTGAGTGTATGCTGTAGAAATTGTAAACACTATATACACCATTTTTGAAAAGTGTGGAAGCAACCAAGGTTGATTCTGGTTTATACTGGTGGCAGGATTATGGATAGTTTTTTCTTTTTTCATTTATCCCATTTCTGTTTTAAAAATAAAATGTGTAATAAAATGATTTCTAATAGAGAATGACAAAATTCAAAGATTGAAAAGGCAATATATAGAGGAATAACTATTCAAAAAAAATAAGAGAATCCTGAAGACAGATTTCCTTTGTGCCTAAATGTCTGACGGGCTACATCGGTGACGAAGACCGTCCTCTGGCCTTCGCCAAATGTGGAACAAGGGACCGCAGGGGAAGAGGAGAGCCGGGCATTCTCTGTGGAAGACTGCCTGCGGGTGCTATTTTTAAAGGCTTCCTAACGGTCATGAAAGATCTCGAGACATGAAGGCTGAGTAAACTACGGCGATGGAAATAAATTAGCGGGAAGAAAGTATGATCTGGGTACTGCTGCAGGTATGATAAGTCAACTCAGCGGCGAAGTCCCCATTTTTTAGATGCGGCCACATAACGGCTGCTGGGAGATTCTTCAGGAGTGTTGCTGAACTGGCTGTTTTGTTTTATTATTTGCTCTTCATTTCTTCTAAGAATATTCGGACTAAAATTGGACTTCCTGTTGTTATACTTCTTTAAGGAACAAAAATAAATTCTAGCATAATGGGATCAAAACGTGGTTCTTTCTCATTGTCATGCAGTCGAGATCAATTATAATGAGCAAAGAAACTACTCCCCGTGATAGAAACAAACACGTGGCTCCAAGTAGGCCTAAGGTGGTCTTTCTCTTCCACAACGTGTGCACGGTACGTGCACGCTGCGTGCACGGTGCGTAAAGCAAGCCTTTGAGGGTCCCACGGTGTACGCCACACTCGGGCCATTGTCCACTGTCTTTGCCTTTCACACGGTGCCTCGGTCTACACCAAATGTAGAGAAATCTGCATGACTTGGTTATCGATTATTTGAATATGCAATTAATGTGGTCTCCCAGCGTCTCAGACTGGGTTCCCTAGGGAAGAGACTCTGAGACAGAGATTTGTGTGCAGGACATCGGTCGTGTGCGGAAAGTCTCTCAGGGAGCGGGCGGAGCAGAACCAGGCGGAGGTCTGGGCTCAGCCGCCCTCACGGGAGCTCAGGAGGTGGGATGGCTCTCCCAAGTTGTCTCCTGCTGAGGCAAGGGGGCTGGATCTTTGTACTCAGCCCACCCTGCTTTGAGAGCATCTCTCACCCCCCAGGGAAAGGGCACCGCTGCTGGAGGAGCCTGCTTCCTTCAGGCAAGTCCTTGGGAGGACTCCCTTGTAAACTCAGCAGCCAGCACGCCGGGCACCTGGGGGTGTGCGGGTCTCCCACCTGCAGGGGGACCTGGGCCGCGTGCTGTAGCCCGAATGTTTGTGTGGCCCCCACATCTGTGCATTGAAACCCTAATTCCCGACATGATGGTACCTGGGTAAGAACATTTTTGAGAGGCAGGTTTGGATGAGGTCATGAGGGTAAGGCCCCTATGATGAGATCAGTGCCCTTTGGAGAAGACAGACCCGGGAGAGGTCTCTGCGTGCACAGTACACTGAGGGCGGTGAGAACACAGCCCAGATGACGGCCCTCACCAGAACCCAGCCCTGCGGGCGCCCTGCTCTTAGGCCTCCAGCCTCCAGTCCTGGGAGAAGTCAATGTTTCTTGTTTAAGCCATTCGGTGTACGTAACTTGTTTTGGCAGCCCGAGCTTTCTACGATGCCCAGCATTGCAGCAAATACTACAAGCAGGAACGCTGGGTCATTTCCAAAGTCTGTCCTACTCAGGGTGGGCGCTCAAGAGACAGATTAGTAGTTGAAGGTAGAATTCTTAAGACAGAAGTTTTGCACTTTTATCAAAAAATGCTTATTTAACTTTTATAGTGGTAAAGTAGAAAAAATGATTACCCTCTACCTCCTGCCCTGTTACCAGTCTAGGATATGTAGGACATTATTTTATTAATAATGACGTCAATTCAGTATCCAAGAGAAAAAGCTTAAGTTCCCTTTATCTTGTTGTGTTTCTGCCACTGCAGGGTCTGTCCTTTCACACCAAGTCCCACTTCTACCAGTACTCAGCGCAGAGGCAGGTCAGAGAAAGGCCCTAGGAACCCCAAGTTTGCCTCCACCTGAGGGCTGCCTGTTAGGCTCAGTCACTGAAAGAGCCTCTGGCAATACTCAAGTCACAGGCAATCACGTTTCAGAGAGTCACCAGGTAGGCGCAAGAAGGGTCCTCCGGATCTATGCGGGGTCAATCTTGGTGCCAGTACTGGCTCTGAGACCACTCAGCCAATGGCCCAGGGTCTAGACACCAAGTCTAGCTGCCACCTGCCAGGTGCTCACACACCTTTGTGGTGAGGTGGGTCTCAGGGAGTTGTCAGGGCGAGGCCAGCAGAGTTAATCAGGCTTCAGCAGACCAAGGTTTGGCCCTTTGAAGGGAAGGCTCTGCACCGGTTGGGCACGTGATTGAAAAATTTCCCCGTCTTAGAGCCACACAACTCAGTCTGTCCCATATTCTGCCAGGAGCTGGATCTCAGCAGGGAGGGGCAACTGGGAGCTGAGAGAAGGGTGGTGCTGGTCTGGTTTGGGGCAAGTTTGGGGTTGTGGCCCTTGCCCCAGAGTCGCACAACTCCGACTTTCCCGAGTTCCGTCCAGACCTCAGCAGGGAGGAGCTACCAAGAGTCAGGATGGTGGGCTGGCTGGGAGCCTGAGTCTGCCCAGGCCGCTGCTTCCTCAGCAGGGTGGAAACTCCCCAGGTTGGGATGTTGGGGAGACCAGAGGGTGGGGCTCTTGCTTTCCCCCAGGCCAACGCCACATGAGGGGCGTGCTCCACCCAAGGAAGATGGCGTCTGCAGGACAGTAGAGTGACTCAGCACAGGGGGTCCTGGTGGCTGTCCCCTCGGCTCTCTTTAGAGCCACAAACTCCAGTCTCTCCTCACACAGCTCTAGTGTGCTCCACCCTCCCTCTGCCGGAGCCCAGGATGAACAGCTACAGACGAGATGCTTTCACTGGCCCTTTAAGAGGGTGCCTGTGTTTCTGGTCATCTCTCCCAGGCGGACAGAAACCCTGTGGCTTTTCACAGCCAGATGGTCTGTAGGCATCTCTTCCCGGCTCTGGTGCTCTGGGCTAGGGAGCCCAGCTTGGGCTTGAGATGGCCATGCTTGTCAGGGGGATCCCCCAGCAGCCGAGGGATCCCTCCGGAACCTCGGCTGTTGCCCACGGGAGTGGGCCAGCTCTCTCACAGCAGGCTCTGCACTCCCTACCAGTCTTGCTACGGCTTCTTCTGTAGCTCCTTGGTTTTAAGACTTCCTGTCAGCTCATCTTCAGTTAGCTATTTAGGTCTATTTTTCTATATATTTTTTTAATTTTTAATTTTCAATTTTGATTTTAAAGGGAGGGGAATGAAGGGAGAATGAGAGGGAGAGAACCATCAATGTGAGAGAGAAACACTGATTGGCTGCCTTCGTGAGCGTCCCATCGGGGGACCCAGGCGTGTGCCCTGACTGGGGACTGGAGTTCCGTGTTTTAGCTGTAATCCCATTTTGGTCCTGGGAGGATGGGAGTGTAGCTTCCACCTACTCCACCACCACCTTGGATCCCCAGAGGATTTTCTATCATTTTAATCCATTGCTTAAAATTGAGGAACTAAATTCTCTCCCCCCAAAATTTGAATAACACAAATACATTTTCCCTTTATATTTTATTTGTGCAGCAGGAAAATAAAGATGGACGTTTATTTGAGGATTTTATTAATTTTACCAGGATCTCCCAATCCTTTAAGTTGAACTGATGGGGAACTGAACTCATCTTTGGAGAAATCTCTCTAGACGTGTCCTTAATGTGTTTGAAGCAGAACCCTCGATTCCTGGCTTTCCCTGCCTATGCCCCCTCGGCCCCACCCTCTCTTCTCTAGTTGCTCAAGACAAATATCAGGGATTATCCTGGACTTCTTTTTCTTCTCCTTCTCTCACATACTCCATCCAAACCATCCACACGTCCAGTCGGCTCTCCACCCCCAAACCAACTCCTCCTCAGCAGCCCCACGACTGCAGCCACCACCCGCTCTCACCTGAACCACTTCAGTAGCTTCCTAAGTGGTCTCGCAGCTTCTACTTTTCTGCCCTACGCTCTTCACAGAGCAGCCAGAGTGAGTTTCAAATGTGTTTTGACCAGGCACTGCATTTGCACGATCTGAAATTTAACACGCTACAGAGATAATGTGCCCAGAGAAGTCTCGCACTGACTTCTGCATTCCTCCCCCTCCCCCATCCCCTAAGGATAAGCACTCCCTTCTAGGATGCTGAAGGCAGACGCAAGCACGTACAAATACATCCCCCACCTTATTACGCACAAAGTAGCCTGCCATACACACTGCTCCATACTGTTCCACATCATCGTTGGTTTCACTTACCAGCAAGTCCTGAAGTTCTTCCCAAGTCAGCACATAGAGGTCTTCCTCGTTCATTTGTGCAGTTGCACATCAAGCCATCGTTCGTGGAACCAGGTCCCTTTTGCTGAACATCACAGCTGGGTCCATTTTTTGCTCTTCCAAACAATGCAACAGTAAACAACCTCATCATAGAGGTGGAGCTGCCTCTGTGGGATGGAGTCACAGAAATACAATGACAAGATGGCATATGCTAGTGTATCTGCCAGTTCAAAATAACAATTGCAGAGATGAATCTGATCGTCACTTCCCCTGCATAAGGGCCTTCCAAAATCCCCGTCCCCAATCCTCCTCGGTGGAATGAAAACCACCAAGACCCACAGGGCCCTCCCTAACCTGTCCTTTGTCTACCTCTTCAGTATTATCCCATCTCTCCCCCTCTTTCACTGTGGACTGAGTACACTGGCCTTCTTTCACAAATCTCATAAAAGTTATCTTTTGCAGGATGTATGATTTTACTTTGTACAATAGCTTGTTTGCATTGCAATGTGCTGTATTGTCAAATATGCATGAAAATCCGGTCATCAGCTAGAGACCTGACAAAGAAGTTGATTTTGGAAGGGGAGAATCTATGCTAATGTTGAGTATTTGAATGGGTTTTATAATCAGTCGTTTGCTAAGCAAGCATTTCTATGTTATGATAACTCTTACTCTCCTATAGGACTTCAGATACCAGGGATTTGGAGAATGCATGTTGAGATAATGAGGACGTTCTATCATTCTGTAGCTGTGTGACCATGAACCCTGCACATAAAGGTAAATGCCTAACGTTATGTGGAAACGCAGCATGGTCGGGAAAGAGCGCTGGGCTGGAAATTAGCAGTGCTGTGTTCCACTGTCGACTCGGCCACTAAGGAAGCTGTGAGGGGTTGGGCAGGCTGTTTGACCTTTCCTCACCTCCTTTTATTTGTATGGAAAGAAAATGGAATTCATCGTTATTCTCAACCTTTTCACTCCCCATGGATCCATTTTACTAAACCCCATGTTCATAATATGTTGAGAAATTTTGCTTACTAGCAATTGTAATTTGCATTACCATGTTCATTGTTCATTGTTAACATGTTCATGTTCCTTGTTAATATATCACAAAACACACAGTTTCCATTCTGGTTAGCCTGAACTAAGGAACTGACATTGGATGAGTTGATGTAACTCCATCCAGAGAAAAGAAACGGCTTACTTTAATTTGCCTGGGTGGCTTTACCCTCTTGAATGAGGAGGCTGTAGGTTGGGACTCTCTGGTCCCAATCAGCAATGTTTCCTTGCAAGCCTGGGAGTCAGTGTTATGTATATGGCCGTGTGGTCCAGTGGTTTTTAGATGGCGCCTCACACAGTCCTGGGGCTCAGCAGAATGGCTCACAGCATGCAGGCGGGAAAGAGGAGGTGAAGCAAGCTGCCTTAGCACCCCCAAACTTGTTTTACCTAGAGCAGCCCCACATTTTGCTGTTTGATATATTGGGTTCTGTCTAAGACTTTGTTTGAAAAAAGGGTTTCAACTACTAAAAATAATTTGAAAAATATGACAATTGAACTGAACTGCACAGAGGAGGATAATGAGGCCTAGAAAAGTTCGGTGACATTTGCCCAAGGATACAGAGCTAATTAATGGCAAATATTCAGTTAGTCAATCAACAAATACCTATTGAACACTGTGGAAATAAAAGTTATAAATATAAAACTTTGATTCAGCCTTAGTCTAGGACAACCTGTGGGTCGCCATGCTATCTGACCGGAATCACTGGGATGAAAGAATCTTACTGGTCCACACTGATGGAGAACTGACATTGCTGTGGGCGTCCGCTACTGGTCAGTGAAGCGAAGAAGAGAGGGCAGGGGAGTATCGGCGTTCTGATTATCAAAGGAGAGCAACGAACAAAGAGCCCTGCCAGGTGGGGCGAAGGCCTTCCTTCAGTTTTAATCCACAGCGGCTCTGTCTCCGATGCTCACGCCACCACTCTGGCCACCGATCACAGAGGGGGAGCAGGGCCCTGCCTCCCCAACGCTGTTTACAAGGTTTTGGTTTCATTTCCCAGACTGAGCAAGTGATGACCACTAACCTTGGAAAAACCTGTTTTGATGGAAAGTGTATTAATTTAATCTATAAAATACAAGTGTAAAAGTCAATTGGTTGAATTTGTTCAATTGGAACTGTTGATAAATTCACTGGTTTTATGATAATTGACCCATGGCTGGGTATTGGGAATGTTCTCTTCTTAGTCCAAAAGCTCCGGACCCTCTGCTTCTAGCTTTCTCCTTGCTAGAAATGTTTGAAATGAAGGTTGTCGTTAGCACATTCAAATATGAACAGAACGCAAGGCCTTGTTCTCAGCACCAACCAAGCACCACCCCACCCCCAGGCTCTGAGGATGCAGCAATGACACGTGGGAAAAGGTTTCCTGCTTCTGCGGACCAACTGGTTCTCCTGACTTCTGAGCCAATGCTGTCTCCACTACGCTATGCAAAGGTGAGCACTCATTCTGATGTTTTCCAAGTACTAGTCATTACAGAGTATGAATATGCTTACCTCTCCTCCACATTATTTATTCATTTATTCCACAAAGATTTACTGAGCAGCTTCTATTGCCAGGCTCTCTGCTAAGTGCCGGGCATCCTGGCATGAGTCAGCTCTCAAGGTGCTCGCGGGCTAATGGGAACACAGACCTGGAAACAGATTTCAAAGCAGCATGATAAGTACAACGGTGGGAAGGGAAGGAGGTACACACTACACGACAGCAGGCACTGTGATTAACTCGCTCCGGCATGACATCCCAACTTGGATTTGACAGGTTAAGAGGGAGGTTCCCAGGCAAACCAAGGATGGTGGCAGCAGAAATGGCGGAAACAAGCGAGACCATGCCTGTCCGGAGAACCGTGTGCTGGTATCGAAGGGGTCCGAAGTACAGGTGGGTGGGAGGCAGAACATTGATGGAATTTTTACCTAATGGTCCCTGTTTGCTCTGTGAGTTAAGATAGATGGACTCCTTTTTTTTTTTTTGGCACAGGCTGGGTAAAAAGTTTGTAGGGAGGTTTGAAAGAGCTGCTAAATTTTTTATAAGATAGAAAAGATTGGAAAACCCTTCAAGGTCCATTGATAGGAAACTGGTTTAATAGATTACAGTCTATGCAATGAAATGCCACACAGCCAGGAGCAAAGACACACACTCATGTATACTGATACGAGATCTACAAGATGTATTATTTAGTGAACAAAGCAAGCTGCAGAAGTGTGTGCACTAATTTCACTTTTGAGTTAAAGGCAGTAGGAAATAAAAAATCCTTTCTGGTTTTAAAATTTTATTTATTGATTTTAGAGAGAGGGAAGATGGGAGAGGGAGACTTCAATTCATTGCTCCACTTATTGATGCATTCATTGCTTGTGTCCTGACTGCGGAATCGAACCCACAAACCCACAACCTTGGCATGTTGCGACAATGCTCTAACCAACTGAGCTACCAGCCAGGGCCAAAAAACACTTCGTAAATGCATAAGCTGTCTCTGGAAGAAAGCACAAGAAAGTAATAACAGCTTTGATTGCCCGTAGGAAGAGAAGCTGGATGGCTAGATACAACAAGGAGGGGGAGGGGGGATACTTCGTACTTTTGAATTCTGGATCACAGAAATGTCTTGTGTATTGAAACATGAATTAAAAGTACAATTTCTAAAATGTTTTACATAAAATGGAAAAGAATACTTTCTAAGGACAATGGGAAATTAACTAAATGTTGCTTCGTGGCTGTGTTCCTCTGGAACCTTGTGCTTCGGCCTAACTTTGGGAACCCCGAAGAGGAGTATTTATTTTCATTAGCAGTTCCCATTTGGGAAGGGCAAGCTGGTTGACCCGCGGGCATCCCCAGACAAACCTAAGCAAGGCTGCTGGCTTGGGCTCTTGAAGCCAGGTCTCCAGCCTTGGTCTTTTTGCCAAAGCAACGACATTGTTCTGGTTAAGTCAAAGCAGCACCTCAGTGAGGATCCCAATTCCTTTATTGTGCGTGTTGGTACAGAACCCTGTTGGTACAAAGCCAGTTAAAAGGACCCTAATTAGTACTTAGTACATAAATAATGGCTGTGACCGACTTCGTATGCGAGTTGTCAAATCACATCTATTATCTCATAGTCGTGCCCTTGTATCGCTAACCAAATACACACAGACGGTTCTGGGTATTCAGCAATGAGCCTGTGAAGGCCCGTCTACCTGCCACAGTGTCAGGCAGTGGTGACACCAGGATGACCAAACACTCGTCCACGGTGTCTGGGACAGCACAGGGCAGTGAAGTAGAGAGGCAGAAAGAGAACATTACAATAAAATGCGGTTCCGTCAGGGAGGCACACACAGAATTCTGCGGGAGCCTAGAGCAAGGGGTGAGGGGGTCTGTCCCAGGGGACTTAGGAAGAGCTTCCTTGAAGAGCAAATATGTCCCCCAAGTCTTAAATGAGGAGTCGACATTGAGGGGGAATAAGAAGGACTTTCCAGGCAAAGAGAATACAGTGTGCAAAAGCAGCAAAGCTCAGAATAATGCGATATGTTTGTGGGACCCCAAGCAGCTCAGTCTGACTCCAGAGTCAGGCGCTTTCAGGGAGTGGTAGGCATCAGACCAGAGAGGCAGGTCCGGACAGGGTTACGAAGAGCCTCGGGTGCTGGGCGAACACGTTTTGACTTTGTCACGTCAGGAAAATACTGTGGTCTCAGCCGCCGTGCTGCTTTGCCGTGACTGTCTCACCCTCCTGTAAGCAGGTCACCCTCCGCTGGTTTCCGTAACCTTGTTAGAGGTAGAACAGGATGCGGGAGGCAAACTTCTAAACTTAATGTTACCTCTTCATTCTTCCTTTTTACTCTGCTTCCACATCTAATTAGTTATCAAGGTCTGTGACTCCTCTGTCACAAATTCTCTCCTTGTTTTTTCTTAGAGCAGCAATTCAGTAAGTATAATTTACCTGTGTCAGGTACTGAGTTTAGGGCTTTATATATACGGTCTATATACCATCTTATTCAGTCCTCAAAATAGTCCTCTCTCAGTCAGGGTTTTTGGTAGCAAACAGCAGGTAACTTAAGCAGAAAAGGAATTTACTGGAAAGATATCGGGCCACTCACAGAATCCATAGGAAGGTGGAGTGGGTTCAGGGGGTAGCCAAGAGAAGAATCAGAGCAGTTTCCTAGGACGTGCCCCTGTATGCCTCCGGGTTCTAATCTCCCCTGGAGTCCTTGAAGATCCTCAAACCGACCCCAGTGCCTTTGCATCACTATCCCCCTGTGCAGAGTATGGTGAGCATCAATCAACTGGCCCTGCTCAGAGCACATGCCTGTGGCCCAGCTGCCAGAGGTTGGCACAGGGACAGCTCTCCTTGAGGCTTTCCCTTCCACTGGCATTCACTCAAATCAGCAAAGATGTTCAGGTACTGGACAACAAAAATGATAAACATCCACAGTGCATCTTGTAGATGAAGGAATTGACTCAGAGCCGGTAGATTAGTTACCCAAGTAACATAGCTACTCAGTGGCGGAGCCAGGCTGGGAGCCCCAGTCCGTTTGTCTGCAAAGCCCACGCTGTTACGCAATCCTCTGCATTGCCGTCTCTAAACCACCCCAGCTCCGTTTCACGGCCCACACACCAGTCCTGGCGCCCATCCCCCCGTTTGCATTACTGCCTCCTACCTGGCGGCCCTGCTTGTGCTCCCCCACCTCAGTTCATTCTTTGCACAGTTGCTAAGATGATATTTTCCACTGCACCTACACTGTGTCAGCCTCTTATTCAAAAACCTGTGACTCACCCCTTCAAGAGTATTTCCTAATATCATTCCATGCTGGACACTCCCTCAGTAATCAGGCAAATGTTGCTGCAGTGCCACAACAGATGTCTGATTTATACTCTACTGTCTGGTGCACATTAACAGTCTCTAGCTATCACATTTACACACGACTTCGCTGAGGTCTGAGAGCCTGTTTTCTGCTGCTTTTACAACTCTGGTGACAGACACTAGCATCTTGCACAGTGAGTGGCTTCTCATTTTTGGATCCCAAGGCCCGCCAGGGTATTGCCTCACTATCATCAATGTCATTATCTGCAGAGCAGTATGATTTGCTAATTCATTATTAGCTTCCCTGAAATATCCCAGTTGCTTCCTATGTTTCTCTGCCACAGATACCATGCCCAACCAAGAGTGTGCTTAAAAATTGCTGATAATGATAATAATTGTATTTTTTGAAAATGTTTCTTTACTCCACCCTCAGCTACTATAAGTTGAGCAAAGGTAAAAGTGATATTCTTTTCTCCAAGCTCTGAGATGAGAAGAAATAACCTTTAGAGCATGCCGCACCCCTTTCCAATTAAGAATAATAAAAGTAGTCCTGGTCAGTGTGGCTCAGTTGGGGGGAGTATTGTCCTGTAACTGAAAGTTTGTGGGTTTGATTCCCGGTTGGGGAACATAGTTAGAATGGGGGTTCGTTGCCCAGTTCAGAAATGTATGATCCCCAATCCACCGTGTACAGAAGGCGACTAATCGATGTTTCTCTTTCACGTCATTTTTTTTCTCTCTCTCCCTCTCTCTCTAAAAGCAGTGAAAAAATATCCTTGGGTGAGGAAGAGGAGGAGAAGAAAAAGGAGGAGGAGGGTGGGGAGGGGAGGTGGCGAGGGAGAGGGAGGAGAAGAAAAGCATGGAGCATGACATGCAATAGGGTGCTCTGGCTGGCCAGGTTACTATCTTGAGGCCCCAGCAGGAGAGCCTCTTGCCTGGTTCCCGGATTGCCTTCCTTCGGCAGAGAGCATCAGTTAGCAATTCATAATGCCCTGGACCCTCAAAGACCTCTAGATTCCTCCCAATCCAAACCAAGATGCCCAAGAACCAGAGCGACACAGGTGTTTCACCTCCAATCTGCCTGTGCTCAGTTACTTTTTTGGAAGATATGTACCTTTTTTGAGTTTATGACATCAAAGAAAGTCACACCTACACACAAGGAAGATGACTTGTGATCAGGGCTTCCAGTGTAATTAACAAAACTCAGAATTTATTTTAAGGATACTCGTATATGCTCCGATCAGTTCATAGGTGTCAGGAGTAAGGATAAAAAAAAAATCAGGTTTCTGTCCTCAAGGAGTTAACCTTTTATCTGGGGAGACAAATCTATTGAATAAGTAACTGATGAACAGTCAGATAAGGCAATACATGAAGTCTGTACTGGGTATGTGAATGGCACACGAACGGGAGTAATCCACTCTGTTTGGGATGAGGGATCCCCCAAAACCTTACAGGGGATGAAATACCTGAGCAGGGGTTTTGTCAGACTGTCTGACAAAAGTAAAAGTTTGTCAGACAGATGAATTGGGGAAGAACATTCCAGAAAGAGAAGCAAAGTGTACTATGGAATGAAAGGAAGGCACTTAAAACATGTCATTTCTAAGCCTCACAACAATCTCCCAAGGTAGGTGTTATTATTCCCCACTGGCTAGATGGGGAAGCCCAGGCTTAGAGAAATGGAATCCTTTGTTCTACACCCCAAAGTTGGAAAATACCTCAATCCCCCATTCAAGGGCTTAGAGAATTTCTGCAAAGGCAAGAGGTGGTGCCCTGGCTGGCTTGTGTCTGCCTGATATGCTGATGTTGCAGGTTTGATCCCTGGCCAGGGCACATACAAGAATCAACCAATGAAGGCATAAATAAGTGGAACATCAAATAGATGTTTCTCTCTCTCCCTTCCTCTCTCTCTCAAATCAGTGATGATGATGATGATGATGATGATGATAATAAAAGACAGGAGGTGGTGAAGAGCTGTACTGTGCTTTGAGAGAGGTCCTTTGTAGCAAACTGCCTGGCCACCAAAAACCTGTCTTAGAAATGCATTCCCACAAGGCATGTCCTGTTTTTTGCCCAGCCCTAAAATATTGGTATTTTTTTGACCTCCAGAGACCTTGTCAATCCAATCACACCACGTAGTCCATGACTGCTCCTCGGCCAGCTTGTTAAATCTTGGATGGCTCTGTGGGGTTATCACATAATGAAGGAGGTCACGTGCCAGGCCTGCACCCGGAACCTAATATTCATTCAATAATCACAATAACTCTCTCCATTGACTTTGGAGTAAGCTAGAAAGGCTAGATTACTGGGGAATGGAAAGAAGTCAGGACCTGAAGCAGGGGGCCCTGAGCTCAAGTTTGAGGGACTACGGCCAAGAACTTAACCATCTAAGAAAACGGGGAGGTTGACACCACGTATGTTCTCTAAACTCCCTCAAAGACACTTGTTTGAGAGATTCTTTTCTTTCCCCACCCCTAGAATCTCCCATTATCAGCAGTGGCCCGAACCATGGTCACAGGACAGCCTGTTGATTCAGGGCTGCCCCTAAGTTACCTGCATTTAGAGGTCAGTCCTGGCCGTTATTCGGCCAATGGCCAGGGAAGCTACCGAGGTCATTCAAGGACAAGGGAGAGAAGGCTCCCAGAAACTACAACTCCCAAGAGACCACGGATGTCATTCGGTGGCGGGGCCTGGTGCAAGTTGTGAGAGGTAAGCCACCAGCCCGCCGCACTTCCCTGTTACGGTCTCCTGGACAGGTAACCTGTGCGCATGCCCAGTTACGTCCCAAAGAGTCCGGCTGCTTTCCTTCCTGCTGGTTTCTTCCCTTTCCGGCCTCACCCCGAAGAGCTTTTCCCCGCCCTACCCTCCGCCTTTTTTTCAAGGCGTTGGAAGGGGGCCGAGATCTCTGGCAAGCGCGTTCCCGGGGGTGTGCACACGCGCGTTCACGGGAGATTCAAGGGGGAGGGGACTAAATACTGGGTGTGGATGGTGGCAAGGATAGGAGGAAACCGCAGAGAATGGAAGGCGCATGCGTTCTGAGGACGGCGCAGCAAGAGTTTGGGAATTGCAGAGGGGCGGGGCGGAAATTGGCAACTGCCAGACGCACGCGCATTGAGCCGGCATCGCCCCGCCCCCTTTGGGGTTTTGCTCCTCCTCCACCGCCCTTCCGGAAGTGCAGCCATCGATCCTGGCGCCGACCAGCGGCCACCCCCTGCGGCAGGCCCCGCCCCATACCGACTCCGCCCCCTGGCTCTCCGCCCCCTCCGCTGGTTGTGGCTCTGGGTTGCAGCGCTGGTCGTGGCGGTTTCGCTACCCGAAACCGGGATCGCAGAGTCGTTCCCTGGGGCGGCGGCCAGGCTATGATCGCGGGTCCCCGGCGTCCCTGTCGGGTCAACCAGAGTCCTTGTCTCAGCGTGTGCCTGTGGCCGAGCGGTCTCCTTCACCCGGTCTCACTGCACGGTTGGCAGCGGCGCTCCCGGCGCGCCCCCTCCTCCGATGGCGGCGGAGATCCAGCCCAAACCGCTGACCCGCAAACCGATCCTGCTGCAGCGGGTCGAGGGGTCCCAGGAGGTGGTGAATATGGCCGTGATCGTTCCCAAGGAGGAGGGCGTGATCAGCGTCTCGGAGGACAGGTACGGATCGCTGCCCCTGGGCAGCGAGGAGGGGAGAGCCGGGACCGCTGTCCCCAACCTGCGTCAGGGGCTGTGCCTCAACGTCCGCCCAGGTGTAGACACGCTCCCTCAAGTTTTTATCATACTACGCATCCTGGTGGTGCCGGTGTCCAGCTGCGTGCCTCCGCCCCTGTGTGGCTCCGGGAAGCGGAGCTCGGACAGCGGCCGGTGAGCTCTTGGGCTCCCCCGGGGCTGGGTGACGCCTGCAGGCGCCACGGTGGCCCTTGCGCTAACGGTACGCCGGCCACTGGACCTTGATCCAGCCCTGGGAGGCTGGAGGGGGAGAAGGAGCCGCCCGACCCTGCAGGTGTGTGTTTGGGGAGGATGCCCCGAGCTGCCTCTGCGAAAAGAACGGAGTACCCTGGTATAGTTCTTAGGGCTCCGAGCTGAGAAAGCAAGTGCCACTCTCTTCTCCCAGACATTCCCACCAAATCCAGATCTGCGAGACATCTTACACTGAAGGCAATGAATATTGCAAGTTGTGAAGAGGAACTTCAGGTTTCTCTCCAATGGAGAGGTGCCCTCTCTTTTGCCTTCTTTTGCTTTTCTATTCCGGCTCAAAGGGAAGCACCTAGAACAACTTGCAAGGGGCCACTGCTGCAAATAGCTCTTGAGTTTCTCCCCTCTGCTTGCTTCCTTTCTTTTTACTTTAATTTTGCTTAATTTGCAGAAGTGAAGCCAGTTGTCCTGCCTTCAGCGTTCTCTCTTATTTTTCAGACGAAAGCGTTTTTGATTTAATTTCGTTTCCGTTAATATGCAGAAATTAGGCTGACAAAGCTGAGGATCATATGAATGCTGCTTGAATATAGTAGTTATGGTGTTTTCTGGAATTGTTGCTTTGATAATATGAACTGGCGTTCTAAAAAACTCAACACAGTAGAGGTATATGACACAGGCTTTAACCTTAAAACAGTAGTTAGGTTTTCTTACTGTAAGTTCAAATTATGCTGAGGTACAGAATATTTTCTCTCCGTGACTCCAGAAACTGTAGGCAGAGGTAAAGCAACAAAGTGTTCATTACTGTCTTTATAGTCATTTCAGCACTTTCCATACAATGTAGCCTCAGAAAATTTGCCTGATAGGTCTATTCATATCATAGGTTTTTCAGTATAACTAGATGAGTGTAGACTCCATACAGATGGCCAAACAGGTTTATTATCTGTTCAGATCCGATTGAAAAGATTGTAAACATGCACCAATGGCAAGCAGTGTGCAATAAACAAAAATTCATGGCTGAAATGGAATATATGGATGTAGAAGCCTTTTGAAATTCACAAAGAAGTCTTATGAGCGTTTAATTTTTCAGTGGAGGCAAAATTCCGTGAAAGAGCTTGCTTCTGCACCTAGAGAGTCATTTGTCACAAGATTGTTTTGATAGGCATCATTTCTTCCCAGCCGGTGACTATTAGCGATGAAACTGCTCAATCTAACTGCTGTTAGGAAATTCATAAGTAAGTTGGTTGAATCAAGTAAAAGGTGAAGGGTAGTTAAATCTAAGTTCCTTTAGTACTTGTTTCGAAACTTCCTGTCTTGGTTCATAGTTTGGGAGTAGAGATCGGCTTTTGTAGTCCTTTTTAAGTTCAGAGGGATCTTAGAGGTTATTTGCTCTAACAGCTTATTTTACAGATGAGAAAATTTAGGCCAGCTAATTTACCTGCTCAAATTCCTGTAGCTGGTGTATAAGTCATTATTCCCATATCAGTGAGTTATCTTGAAGGAAACAGCTTTCGTGGGATGCATTTCAAACTATTTGGAGAAGCTAAAGTAGCTTATATGAAAGCAACTGAAAGATAAATTTCATTTGATTACAGAACAAAAGAAATGTGATTTTTAGCTATAATCTTAATTTTCACTTTCCTAGTTTACAGTATAAATAATAAAATTTATATTACAGAGTTACTGTTAAATAAGGCTCACCTGTATGTCCAGGATTATTCTCTACATATGTTTTCATATTACTCAGATCCACCAATCTCTGTTTCTGTAGTCACACATGAAAATAACTTTGTTATTTAAGAGCTCAGTTTTGATTATGGTCTTCATTAAAAGGAGAATTGATCTGTATTCTTGCTTTGCAAAACCCAGTGTCACTGTCACTAAAGATATGAAGATAGAATATTGATTTTCATCTAAACCTACAAAGCCATTTCCACTAATTGCTTTAGCTGGCCACTAGTAGTCTTCATTCCTGCGCTGTAAGGTGACACCACAGATAATGTCCCCTTTCTGAGTGGCCGTGTCCCATAAGTTCTTTTGAAACCCTGGTTTCCCGTTTTGACCTCTGGCCCCAATACCTTTTATCTATACCTTCAAAAACATTTAACATTTTCTACTTTAAGCAGTATTATAGGTACTTGTCCATTTGTCTTCTTTTTTGTAAGTTCTCTAAGGTGCTATGTGTATCCCCCCCTCACTTTTTTTAAAGAAAACTTGTTTCTTTAATAATCGATGCTAGTGAAACCAGTTCGTGTTTAGATTAAAAATAAAATAAAATAAAGCTAGATATTGCCCTTAATTCTTAATTTGTCTTCCAGATGGTGCATTACTTAAAGGTAAAAACTAAACTCATAAAAACGCTAGAAGAAAACATGGGTTACTTGTACAATAGTCATGGAGATCTTTCTAAGTTTAAAAAAAAAACAAACCCAGAAACCATAAAAAAAATTAGGTAAATTTGACTTCTTAAAATTTTTACTTTAAACTTGACTACAAAATTTCAAACTTTTGTGGAAACCGCCCCCCCACCCCCTCCAGCTAATGTCAAAAGGTAAATGACAAAGCGAGGGGAAACAGTTACAGCACGTATAAGGACTGGTTCCCTTTGTTTCACACATTAATAAGATGTAGGATAGCTTACAGAAAAGAAATAAAAATGGCTGATAAACTTAATGTTAATTAACAAAGAGCAAATTCAATCAACAAGGAAATACCATGTTCCACCTATCAGATTGGCAAACATTTTTTCTAACTGAATTTGCTGGGGTGATAGGTGTGTCTTACTCACTGTGTACCTTTGGGGCCCAGCGTCGCGTCTGGCCCCGAAGGCCCGCAGAGAACACTCACTGTACCAGGGACCGATCAGTTTTCGTTGTTCCTAAAAGCCCGGCATCCTACCTGCTGCAAACGTTTGATTGGTATTTGTTGCGTGAATCGTGTGACTGCCTAGGAAGCACCGTGTGGACGACTGTGCGCACTTGTGGGGAAAGGACTGGACCGGGCGGCCTTAAAACGTTGGCGCCCACGCGTTTGTTCGTTCGCTCCATCCGCAGACCTCTGGGTGCCTGCCGTGTTTCCAGCACGTGTGCACACTGCGTTGGTGAAAGTGACAAGGTTCTTTCGGGAAAGTTTAGGCGGTAATAAAACCACAGAGCACTGTCGGATGTGGAAGAGGGGCCGGACGCTGCAGTTCTTGCTGTCCCCTACATTTGGCCTTCATGAAGAGGGCTCTTTCACTTGGACTGCCGTTGTCGCCCAGTGGTCCGTAGTGGGCGGATAATATTCTGATCCCAGGCTCAAGAGTGGATGGAACCGCACCCCGAGTTCGTCTTAAGACACTTAATGCAGCCCAGAACTTTCCTGGACACCAGCGGAGGACATGTAAGAGATATAAAACCATCTGACTTGATGAAGGCCTAGATTTTTGTTGCTGTCATTAAACACAGCTTGTTCCCAGAACTCACTGGCCTGGTCAGAGTATCTCTGCTTTGGTTGCAGCCGGGCTCTGTCTCCGGAGGACCAACCCATGGGCGGTACTTCGGATTCCTCATTTCCCAGCTTCTTTCTGGACTGTGTTCTGGCTGAACGCATTGTAACGTTTCTTGCCTAGGAGCTTCTTCCTCCCTGATGTCTTGACTCAACTTTGGCTGAGACCGATGTCTTGTCTGCAGCTCACCAGGGGCACCTCCTTCTCAAGCGTTGAAGGCCCGGCCCCATCCAGACCTTTATCTTTGTAAATTCTTTATAGGCACATCTTAACATATTCTGAATGTTCATACAGAGAGTGTCAGTAACTCTAGGCGGTTAGTATTAGGCACCTGTAGGGAATCGTTCCTTTTCTAGGAGTCTGTTCCTGTGCCATAGGTAAAGGGGGGCGGTTATCTCAATATAAGGAGCAGTGCTGAATGAAAACAGGTACGAACTATGTCGTCTGGGGTTGTGGGGGACTCTCCCGTTCGTGATGTTTAGAGGAAAGAAGCGCTGCTCCATTGGGTGTTGCAGGATGAATAGGAGTTCATGTGAAACAGCTAGAGTGGGGGAAGGGCATCCTGGGGAGAGGAGGAAGAGACAACTCCCTTCGGTCAAAGTCGTTGGAGTGGACTGGGTAAGAGTATATACTCAGGAGCCAGTCGGCCCGAATTGAGAATCCAGCGCGGTGGACCACACTTTGGAGGGTCTGGAAAATGAGTGTCCCCAGGCAAATAACTATACATTCGCAGAACCTCTGGGTGCAATAATTTGGACTCCTTTTTTGGATAAAAGGCCTGAGGATGTGGTGGGTGGTGGGGGAGGAGCCCATGGTGGGGAGGCATTTCTGGGGAACTGCCGCAGTATATTCTGACTTTATTCAGGACCGATTACACAATAGAGCCATACTCTGTACGCCTTGAAGGCAGGCAGAACCCACAGCACAGGGGGGTCGGATTTTTTACCTCTGATGAAGTGCTCTATCTGGTCCCCAGTGCTTAGCCGTGGGCTAAGGAGACAGACAGTAGACATCACTGAAGACAATGTAACTCTGGCCGATGAATGGTCTGTTTGGAACAGCGTGGTCCACAGGAGGTCGTGGGTTTTCAAGCGCAAAGATATTTAAGCTGCTCCGGAGGGAAGCTTAGCATTTTTCCTCAGACCGGGGTAACATTACAGAAGGGCATGGGGGCAGGAAAGGGCTGGGGCAGGAGAGGGGTTCGATGTTATCATCTCTAAGGCCCTTTTTTTCCAACTTTGAGCCACCAGGATTCTAAGTGGCCATGACTACTTGACTCTTCCTTGAAAAGATATCTTAAAATGTCATTTCATTTTATTAAGTCCACATAGTACTGGTTCATTTACCATTGATTCTTTTCATGGTTAAGTTGCACTATCTCAGTTCTCTGGTTGAAGCCATTAGCTTCACTAATACTTGAACCTTGACTGAGTTCAGTTGAGCATCTGGTGGAGTTTTATGTATCATGCATTCTATAAGACTTGCATCAGAAAAATTGAATGCAAGTTTTTCTCAAAGTGCAAGCATAGTTCTGAAAGTTGAGGACTTCTTAGAATGATGGTGTGAGGTCTCTAAAGTTGACAGAATTAGAAGCCATCTAAACTAATTTTTGAGTGTGTCTCTACTTAAATGTCATAAATTTAATCAGCTTCCAACTCTGCATTTGAGACTCAAGTTAGGGCCTGGGCTGTCTTGAGTAATGCTTTTGGAACTTTCCTAATCACAAATCATAGTAAGAAATGTATTTAGCAAAAAAAAAAAAAAAAAAAAGAAAAAGAAAAAGAAATGTATTTAGCATTGCTACCCAAGATTCACATACTTGGACACATACACACATATGTAACTGAAACAAAGGTTTTAGAAAATGATATCATGTTATTTTTATTTCTTTTTAAAGATTTTATTTATATTTAGACAGAGGGGAATGGAGGGAGAAAGAGAGAGAGAGACATCAATGTGTGGTTGCCTCTTGTGTGCCCCCTACTGGGGATCTGGCCTGAAACCCAGGCATGTGCCCTGACTGGGAATCAAACCCTTGACCCTTTGGTAAGCAGGCTGGCACTCAATCCACTGAGCCACACCAGCCAGGGCTATAAAATGGTATCATTTTAATGGGACCTGCATTTGGTGGTATTTTCTGTTGTATTGTAGCCTTTTTAAAATCCTGGCTGTGATTCATTCAGTTGATTTCATGACCCATAATGGGTTGAGAACAATAGTTTGAAATTCAGTACCTTAGAGCAGTGATTTTCAACCTCTGTGCCCAAGAATTTGTAAAACTTGCCATACCTGACTCTTTAGTCAGGGCACTGACGTCTTTTCCCTTTAGGTTGTCAAATTAAAAAATGACAACAGCCAACGCAAAAATAGCCATCTGGTGTAAATGAATCAAAATTATTACCTTTTTTTCTTTTTGCCAGATTGGCAAAAACATATACTTTTCGGTGTGCCACAGAATTTTGGAATTAGTTTATGTGTGCCATGAGATGAAAAAGGTTGCAAATTGCTGTCCTAGAAAAACGGTTGCAGTTTTGTACCTTCTTTCTCAGTGTAGTTTTAGTGTTCTAGAAGACCAAAGTAAGTTCAACTCAGGGACCATCACCCCACCCAGGCTGACCCATCTCTGGCCACCCTGCCTTTCTGAATTCCCACGGGGATCATCGTAAAATTGACCTTGGCTCCCTGGAAGCCTTCACGTCAGAAGGTACCAGTTATGCGTCCTCTCAGCCCGGAGTTGGAGAGAGAACCAGGGCAAAACCAGGAGTTTTGTCCTCCTGTGTTCGTTTACTGCTGACTTAGGGCTCAGAAACTACCTCTCGTCTGAGTTACGGACGTCACTTGTTAACCTCGTTGTGTGACTGTGCTTTTTAGCCGGGCAGATTTACCTGTAATATGGAGCTCTTTAGGGATTTTATTCATTTTCCATTAGTTACTAAGTTTCTTATCTTTTTCAATTTCTCAGGATCAACTAATAGTTTAAGTAATCATAATAGTAATCATCGGGGGGGTGTGTTTACATTTTAAATAAAGATAATGTAACCATAATAAAGAATAATTGCCTTGAGGATTATATGCACTAATTCATGTAAGGTGCTCAGTCTGGTGCTTGAAATGTAACAAACATTCAGTAAGTATTGTTTTCCTCTGGAAAAAAAATAAGTGAGCAGTATTCAAAAGTAGTTGCTTATTAACTCTTATCACAATGCCTGGCAGCGTTCTATGTCTTACCTTCTAGCCGTTTTTCTAATGCAGCTTCCAGAAGTATGACCTAACACACTTTTACAGTCTTGCCCCCACTTAAAATTGAGCCACCAGTTATCCAGCCTTTAACCATCATTTTACGTGGCTGTATATTTTCCTCTTCTCCAGTGTTTACTCATATTTATTGAATGCTTGTGCTGTATGACCTTGGCCTTGGGTCTTCCGTCATGAACAAGACAGCCTGCTCTCAAGGTGCTGATAGTCTAGTGGGCGTGTCCTGGTTTATCCTTCGCTTCTTGTTGGCTGTTTCCATTGTGGCCGGTCTCATGAATGTGATAGTGAACATTGCTGTGCATATGGATGGGTGTTTTCCCCCAGATTTCTGGATTATGTCTTTAGGAAAACTTGTAACAAGATTGCCGTATTGCTTCTCAAAGGGTTCATTCACATCATAAGCAGAAATGAGTGGGCTCAAGTCCCCCGGAAAGATTGTGTCCATACAGAGTTTTTTTAGAAGTTTGAATTGGTAGCCAAGGTTTAAAACCATTGTGATAAGAGGTTAATAAGCAACTATTTTTGAATACTGATCGCTCATTTTTTTTTCCAGAGGAAAACAATATCTATTGAATGTTTGTTACACTTCAAGCACCAGACCGAGCACCTTACACCTGGATTTCTCATGAAGTCCATCCCTATATACGTGGCAAAGTGAGGTTAAAGCTGGTGACAAATCCTGGGCGGATTTGTTGAGAAAATGGATCAAAACGGTGAAACATTTACTAGTTATTTGAAATGGGAGTTTAGCTAGGAGAGTGCCACAATGCGAGAATTAAATAATCACGGTACAACAGAAACGAGGTTTTAAGGTTAAGAAAAAAGGTTAGTTATTTGGTCATTCATTTCCCACGGGGACTAATTAATTCATGACACAGCTGAAGTTCTGAATATTTGAAGGCAAAGTAGCAGGCAAAATAGATACTTATAGTTACATTTAAAAAATAATTCCACTTGTTTTTAAAGTGATGGTACATGCCAGTATGAAAATCCAAAGGCTGTCCCGGGAAGAGTTAAGCTCCCTCCCACTTGGGGTTTTAAGATTTTGTGAGGGGAGAACTGATAGGGTTTGCACAGGCCTAGATAAGGAGCTCTGGGCCTTTCTGCTGTAGCAGCTGTGAACTTGTTCCTTGCAAACTGCTCTGGGGATTAGCTGTGCCTGCACGTGGCTGCCGCATCCTCCTGATCTCCGATAGCTGCACTCCCTCAGCGCTCTCTTCGAGGATTTAATAAACACTTCCTCACGTGCACTGAACATTTTTTATTCATCTTCCACTGTGGTCCCCTCATCACTGTGTTTCTCAAGGCCTCTAGCTCAGGACTCGGAACATAACAGGCAGAATGGGGGCCGGGGAGATTTGTGCCGTGTGTTAGTTCACAGTGCGGGAGAGGGTCACTGTGTCACCCAGGCCTCTTCTCATAACACCGTGTCATGGTGAGGTCCCTTAGGCTTCCGTGGTACTGCGAACAGACGCCAGCTCTGGCGTGGCCTGGCAGGAGACTCAAGCATCTTGCAGAATCCAAGGGCGGGTGCATTTGGGCCTTAGGGAGAGAACTAAAGACGGGAAACCTGCACGTTCCCTCTCCTCATAGGCCCTGTCCGCTTCATCCTTCCCCTGCTCACACTGGCTGCCTGCGTTTCTTAGTACAGTGGCGGAACAGGGCCGCCAGCTGCTTCTGAGGCTCGCCTGTTACAGCCGGGACAGGCAGGGAGAGATGGGTCCCCCGGCCCAGTCCCGGTTCCAGACTTCCTTTGGAAGGAAGCGATTGGCCCAGCCAGGGTCAGCCGTCCACTCCGGGTTGGGGTCACAGGTGTGGTCCCGTTGCAGGAATATGGCGATTACTACTGCCCCTGTGGATGCGGGGCGGGGAGGGTAAGTCTCAGGAAGTGGATGCCGGTGTCCAGCCCCGCACGCGTGGCCTCTGCTCGGGTGGTGCGGGCGTGGGGAGCCCCTGCCCTCGTCGCCGGTGCGTGCGGGTGACCGCGCCAGTGGCCGCAGAATAATGAGCACCGGTGCCGGCGCCTGCTTGCCTTTCTCGTGGCTGTCATTGCCCCGTTTTCGTTCAAACCTGCGCATTTAGCCCTTGACGCGTTTCTGATAACCGTTTCCCCCTGGCTTGCGGGTTTGACTGTGGACCTCTGTCTTCCTGGAGGAAAAGGAAAGTGAGGAATGGGTAGATACTTCACTACGAAAGTTTGCTGAGTAAAAGCCATTGTTACGTTGACAAATTTTTGAACTAGTGAGGAGAGTCCATATGGTTACCATATTCTCTGACGCCAAGTCAGAACACATGGTAAAATAAGAGATTTTTTCCTGATGGGAAAAAATAGATAATATTTCATTATACATTTAACAAAAATTTTTTTTAAATGACATAAAACTGGACTGTTAAGCACACATGGACACAGTATGTATCCTCTTTCAGGGAGGGGGCTGAAAAACACCGAGGATATTAATAGTAATTAATACATAAGCGGAGTGCATCCCACGTGCCAGACACGGTGTGGAGCCCTTTACGTGCCTTTTCCTACTGAATCCTCCAGATGGTTTTGTGAAGCTAGTGCGTTGCTCTCGTTTGAAAGACGAGGGAGCAGATGTGCGCGCACCCTGGCTGGCTGGTCCCTACCGCCCTTCCACGCAGCCCCACCGTGCACACCAGCTCCCTCAGGCTCTGTTGAGGAAGGTGCAGAAGGACCAGCGCTTGGCTTCCATGGAAACCACAAGAGGCTGAACTTGGTTTTGCAGAGGAAAAGCTAGCGTTTCAGCTAGCCAGTCAACAAAGTATAATTCTAATTAAGTAGACAGAGGGTAGGCATCCCTATATTCATCCTTATGATGCCATTCTTTACCTGCTCCAAGTATGGGCATTACCAAATTGTAGATACGACTTTGATATCAGGAAGGCTGGGCGTTCATTGATGGGCAGCAGCAGGGTCTGTGAGGGCGGGAGGCCTTGTGGCCTGAGCAGGGGCACGAGCAAGTCAGGCCTAAACAAGTACAGGCTTCTGTCTCGCACCTAACAAAGCATCGGAGGTGGGTGGCCTCATCTCTGTCTGTTGTGCCCTCTCCAGTGTGTGGCTTTCGTCCCTGTGGTTGAAGATGGCTCTTTGGCTTTCAGCTTCACATCATAACTGTCACAAGACCACCTGGCTACAAGGGAGGATGGGGCATTTGTTCATTCATTCATTCTTTTTTATTTTTTGAAGATTTATTCATTTTTAGAGAGAGGGGAAGGGAGGGAGAAGAACGTCTATTGGTTGCCTCTCAAACGTCCCCTACTGGGGACCTGGCTCGCATCCCAGGCAGGCACTCTGTCCAGGAATCCAACCGGTGACCCTTTGGTTTGCAGGACGTGGCCCAACCCCCTGAGCCACACCAGCCAGGGCCGTTCAGGGGTACGGCAGTTATTTCTGTTGTTTACGTACCTTCAGTGATCCACCCACGTCAGCTATTACTACGACTAGTTATTTGGGAAATGAGCCCTCTGTAAATGGTAGCTTAGATTTTAAAGTAACAGATTAGGGGCCCAGGCTGGGTAGCTCAGTTGGTGAGAGCATCATCCCCACACACCAAGGTTGCGGGTCCAACCAATGAGTGGCACAAATACGTGGAACAACAAATCGATGTTTCTTTCTCTCTCCCTCTCTCTAAAATCAATATATTAATAAAATAAAGTAACAGAGTACGAAATTCATCTTTCACAATGGAGCTGTCATTTGACCTTTTGTTAACACAGTGTGCGTTGTTATATCAGAGGGATACGAACAAGAAGGTCACAACGTGCCTATAACTGTAGTATTGTAGTGAGAGGAAACTGGGACCTCTTGTGTTTAGAATCATTTTGTCCAAAAAATTGCAAAAGTAATAACCCTGCAACTCACACTATGCCATCATATAAAACTGGGAACTTTGTATATAAAATTAAGAGAGATTTGCCAGCATTGCCATTTGTAATTTATGATTCACAGTAACCACCTGAATGACAAAGTAATGACTTTTCGCCATTTAATTCTAGAGGTTGTTAGCTTCTTTGCCACTGAAGGGACAAGATAATTGATCTTGCTGTAACGTTCCGTGGCAGAAAGCAGAGTCCCCGCAGTGCCAGGGATCACTTACTCATTGTCTTCACTTACATGAAAAGTGACTGAACACCAGGGAATAAGCAAAAGTTGCCTTTAGCAGCCAAAACCTGGCATAAAAGCGCTGCTCACTTTATACACGCTCCTCCTAGCTCTGCTCTTTATAAACCCCTTCTTATGTTCTGATATTACACTGAAACACCACATTTCATTGATGTGAAGATCCACATCCTTTTCACCGCTAGCTTTCCGATGTCAGGATTGGTGCCTTCAGACAATTTTTATGTACTTATTTATTTTTGCGCAAGATTCAGTGAGTCAGCTGGGGCGGCAGGCCTGCCTGGGCTTGTTCACGTGGCAGAGATGTAGCAAGCAGCAGGAGAGAGAGGGCCGGCTGCAGTGTGCTTCTGAGGAGTCGCTTTGCTAGCATCCCACTGTCTAAACCAGTTGCAAGGCCAAGGCCAGAGTCAAGGGGTGGAGAGAAGGACTCTGCCTCTTGATTCCTGGAGCAGTCAAGTCACGAGGCAAAGGGGTGGGATTTCTGAGGGCCTTTTGCAGACCATTTACCATGATACTACAGTGACAGTTGTAGCTTAGTCAGTGTTGTTTTTCTTTCTCAGTGATACGGAAAATAATTATCTTATTATCAATGGCATCTTACAGCTGGTGAAATACAGTATATGTATTGGAGTTTTAATTAAAACAATGTGTATTCAATGTAAGAATTTAAAATAATAATGAGTTGAAGTGCTTACCCATGCCCGGTGAAAGTGCATCTTCCCTTCAACTCTTTGCCTGCAATATGCTATTTAAAAAGTGATGAAGAGCTCGTAGAACACATGAGTATCTGCAAATATATAATTCGGTGCACTATTGAAAAGAAAACATGTTATGAAAATGAGCGTTGTTCACCCTCAGGCAGGCCCTCCTTTGCTGATCGCCAACGCGGACAGGTCCCTGGTGTTCTGGCTCGTTTAGTTCTATTGACTTTGAATAGAATTCTGACAGACTTGGTCATCAGGCCCTCAAAATGTTAGGATTGTGAAAACAGCTAATAGGGGTGCTTTTAAAATAATTAATTAATTAATTTCTTTTTAGAGAGGGGAAGGGAGGGAAAAAGAGGGAGAGAAAAATCAATGTGTGGTTGCCTCTGGAACACCCCCTACTGGGCACCTGGACCGCAACCCAGGCATGTGTCCTGACTGGGAATCGAACCGGGGACCCTTTGGTTCCAGGCCAGAGCTCAATCTACTGAGCCACACCAGTCAGGGCTGGGGTAGTCTTAATAGCATGATCAAGAATTGACAGTTCACCTTGGAGAAATTTTAGCAAGTGGATATAAGAACCAAAAACGAAGTGAGAGTTTGGGACAATCAGTGTTGGAACAGCAACCCTCATTGTAAGACTAGCGCCTGGGACATCTGTGTGTTAGGCATCAAAAAATGTTCATTTATGTTTAAGAACACAGGAAAGTATTTTAGAAAGAATACCATGAAGGTGAAAAACCTTTACCATAAAAGAACAAGTAGAATTTGAGAAGACAATTGTCTGTTGCCTTGGAAATTCACTCAGAGGGATTGCCTCAGTGTGCTGAGATATCACATAGATGTGTCCATTATAGGGTGTGTTAGGCCATCCGATCTTGATTTTTAAAAGCTCAATTGCTTCTAAGGGAAGTTCCTAGGAGACTTGATTTAAAGCAAGTCCTGAAAGTCTCGTTCTTCATCTGTTCTGTTTTGTAAACTCCCCAAAGGAGCCCTTTCTGACAGTGCTGATTAAAGCTGGAATTGAACCTTAGCCACATAGATAGAATTCTTGTCCTTTTTTCGACTCATACCCAAGCCCCGAGGGTAGCACTAAAAAGGACAAATGTGAGTGCCAGCTGGGAGAAAGTCTTGGTCGGGTGGTGAAGCCCTGGAGGCGGGTGTGCCTAGTGAAAAAGGTCCCACCTCCCACCTCTAACAGCGCGGGCCTGGGAGTGTCCTCTGAGTTGGATCCAGAGTCTTATCATCTTGACCCTTTTGTCCCCAAACTTATTTGGCTTTCTGTGACCTGCTATTCAACCATCTTTATGCTTTCTGTTGATCATTTTTATGTATCTAAAGTTTCAGGGATTTAGGAATTAAGAAAAAAGTTAAAAGTTTAAGGGACAAGTAGTAAGAATCTGCCATTTGGTTGTCACTTGGTGTGTTGCACACACTAGTGGGAACGGGGGAGTGGCTTTGTTAGCACAAAGTAAGGCTTTCACGCTGTCCTTCTATGTACAAACAAAGAGAGGAAATCAAGTATCTTTCTGAATGAAGAGAAAAGTTGGAATGGCCTTGAGTATTCCTAAAGGAGCTCAGCAAAGCGAATCTTTAAAGAGCCCAGCTGAACGCCATTTTTTTAAGGAAATAGTCCTCCCCCCTCAAATGTGCTTAAGTGTTACACATTTATTATATGAAATTATTAGAGGGAGTTCTTTTAACTAGAACCCAGGTGATGAATATTTGCTTAAACACATATATTTCATCCTCATTTCTAATTGGTGTGACTCTTTGGTGTTATACAACTTTATCTTTGCAGATGTACAAAGTAAGGCAGGCAACCAAGCTCTCTCTGCATCCAAAAATGCTATTTAATTGTTTGGAAAGGATTGGTGTGGATTGGTGTGAATGTAACACTTACTTGTGAGATTCCCCCGAAAAAGTATAATGTCGAGTCTATTCATGGACAACGGTCATGGGAATTGTACATCGTGGGCTTGTTTTAGGGCTCCGTGGCTCTCTGATGGCTTTCAGACGGTGGTTGTGCACCGCATGACAGCGTTTCGGTCAACAGTCAGTGGCAGACTGTATGTAGTACGGTGGTCCCATGAGGTCACCGTGGAGCTGAGTGGAAGGAATGAAAGGGTATGTGGCTCAGGAGGGATGTCTTTCGTCTCTGACACGGGCAGTGTCTGTGGGGCCTGGCAGTGGGTGCCCTCTCACCCACAGCACCCCCCTTTGAGGGCACAGACTGTGACCCAGTGGTCGGCCACGGACCCGTTTTCAGCCCGAGGAGCCAGTCCCCACAGAGCTGCATAGTCAGGGGGTCCTCCCAGATCTAGCTTGACGGTCCTGCGAATACACTGCTGTCAATTCCTCGTTGAGGACCTGAGAGCCCTGTGCAAGGACACAGGCCCACAGCAGCCACCTGAGCAAGCAAGCAGTGCCACCCGCCACTTTAGGAAAAGCCTTCTGTGCTCGTGTGGGGACACCTTGTTTCTGTACGTTGGAGCTAGTCTCAGGTTGTCGTGATGGAAGGCGTGGATAAGTTTTATTTCTTCTATCAGTTGCATGTCACAGAAGCCTTTTGTGCCAAATAGGACCAATGGACCAAAAACAAATTTCCCAAGTCAAAATATTGAGCCCTCAGTTTCACACCCTCTCCATGTTAAAACACCGTCTTTTTTTTTTTTTTTTAAATGAATACCACATCCGACCTTTGCTCCAATGTGCGGCAGCTGAAACCACATGGCCAGGACAATCCCCAGGTCCCTTATCTCTCTGTCCTGATTTCTTGTTCCTAGGGAGCCTCAGGCCCCTTTTCACTGCCTCCCAACAGTCACCAGGACAAATTCAACAGAAGTTCGTCTCCTCGGGCCACTGGGTTAGTGCTATATCTTGGCAGTGCTTTTTTTAAAAGAGAATCAGTAAAGAGAGGAAAGGAGAGATAACTAACGTTTTTTGAGCACTGACTGTGTCTGCGCGTTGCCTCATTAGAAGGCTTGCCTCTGGTACTCGAACCCGCGATAATGACAGTGAACAGGAACCGACGGGATGGCGCTCAGCTAGTCCACCTCTGCTCCTGGCTTCGGAGCTCCTTTACGGCGGGGCTGTATCTTGTTCTTCTGCGTGTCCCCACGTGTGTCTCACACTGTGTGTCAGTGAAGTCAGTTAAATGAATGCCCGTGGAAGTGGCTGGACAAGTGGACTCAGTCAGACGTCCCACCTGGTGTCTGACCTCGAGAACTTTCTGACTCAGATAATGAGCGGCTGTTGAACTGATCGGTGGGTGTTGGCAGGGTTTCCCGAGTGTGTGCAGCCTGTCCACCTTGTACCAGGCGGACCTTCCTGTTCGCGTCGCCCTCGCTGTGCCGCACACCACCCTCTCACAGAATGCTGCTGCAATGCCCCTGAACACAGAGCATCACGGAAGCTTGCCAGAGCAGCACAGTCGCGGGGGGCGGGGGGAGTGCCCCCGACCCCCGCCTGTCGCCGCCCCACTGGAATGCAGGACGAGGTCGGGCTGGAGAGGGAGCGAGCAGCGCCTAGTGCCTCTCATCAGTCGTTCGGAGACTGCGCATGCGCTCCAGCTTTGGGAAGGCCAGAACAGCGGATGGGGCGTGTGCCTCCCTGCGCTGCTCGGAAAGTGCTGCTACTGTAAGGTGAGCGGCAGAGCTCTGAGCAGGAAAAGCAGGCGGGGCCTCACTTTCTTTGACTTTCCTTTCTCACTCTGTCCCTTTCCCCACAAGATCGAGGGCTTCTTCCTCCGAAGGCAGGCCGATATAGAAGGGTCTCCCCCTGACCCTTCCAAAATTAAATAATGGAACTGAGGTTCTTCACATAGGATTGGGGATTACTTTCCACAATCTACCTTACACTGTGGTCCGTGGAAGTGAAGGTGAGAAGAAGCAGTGGTTCCTCCCAGAACACACAGGCGGAGAGAAGGATTCCTTATTTTCCAATCTGGGCTGATCTGCCTTTCAAGCCTTCCCCAGTATGAAAATGGAGCACGGGTGTGTGGCCAAAATAAGTAAAATCAGTCTGATGCAATAGTGTAAATTCCTTTTAGGTAATGCTCATTAAATTTTAAGCATGTAGAATGGTGTGGTTCTCATATTTCTTCTCCCTCCACATTCCTCACTAAGGTGGCATTTGGGTGAAGTGGGACGGAGGGGATGCGGGAGTGGGTGGGCCCACGCGGTGACCTCCAGATCCTTCCTTTATGGCTTTGCCCTGTGCAGCCGCCCTGGCCTGGTTCCCGGCTTGGAGACTGTGGAGGGGTGACCTTCCTGCCTGGAGCTGCTGCTGAAAGTTCTTGCTGGGAGGACAGTCAGGCTCGTTCTGGTCAGCCCGGTCCGGGTGCTCCCGGCGGGCCCCGCTTTACGTGGGCACTTTCGGGCATGGCGCCCTCTGGGTGTCTGCCATATCCTTCATGCAGCTCACGGCCCAGGGGTCTGGTCCCCCGGAGTCCTCGTAGTGGCGTCCCCTGGCCTTTCAGCAGGTACTCCTGCCGCCCTCAGCCTGCCTCACCCCAGCTGCGTCTGCCCACTGTCATCCCACCCCACCTCCACCCAGGCAGGATTTTCTGGGTTTCGTGGAAACAAAATAAAAGTCGGCCACAGAGGTGAAAGACGGACTCTGACCATCGTCCAGCCCGAGCTCACTGTAGCAGAGCTTTCGGGGCCCACGAGGCCATTTTCCCTAGAACCCTAATGGAAAGTAGAGCAGCTCTGCTGTCCCCGGTGTCTGTCACCCTGTGAGCGTGCCTTTGAAGAGGGGTTGGCGGGACCCACCCACCTCACCCCCTTGCCCTGCTGACTCTGGCTCCCCTCATTCCCGCTGTCTGCCAAGCCGGCCTCCCCTTTCCCTGCCTAGGCTGACAGATACGTAGCGGGGTGGCTGTGTTCAGTACGAGTACACTGATAGCTGAAAATACCTTTTTCATTAAATCAGTAGGAATTAAGTGGACTTGGGGAAATAGCAGGCCATAAAGCAGTTACAACTATTTTGAATTGAAGATTCCTACGGACCTCATAACCTAAAAAAAGTTGCAGATAATCGCATGGTAGCTGCCTCCACTCTGAGTCAAGTTTTAAAAGTGCACAAGGGGACAGCTGGCCAGGTGGGTCCTTTTGGGTTCCCTCAGACACAAATCGCAGCTGCCACTAGGAGAATAAAGAGAAGACGAGGTTGGTTCTAGAGCATCCGTGTGGTGCTAGTGACTTCAAAACTTGAGTCGAGGGTTAAAAAAAATTAATATTAGTTAAATATTAGTACGATGTTGGTGAAACTGTTCCAGTTAATAACGCAGTGGGATTTTCTGGGCACTGACCTCTTTCTCCTTAGATTGTCAAACAGAAAAACAATGACCGCAGCCAACACAACAATAGCCGTCTGGTGTGAGGGAATCAAAATTACATCTATATTTTTTGTCACATCAGCAAAAAATTAGTTTGGTGTGCTGCAGAAGTTTAGTAGTTAGTTTATGTGTGCCATGAGATGAAAAAGGTTAAAATTTGCTGGGTTGTAAGATAGTAAACAAGATTTTATACCCTCCTGAGGGTTAATACTCCCTTTGAGGGGAATTACTTCTGATATTTCACAGGTGTGCTACCTAGATGCGCAAGGACAATAGGCAGGGCTGGCTTACACCTTTCACTAAAGCAGTTATGCGCCTGGGGCCTGACTGCCCACCACAGACCTGCCGGTTAGGAATTTAGGGTCAGATCACCCTGCAGGTTACTCTCCATAGAAGCCCTGTTTCCTTTGCCTGCAGCGCAGAAAGGAGGGGGTGTGTCTGTGTGAAAGAGGCCGGGGAGGGGGGGAAGATGGGTTGTTCAGCTTCCTGTTAAACATTGCATTTTAAGTTTATAAAATCTTACTGATGTTGGGTGTCATGATGGCTTCCCTTTTCACGAAGGGGCAGGACAAACCCAAATGCATTTGTGCTGGAGACCACTGTGCTGACCCTTTGGTTGGAGCGTGGTCGCCTTTGCGTCCCTAAGGTCATAGTTGCGTTTTAAAGGAATGTGTGAGTGAAGCACTTAACATTCCTCTCTCTGCTTGAGCCCTTTCTTTAGGTAGTTTCCTTGTTTTCTTGTTGCCTTTATTCCAGTCTTGTGAATCTGTCCAAATAGTTACAAGCCCACGCACATGGTTTTGCAGCCTTGTCTCTTTGGTGGGGCGGTGACTGACCTTCCCTGGGGGGTGACTCATGCTTCCAGCGTTCAGTGGTCTCAGATAAGCTTCAACTTCTCAACCCAGTGGAGGGCAGACTCCCTCTGCAAGTTGGAAATTAACCAGCAGGGATTTGGGGGTAACACTTACTCATTTACTAAACATTTTCTGACAATATGGCTGTTACCGTGCTGGGCTGCAAACTCAGAAACACAGGCCACGCAGTGCTGGTCTCCAGGAGCTCACAGTTCATCGGGGAAGCAGGTAAGTGAACAGGTCCAGCGGAGAAGTTAGAGCAGAGAGCAGTGATTGTATATACAGCGGAACCTCAGTTCTTGAACTTCATTTGTTCTGGAAAACTCTTCGAGAAGTGATTTGTTCAAAAACTGAATCTCCTGTGTCGCCTGAAAGACATGTGACTGATCACACAGGTATCAGCGTGAAAGGACTGTCCGGTAGGGAATTGAGGCCTGAAGTTTTGTTAAGACAATCGACACTTTTTTTCCGTGAACAACGTGGTCGAGTTGTTCAGTTTTTCAAGTTTTTCGAGAAACAAGATGTTTGAGAACCAAGGTTTGACTGCAGTCCAAACTGGGACAATTTTAAAGGTAAAGGGACAGTTAAAAATGGTAGGACAAGATGGTAAATTTTATGTTACGTGTTTCTCCTACAATAAAAACAAAAAAGGGAAGGCAGGTGTGTCCACGCACAGGCCAGGACAACAGACACCAACCGGGCAGTTCTGGGCAAACCAGAGGGAAGGACCGGCTGTAGTAGGAAGGTGCCAGGGACCCAGAGGCACACACAGGGCAGGGACAAGGACACAGTGCCTCACTTTCCTCATCTCTGAGATGGGGATGGTTATAGCACCTGCTTCACAGGGGCTGTTAGGAGGATTCGGTGAGTTAACTCCAGCTCCTGGAAGCCTGCCTAGGAGTTCAGTATCGCTTTACATCTTCTCACCCATTTTTCAGTAGTCACCGGCAGTTTTCCTTCATGGTAGACCTTCAGACTTTCTGGTGTCGTTTTTACACAGTAGCCTCTGAACAGATGTCTGTGGTCTGAGCTTTCAGACCTCGTTGGTGAAAACCACTCATCTCTCCAGCACACCACATGTCAGACCCGCAGCCCGTGAACCCTGGGAAGCAGCCTCACTTCCAGCCTCTTCTCCCTCCCTCCAGAAATGCTGGGTGTCCTCTGGTTCCTGCCCTCCCGATCTTGTGGTTGCCTCCGTCTTTTCACAACAGGCAGCTCTTTTTAAAGGGATGGGTCCTTTCTTAATTTACAGAAGCAATTCCTTGACCGTCCCCTCCCCCACCCGGCTTTTAAAATAAAGGGGCAGAGTAAGGAGACGTCATTAAATGACTGTGCGCCTCCTGCCGCCGAGCATTCCTTTCAAGAGCTGGCTCTGCAGTGACTGAACCCTGTTTGGAGCTAATGTGACGAAGGGCGAAGGATCAGAGGTCAGGTTGGGAGAAAACAGCACAGGCGACCCCGATGGGTGTCGGCAGCGGGCTGCACCGGGCGCCCATTCACTCGGGATGGTTGAGGCCATATCCCTGCTGGACTCAGAGAGAACGGAGCTGCTGGAAGCACGAGTTCGGATTTCCTCCGAGACACTCTATCTCTCAGGCCGTGCCCGAGTATTTACGGTCCTGGTCCCGGGAACGGTGGTGCGAGCCACCCCTCTCGCACGGCGGTCACTCCCGACTTGCGCTTCCGGATTCCATTCATCACCGGAAGTGGCAGGAGCCTCGGGTGATGGGACCTCTGCGTGACTGCATCAGGCTGCTTTCACTCCGTTTCTTTTGCTCTAATTTAGCACGTGGTCGACAAATATTAGTTGAGTTCTTGACTCCGGATCAGACACTATTCTAGGCAGGGGATACCATTAGTAAACAAAACAAAGATCCCTGCCCCTGCGGGGCTTATGTTCTGGGGAGAAATTAACCATAATAAAAGGTAAGTACGTAGTGTGTTAGACGGTGATAAGCACTGTGAGGAAGGACCGGCGGGGTAAAAGGACTCAGGAGTACCGATATGGGGTGGGGGTGAAGCTTCCACTTTTTAAAAAGGAATGGCGGGTGTGGTTGGTCCTCACTAAGAAGATGGTATTTGAATCAGAATTGGAAGGGAGAGGGGGTTAGCCATGGGGGTGTTCTCCGGGCGCAAATTTTCTTGGCAGAGGGAACAGGTGGGACCACAGCCCTGTGGCAGGGATGTCCCGGGTGCGCAGCAGGGAGGCAGTGTGGCTGGGAGACGAGGTGGGGGCTGTCACAGGATGAACGACTGTGTCACAGACCATTGGGACGGTGGTGCCCTTTATTCTGGTCAAATAGGAGCCACCGCAGTGTTGAGCAGAGGAGCGATGAGACGGTGACTTGTTTGAATCGTACGGACTGACTGTTGTGTGCGAGTCAGCTCAGTGCAGGGGACCGTGAGTGAGGACAGAGGTGGGAAGACCAGGTGGGAGTCCGTGGCAGCCGGAGAGGTGATGGTGGCTTTGGCCAGGATGACGGTGGCAGAGGTAGTGAGAGGTGGGAGGGTACCGCTCAAGGGAACCTGTCATTTCGTAATTCAGACTGAGTGGTTTCTGGTCAGGTATGTTCTGATTAAACGGCACTTTAGCCCCATACATTTCTAGTGCTGGCAGGGTGGGTCCCTTCTCTGTGAAGCACCCACGTGCGTAGCATTTGTGTGTGTGAGACGGTGGGGTACAAAGCTCATGTTTCTTGCGTTTAATCTCGTAATGCTGGAAAGAATAAAACTGTCCTTTAGCCCCAGTTATGTAATAAAAGAAAATGTGCGTCTTTACACAGTAAAAGTAATAATGCTTTAAAAACAAATAGATATTTTTAATACACAAAGCAAAATTGCTCCACCCTACCCCATGGCAACCACTGCTAAAATGTGGTACCTATCCTCAATGACACGATTAAAATCTCTGTCAATCGGGAGGGTTTCAGAAGTTCGGTATAGACATGGCAGTCATTTATAGAATAAGTACCTCCGGACTTGAGAACTAAGCAAAAATATCACCGTGGCCAACGAGAACCACGTGGGACTCAGCCAGGACTAGCCGGCTCGGAGCGCTGCCAGCCCTGGCTGAGGGCCACGTGCTGACGGGGCACGGATGGGACGCAGCCAGGACTTCGGAAGGGAAACTGCTGTTGAGGGAGGGAATTTTCACCTGACGTAGCATTTGGTACTCAGCACTGCTGGATTGTTTCACTGTCCTGCACTGTGCATTTGTTGCTGAACTTTGGCTAAGAATCTTTAGTGAGCTCTTTGGGGACAGATGAGTGGCCCAGAGCCCCCAGCGGCCACTCTGGTGCCTCACAGTGAGGCTCTGAGGGAGGACAGGGGCTGAAGGGGATAATTAATATGTTAGAACTTCATGGGAAATCTCCAGCTCCTGCCTAAGTGAGGGCAAGAGGCCCAGAGTATCTTCGGAACAGAAATTCTTCAATAAGGAACTCTCAGTCTTTCACATTCTTATACGTACCCCTGGCAACATTTGCCCAGTAGAGGGGAGACAGGATTTGGAGTAAGACTGGTCGGGTTGGGATTCCAGCTTCTCTTCCTCTTGTGGGTGAGGCTCGGACAAGGTAACTGCCTTACAGCCTCAGTGTCCTTCTCCGAACGTCAGGGTTGTGTTTTGTGTCTACTCACTGGAGGTGTGGCGAGGCGCAGACCAGGCCCCGTGGAGGCACGGGAAGCATCACCTGCCTTGCTGGGCTCGTTGCATAGCTCCTTCCTCTTACGCCACCAAGGGCTCAAACCATTAATTCTGATTGATGATTACCATCCGAGATGCTTATAGTTTGTTTAGTTTTGCATAATGAAGTCTATTACATTTCATAACTCGTGTGATTAAAGTGGCAGGGCCTGAAACAAACCTAACACTGATTTGTATTTCAGCTTTTGTTTACAATTTGCTGTTGACAAATTCTTCTCTTCAGTACCTCGTGGCACAGCGCTAAAGACAACAGCGAAGTAACCGCAAAAGCAGAGGTTAATTGTCATTTCTTGGGGACAGAGGAGAGCAGGCAGGATGACCTAGCACCAGATGCCAGTAGCCGCTTCGCCCCGCACATCCTGTTTTCCAGGATGGGGCTCTCTTGCCTGAGTGTCTGTAGTGTCTAACAGGGCCTTAGGAACTGACCGGCCAGCATTTTAGAAATAGGGGTGTAAGTGAAGCTAGGCAGCAGGATAAATCCTGGCAGGGTTTGGACCTCTCCTGAAGGCGTCTTTCCGTGCTCGGTGGAACGCTGGTGTTTCTAACTGGTCCATTTATTTGATGGTTTTAAACTACGCTCTGCCAGTTTCCTTGTATATGGAACGAGGCATTTGATTAGATGACTTCTCACCCGAGAAACTGAAGTAATCCTTCAGTTTTACATTAAAAGTCTGCATTCCAAATCTTTAGCTTTATGCTCTTAAGAAGATAGTCTTGGAAGACACCTCCGAAATAGTAGGCAGGTGATAACTACACGTGGGAAAGTCCCCCAGCTGCTAAGGAGGCCGCTGACGCGCACCGAGTGGATGGTGGAGGTTCTCCTAGCCGGCTTCGGTCTCTAAACATTCATTTTTGTCTACGGTAGATTTAGGAGCACAGGTGCTTATTGGTATTAAGGAAATACCTAAAAGAATTTGAGACCCTTGGAAACCGATATACTATAACCATGCATTTATTTTAATGCTGTCTTTATGAAATATGGTATATGAAAAGAGAGTGTTATTGGGGCAAATTGTACCTAAGTTTCCCAATTAATGTGATTTTGGGAGAACCTCTTGAATGATTAAAGCTTCAAGTTCCTCACTGCAAAATGCTCTATTTATCTATTTTTATTTCCCTATATTTATCGTTAAGGGTTGTCGACAATAATAAGGAAATAAAGTCCTGTGCAGAGGAACTGTTAGGTCTGTAAAGTGCTCCACCCTGCATAGACGATGACCACGAACCCCCTGAGCTTTCTGTCCTAAACGTAGCGTGCCGCCCGTGGTGGGGAATCAGACGGCTCATGTGCACAGCCGGTCGGCTGGAAAGAATTCTAACTGGAAAACAAGGAAAAAGCACCCATGTCACTATGGCCAAGGGACAACTGGGCTTCTTTCTTCATCAGACTCACCTTATAGTTTTATACACGTATGACATTTTTATAAAAAATAGGGAAAGCACAAAAATACAGGAACTAGAAAGGAAGAAACCACCCATGACCTCACCATCTTGGAGCAGCCGCTGTTAACAGATTTCCTTTAACTCTCTTCTTTTTCCCTGGTTTCGGTAAAGATCACTTTATGTGCCCAGTCTTTTAAACCCTGTATTCGCCTAACCGGGGGTCGCCCCCTCTCCCCCACTGAAAGTGGTAGGGGGTGGAGCAGGGCCTCAGCCACATAGGTGTTTGAGCCCTGGGTCAGCTGGAAGTTCTAGTCCTTTGGTTTAAGTCAGACCCTTTGTTTGTCACTTCACTTGGGTTTCTCTTATTTGTCTGTCGCCCACGTCATCCCAAACCGAGGCAACTGTCTTGAATGTATTAATTCATCCTGTGTCTGATTTCTTTTATAGTGTGAATGTAGAATAAATTTCTACAAGCGGAATTTCTGGGTCAAAGATTATGTACATTATTAAGTTTTTGACCTCTGAGGATTTCCTTTGCTTTCTTGCCAGTCCATCATGAGACTTTAAAACATTTTTTTTATTTTAATGAATTTTGGGGTGTTTTAAACTGGTAAAAAAAAAGTTTTTCCTTTTCTTCTTCTTTTTAAAAATATTTGCTTCACCGCATTGCCTACAATGTTATTTCTTTCCTTAAACACTTTTTTTTAGGACCTGCTGTATGCCTGATACTTACGCACACAGTACTTCATTTACTGCCGCCAGGAGGGAGGGGTGCTCCACTCTTCACCCTGCTGGGAGTGTTCCTTTTCTATGGGGCATTTTATCCGGGGGTACTCCCTGCATCGTTGGTCTTACCCTTGGCGTCTCAGGTTAGGTTTTCAAATTACTATGCTTTCTTATTGTCTATCTTTTTCTGTGTTTTGCCTTGATTTATTTATCAAGTTTTCCCTTAAATAATTCTCTTTGTCCTCGCTCAATATTTGCATCATGATTGCAACACCACCAGTATACACCATTTAAATCGCTCTTGTTCTGTGAGCTGTCTTGGGCACTGCTGTCTTATACTTACCTGTATCTCTATTTTCTTACATCTTCTACTTTCTTGAGTTCTTTGTTCTGATTTTTTTCAGTTGATTGTATGTCCTGTTTCTTAATAATTTTTTCCATTAAGGATATGTGCAAAGTACATTTTTGTCCTTCTGTGTCCGTTAATATTTTTATTTGCCGTATACTCATGATGATGACAGTATTGATGATTAAATTTAGGATCCTCAGGTCACAGTCTTCTCCCCTCAGTGTCCTGTAAACCTGCTCCATGGCCTTCTAGAACTTAGTAGGGCAGGTCGGAAGCCTGATGGCCGTCTCATTCATATTATATATTTTTTAAAAAATCTTGGTGGAGGGTCACATGTCTACTGAACTTCTTTCTCCCTGATATTCAGAAATTCGGAGGTGTGCAGATTGTTTGTGATTCATTCCGCCAAGCTGTGAGTGAATAATTTCCATTTGAAAAACTCCTTTTTAAGTTCTTTCCCCCCATTATTTACTTACATAGTATCTATCCTTTACTTGCCACCTCTCCTTTCTGTTTCATCTTCTCTTTCCGAAACTCCTGCCACATACACACTTGACCGTCTGGATCTGTGGTTCAGGGTTTATCTTTTTCACGGATGAGTTCCCGTTCTGTGTTATTTTCCTGTGACTTCTGGGAGAGTCCGTTGAGTGGCGGTTTTCTGCAGTGGCCAGTCGGTGTTTTGCTGCCTCTGCGTTGTAGGCCACGGGTTTCGCTTTTTCCTTCAAACACTATTTCTTGTTGCTCTTTTCACCTTCGCTTGAATCGGCACTTGTATCAGTGGTTCACTGTCATTCTGAGGCTCACCGAGGATGTAAATTTTAAACTTCGTAAGCTTGTCTGGTTTCCTGTAGTCGCCCTAATTATTCAGATTATTTCACTTTTCTCAAAATATCTGGACCTGTTCTCCCGTCTAGTTTGCTCGCTTCTCTGCTTGCTCATCTGCCCAGTGAGGGCCGGTTTGTTCAGGATTGGGAACTGAAATATGCTTTGTCAGAGGTTGTGTAGGTCATTGTTCAGTTCTTTTCATTACGGGCAAAAATAGGGGAAAAGTTCGAGTTATGGTAATTTCTCATCAACAACTTAGAGTTCTAACAGTTCTTGTGGGGTGGAGCTGGAGCCGTGGGCACAGCTGCAGGGAGGCCGAGTTCCCCTTTGTGTGGCACAGTCTCCCCTTTGTGCTGCCTTGGCAGCCCCCGGGCCCTCGGAGTCGGCTCCCGCCCCTTGGGTAGCTGGCTGCCCTGGCATCCAGGGAGAAGCTCCAGCACAGCTCTTCGTCCAGCCTGCCTTGCCCCCGGGCTCTGCTCCTGTCCAGAAGCTGCCCGCAGGTTCTGAAGATGGGATCCTGGCGGGCTCGGCCCCTCTATGTGTAGTGGGGAAATTGAGTTTCGAGTTCAGGGCCGATAGCCATTGTGGTCCAGTCCTGGCTTGGCTGCTATTAGCTGTATAACATGGGGCACCTTGCTTAACCTTCTGAGCCCCAGTTTACTCGTGTGTGGAATGGTATTGAAACTTATTAGCAGCTGAAGGCACTTAGTCAGTTGTCTGGCTCTCAGTAACGAGTGAATGGCAGCAGTGTCGTTGGTGACGTTTGGTGGCCTGGCTGCTGCTTGGGCTCCCCATTCCCTACGCTCTTTTCCACACCTCTCCTGCTCACCTTCCTTAAGGGTTCGGGTTGGGGGATGGGGCTCTCGTGGCCGGTTGGTGGGGAAAAATTTTCCCTCCCGAGTCAGTTCGGTCATTTTAGCAAGAAATGATGAGGAAAAGGCGTGGTCATGTGCATGGCGCTGGTCCCAGGTACTCGCATGCAATTCTTCAAACCACTGAAATGTATTTTAATAAATTGTGTGAGGTGGGGGTCACTTTTTGTGAACTAATTAGGGCAGCACCTTTTATTGTTTAATGCATCTCTTCCTCCGTCTTCATGAGGACTTTTTAGTATGCTGACTAGCACATACACTTGAGTTTCTGGGCTTTGAGTTCTGCTCCATTGGTCGGCCCGTTCATTTGGTTCGGTGCCGTGATACTGGGCTCTTTCTCCAGTGGCAGGAATAGCTAAGAGCATAGGGTTTGGCGACAGACTTCCTGGGTCTAAATTCTGTCTCAGTTCAAGTGCCTAAGAGGTTAAGTAAATCAGTTAATCTCTCTGTACCTCAGTTTTATCGTCTGAGAATGGGCGTAGTAATAGTGCCAATCTATAGGACCCATGTAGAGATTGAATCAAATAATTCCCACAAAGTAATTAAAACCGAGCTTGGTTCGGTAGAAGTGCTCAATAATTGTTAGTTATCATTCCATCTTATCACCTCTTGCCATAGCTAGCACGGACGTTTGTTTTTGAGTCTAGCTGCCAAACCTGGAGATCACAAGACTGTAGATGCTCCTTCTCCTTTCCGAACTTCTTTCCCCCTTATCTTCCAGTACAGACGTGGAGTTAATTCTACAATAACAACACCGAGTACTAGCGACACAACCCTGCAAACCCTGGGGGTGTGCCTCTGAGGGAGAGGGGCTGGGACCCTGGCTCTCCAGGCTCTGCAAGAGCCAGGATCCCATTTTTATTCTCTTTGTGCTTCCAGTACTGGCCCTCGTTTGTGATAAATATGTCACTTTTTCAAAATGAATCAAAAGTAATATCTTCAGGCTTTTAATAATCAAAGATAATTTTAAGATATCATGAATCCAGGTTGGAGTCAGTTAAGCTTTTGTCAATTTACAGTACCTGTTAGCACCTTAAGATTGGGAAAAGCTGGGTTTTCTCATATATTCCGTACTAAAAAATAACTTCAGTAGAGCAAGGAGAGCTTTTTTTTTTTTTTTTTTGCTAAAACGTTTATGTGTGATCCAAGCAATCAGATGTGGTTGGACTAAATGGACTTCATCCACACGGACAAAGCTCAGAGTTGGGGAGGGTAGGGAGATATACATCGCTGCCCCGTGAGGAAGCCCCGGTCCTTTTAAATGGCATGAGACGTGAGAGTGTAATTATGAGGAGAGCATCCTTTTCCTTGCTGGCCCATGAAGAGCCGCAGTTTCGTGTACCTGAGAGCATTTCACAGAGCAGCGTGGTTTCTTTCGGTCTGCTGAACCCCTGGGCACGCTGGAAGCGATCAAACCAGGACCCCCGATGCACCGTGCAAGGTGCTCCACATGGCTGCGAGCCCCCACCTTTGGCTCCTCTCCTCCGGTGTTATCTGACTAATGAGGGGCTCGCCTGGCTTCTTGCACTTCGACCTCCGTCCCAGTGGTCTGGTTTTGTTCTCCCTGAGCAGCGGGACAACTTCAGAAACAGCCTGCTGGTGACTAAGACGGAGCAGGCTTCAGAGGCCGGCTGGGGTGACTCGTGGCTGTCTCAGTGGTCTGGGGGCCAAGGTCATGGTCTGCTTGCTGCAGTTCTTCATTTCTAAAATGGAAATGAAGACAGGGCCCCCTCCTACAGCTTGGGTGAGGAGTAAATGACAGAAAGCACATAAAGTACAGTATGTCTTCTGTAACAAGTGCCGTCTGAGCTGCTAATGCAGCAGTAACAAATTAATGCAGATTGAATGGTTTTCTCACAGTCCTGGAGACTGAGGTCTGAGATTGAGGTGTCAGCCTGGTGGGTCCTTTGGGAGCCCCTATTTCTGATTTACAGATGGCTGTCTTCTCACTGAGTCCTCATGTGGCGGAGAGAGACAGAGAGAGAGAGAGGGAGATCATCTCTCTGTTTTTTGTTTTTCTTACAAGGGCACTAATCCTATTCATGAGGGCTCCACCTGTGTGACCTAATCACCCCTCAAAGGCCCCACCTCCTAACGCCATCCCAGCAGGGAGCTAGGATTTCAACATACAGATTTTTGGGAACATGCAACATTCAGTCCTTAGTAGCTGCTGCTGTTCTTCTCACTACTGCTGTTTAGCTTTCTCAGCTAGCAGACGGAGAAATGGAAGGCTTCCTCGAATTGTGCCGTCACTCTCCCTTTCTCCGCTGGTGTCCCCGTGTCTGGGTATTGCCGGAGTGGAACTTCCTTCTCAGATCCAGCATATACTTTATTTTGGCTTCACTCTTGATGGAAGGGATACCCACCAGAAGTTTCTCCGTCTTTTTCACAGCATGCTGGATGTCAGCTCTTCACTTCCATGTTCAGGGGGTTAGGCAATCGTATGTTGGGCCGGTGGAGCTATTTCTTTAAAGATTTTGGCTTTTGCCGGGTTTTGCTCATTTTCAGGTCAATGTGTCAATTAGCTTCAGCTACCTTCTGTAGCTTACATTCATGTAAGCACACTTGTACTCACACATTGGCAAACACACTGATGTGTAAACGTGCGTTAGAGGACAAAGTTCCCCATTTTACAATTATCTTAGTTATCTTGGCCACGATGAACCCCTTATTATCAACACAGACCTGCAGGCCGTGATCAGTGGAACTTGGGAAGTGCCAGTTCTAGCAGAGAGGAGGGCAAAGAGGGAATCGACCTTGACCCATCTAGACAGGATGGAAAACAGCCAGTTCTTTGGCTTCGTGTTGTTTTTCAACACAGAAAGTTATCACAGCCATTGAAAGGACTCACAGGACTTCACGACGTGTACTTGCCGAAGCCTTAGGAAAGGCCAGTGTACAATATAGCAAGAGAAAGAGAACACAGGCGAGCATCAGGGAACCCAGAACACTCCGGATTCTTTCTCATTTGCACAGAATGCTTTTTGTGTTTGGATAATGAGCCTCAAGGCACATGTAAGACAGTGAGAGAGTGAGAGAGCACAGCCTAGGCCAGCAGATCGATGCCCAGACTCGCGTCCAGGAAGAGACCAACACACATGTAGTCCATGGATTTTGACAAGAGAGCAGAGACAGTTTGTTGGAGAAAGAATTGTCTTTCAACAAGCGGTGCTGGAATAAACTTGCATATTAAATGAACTTAGATGCATGCCTCGTATACATACAAAAGTGAACACAAAGTAGATTATAGGCTTAAATGTGAAACCTAAAACCATGGTATGAGAATAACATGGGAAGTGGAGAAGAACTGCCCTGTGAGGTGTGTGTGGGAGGCTGAGTTCTGTTATGCAGGTCACAGAGGGCAGTCGGGGAGGAAGACGCTTCAGCAGAGGGTCAGCGCGTGCGGGGCGTGAAGGTGTGGTTGCTACTGAACAAAGAGGGGGTCTGGCTGCCCGCCGCCGTGCAACCCAAACTGGTGAGGCAGACACATGTGAAGTAGGAAAGGGGTTTTGTTCAGATACTGCGGGATCTGGGAGGGTGGTGGGCTCTGGTCTCAGAGCTCATTTCCGCTGCTACACCAAGACAAAAGTCAGTGTCCAGAGTTCCCATTCCAATTTAAAATACAGCCCTTTGAAGCCCACAGGTGGCAGCTAAGCCGTCACCCCTGTAGCTGAGCTTGTCCCCAGATGCTCTCTGTTCCAGGTTCCCTCCTGGAACCTGCGTGTGGGGCGCAGGTGGCCATGGGCCATGCAGCTGCTAGGGCTTCAGTGTCACATAAACACACCAGCCAGCGAGTCCCCAGGTGGGGGAGAGAGCATTTCTTTGGTCCCCTGGGCTATGTTAGCTTGGGTATGAGACAGACTTTGGGTGGGCCCAGCTCCCAACCAACCCCTTCCTTCCCCAGGCTAGACTGACAGGCCTCTTTGGCCCAGCACCTCCCCCTGCACCGTTTTGACTTCTGTGGTGCATGTGCCTGCCTTCCCTTGGTTCCACCCCCAGTCTGCTTCCAGAAGTGGGGAGAGAGAGGGCTTTTTCCTCTAACCTGTTATTTTGCTTGCTTTGCGGGCACTCAGTGTAAGAGCCTCCCCTGGCTACCATCTCGGATGATGGGGGACCCTGGTGCTCCGTCAGCTCCGGGTCTCCATGCCCTGGTCCTGCCTACGGCAAGCTGCCTGCTCTGGGGGCCCCCTGACAGAGAGTGACGGAAACAAAGGCCTAAGGAAAGGACCCCTGGAAACCCTGCATGGCCTCGGGCAGGGGTGGGGTGGGGTGGGGTGTGGGGAGGTATCTGCAGCCAGGGACAAGGCACCTGCAGGGGGGAAGGGGTGGTGGAGCCTCCGCAAGGCTCCAGTTCAGTTAGCTGGGCAGCGCTGCCTCCCACCTCCCAGAAGTGCAACCAGGCCCTGGGCTGCGACACTCAATGTCCTTGCCATGACCCTGGGCGGTTTGGGAAAGCACACTTGGACTGGCCGAGTGCCAACCATACCTCCGACCTCTGTCTACCAGTAACGTGATTCGTGGGGGTAGTGATTTCACTGAACAGGTTCATGCAAGAATTTTCACCAATGTCCAGTGAAATTAAAAGAGCCCAATATAATGAGCTTTTTATATCTACAGTTTATCAAGTATTAGAGTTCTCAGATCATGTCCTTCTTCACTTTGTAAAATGAAAGTGCCAGCAAATTACAGATTTTGTTTCATTTCAGTGGGGTTTTTTCCCTCTTGGCAAAGTAAAAAGCTGGCACCCCTATGTTTAATTCACCAGAGCTTTAGTTTTAGTTCCTGTTTTTCCCCCACCTGTGAAATCCAACAAAAAGTGTGCCCATTATCGAGATAGAGAACGAAGAGCAGTTTCGACAGAGCGCTGGACAGCTGGGGTGGGCGGGGCCAGAGGAGCAGACAGGGGCCAGATCCTGGCGAACTGGCAGACCACAGAGCTGGACCTGACCCCCAAATCTTTGAGGTGGTGACATAATTGGGTTTGCATTTTAAAAAGATGACTTGCCAGTGACTGGATGAAGGGGTCAGAGAAGGATGGAAAAGGAGGCAGGAGAGCAGCTAGGAGGCCCTGGTGGGTGTCGGCCAGAGTGTGCCTAAGGCCATGTGGACAGCAGGAAGAGGGCAGTTACGTCACGGAGGTAGAATTGACAGGCATTAGGAACGTGTTGGGTAGAAGAGGTAACTTGATGTTATTTACATTATTCTCTGACTTTATATTTTGGTGAATTTAGTGTGCCCGAGTAAGTGCAAGTCAGCCCAGCTCTGAGAATTCTTCAATGGATTGACGTACGTGACTGCAGAGTGATTGAGCATCTACGGGCAGTCCCTCAAAGACAAAGAGAAGCTCATTAAAATGAGATCAGAGAGTTAATCTTTCTTCACGCTTACGTTCCCATTCATGAAAAGCTCTGAGGTGTGAGTCAGAAAATGCTGATTTCATTCATTTTATTACACGTATAATTCCTTGGAGACTGCTGGCTAGTGGGAATATTAGGTATGGCTAAACTTTTCGGACTTGTGTTTTGGCGGGGATTAATTCGATACTGCTGCGTGTTATGTAGAGCAGTGATTTACCCATCATGCTTGCTTTACAGAGTGGCTGTTGGTAGAGGGGCTATGTGATAGTCAGCCTTAGCTCAAGAGTCTTATGAACTCTTTTGAAACTAGTGAATTCTTGAAAAGAATATTAGAAAATAATTTAGTTCCAGCCATTACTTTTCCCTGACTTCCCCCATGAAGATATAAATGAGGGTTGACGAATAAAATAGAAGGTTCTGTCTCTCTGGTTTCTCTGTGAACTGAATGAGTTTATGTGTAAGCTTTTCTGTTAGCATGGCTTAAATCAAGCATGCTTTCCAAGGGAGGCCAAGATATGGTGAGTTATTTGTGGAAATAGACTTTTCTTCAACCAGCATATAAAGAATTTTTGCTATCGTAGGTTCATCTGCACTTTGTTACACCACGTACTTGGATACATCAAGGAAATTCTATGGGAGATTGTGGGGAACATTCAATATGTAAGAGAAGTTAATGTGATTTTGATTTATGGGATTTATTAACATTCATGAGTATGCATTATGTATCCCAAGAACCCACAGGAAGAATGGTTGATTATAGGAGGGGAAGATATCTGTATAGAGTGTTTTTTTTTAAAGATAATGAGATTTTTTTTCAACTATCTAGGCTAAATCATCACTTTATATCAGGCAAAATTGTAAAGGGCGCTAGCTGCTGTTAATGCTTATTTGACCTGGCAGAGTAAAGTGTTTGTCTCATTGTCTTTTTTTTATCCTCACCCAAGGACATGCTTACTGATTTTAGAGAGTGGGGGAGGGCGGGAGAGAAACATCCATGTGACAGAGAAACATTGATCGGCTACCTCTCAGAAGTGCCGCAACTGGAGAGGGAACCTGCCACCCAGGAATGTGCTCCGACTGGGAATTGAACCTGTGGCTTTTCTGTTTATGGGACAACACTCCAACCAACTGAACCCCATTGGCCAGGGAAGTCTCATTGTCACTGTGATTTTCCTGTTTTAGGCCTCCTTGGTACTATACGACAAAGCAGGTCAGGTGCTTGTAAAATTTGCGAGAAGCATGGTTAGTCTCCGCTACGCATCACCCGGCTTCAGTGGTCAGATGGCCTTTTGCCAATCTTGTTTCACAGGACTTCCCACCCCATTCTTTGTTGGGAGGGGTGCTGGGATTTACTTCAAGTGAATTTTAGGTACTATATTACTCCACCCATTAATACTGCAGTCAATATCTGTATATGGTAACTTGTTCTGCATTCCATAATGCAGAACATAAATTGTGCAGAACTAAATTAACAATAATCTTCTTAATATTCTCACCACCATTTCTGACCAGTTCCTCTAGAAGATGAAATGATAACTTTTGCCCCGACTTGCCATTAATTGCCTTCATCTTGAAGCTCTCCTTGAAGCTGAGCTTCTCTAGAAGACTGGTTATGCTTTTGCTTCTGATTGCCTGAGGACATTATAAATCCAGAACCACTTAAAATTAAATTCTCCACTGGAGGCTTTTCAGATGGCACAAGGACATTCAACTTGTGCTGAATTTTTCATGAGGGTCAGCTCATGGGGAACAGCTTGATTTTAGAATGTTTTCCCTTTTATCCGAGCAGGTTTCCTTGCTGTCCCGTTTCTGCATGGGCGGATTGATTTCTCATAAACTCTTACACCAAGTGTGTAGGCTTTGGAATCCCAGTTTAAACAGGGTCTTTTACTGGGGTCCCTGTGTTGGCCGGGCTCCGGGCACCCTGTCCCCACTGCGGCATGTGGAATGAGTGCTCAAGGTCTCCGGGACCCAACGGAAGCTCTTCGGGGTAAAAACTTCAGAGTTAAAAACGCCCTTGTTCTTTAGAGTCTTGGCGATCTGCAGACTCCTCACTTTCAGATAAGTTGGCAATGTTTTACCATGACAGAAAGAAAAGCATATTCTACTAAATTCTACCTAACACTTTGATGGTTTTCATTCAGAAGGTCTTTCACTGTTCTGTCACGCTGCTGAAAATCAATGATGTTTTCTTTTTTTTAAAAAAAAAAAATAAACATCAAATTTAATTTAAATTTAAAAATATCAGAAACTGAAAAAAATCAATGGAGCAAATCAACTCCCAAAAAAGAGGGGCTGCATCTTGGTGATTACATATTGGAAGGTTTAGAGAAAAATAAAAATGCTGTTTAGCTTAAGAATTTGTAGGTTATGTGCAAACCAACTCATTTCAGGAGCAGAAAAATCCT